>OX941086.1:8685000-8702500 GCA_954870635.1 Arctium minus | reverse complement strand
CACTAACTCTGCCTGGAGTGATGGTACCTATTATTCGTCGGCGGGGGCGGTCCGGCGATATGTAGATGACTTTTGGCTGGTACAACCACTCGATTGTCCACTTCTAATAAACGTAATTGTGCCAATTCCAGTTTTGAACTACCGCAGACTTGTTTCATAGTTTTCAACTGAGCGGCAGACCCAACACGACTGACAGATAAGCCGACGTTAATTAAACTAGGAGTCTAATTTGGTAATGGGCGGTTCATTTTTCTAGTTAATTTTAGGATCGCAACTTCCTGCGCAGTCCGTGCCAGTAGTGATATCCTAATTCGGCTACCTCTCCCACTCATCAAGGCAGAACATTAGAAAGGTAAACTATTGCCAAGAGAGACCGGGGAACGCTCTGCCCCTTCACCTGCAAAAGGATCCGTTACCGGAGTGCTTCTCAGGGCCGTCTAAGTCAGAGCAACCCCGCCGGGGCGATCCAGTTACCCAGAATTTTCACTATTATTCTACAACCATTGAACCGTACTAGCTTTGTTACAGACTTGATACTGAACTATTCACCATCCGAACATTTGCTAGCTGGCAACATAACTTTTACCACCCAAAAAAAGATCTCAAGTGATTAGGCGGGGACAGGATTCGAACCTGTAGTCATCAGATCATGGGCCTGATGAGTTGACCATTCCTCCACCCCGCTTCATCCATTTCCATTCCAAAAAGTCCTTCTTCGATCTGAAGGTGTGTTAAGCATATAGTCATTGTGGTTACAGACGGGTTCTGTTTCCGATTAGACTAAGAACCTTCCGTCTAAGAAACCTGCTTAACTTCTCCCCCCTGTCATGTATTGGCTCTCTCTCTCTTTCCGCTGATAGAGCAGTTTGCTAGTTTGCATTCCTCTATCTGAATCTCTAACACTAACAGGCGACAATCACCAACTTAATCACTGCCTTCTTGTGACACATCGATTGGGTTCCCACCCCAGCTCTGAGTTAACTATTTCAGAGCTCTATCCCTTTCTTTCTCCCAACGCCGTTTAGCCGGGTCTAGTTTTCCTCTCACCCGGAAGGTGGCTAACTCCTTGGTCTTACAAGCCGCTTACGCTAACTCAAGCAGGTACCAGGAGGTGTCGTTCAGTGACTACATACGAGTTTATGAATCAATGAAATTTCCTCTTCTATTGTAGCGATACGAACTCAGAAGCAATAGTAAAAGAAGCTATCATCTCCGGGGAGTCAGATGATTGTCTGGACTGGTTCTTTTGAGGGAGGCCTATAAATTGCACGGGTCCAAGCTTGATTGATTGATTCTTTGAAAACTAGCTCCTGTAACCAATCTCACCATTAGCATTTTCACCATTATAATGGAAACTCAATTCTGTGGATTAAAGCCCTTCTTTAAATAAGTCCTCTAACTAGATCAGCTAAGTAGGTAGCTTCGCTCAATTGATTCTATAACTCACCATAGCAAGGTAAGCTGCTCTGTCTGAGTCGTTACTAACAACCGAGAAGCCATCTCTCAGCTGATAGCTCATCGGATCATGCAGCTCCTGATCTGGTCATAGAAAGAAGGAAGTCCGAACTCAAAGCCAGTGTCTGAGCCAGCTGTCCTTAGTAGACTGGAAGCCAGATAAGGAAGTCTGGTCTAGATCTCGAAAGTGGAAGGCAGAAAAAGGATAGCTGAAAGTGGGGAAAGTAGGGCTACTCACATTGATTTACAACCAAAAATCCTATCTTGAAAATGACATCTTCGTGAAATAGAGAAAGTCGCCCCGTCTCCAACTGAGGTCTTCTCGCCCGCTGCCAGGAAGATTCGATCCCAACGACCGCCTCACAAGACCTCTGTACTTTTTTATTGCCTTTCCTTATTTTAATTTAAGGAAATCCACTTCTTTACTAGAGAGAACTCGATTTGAAGCTTTCATTCCTCTTCGGGTGGTTTGGTTTATTTTTATTTAGCTATTGAGCAAAAAGAGTTCGCTACCTTTCTGCGTAAATCTTGTTTTCGGGGGAAAGGCTGGGTTCGTAAGCTACAAGAAAGGAGAGAGAGGCAGGCTATCTATTTTTGGAAGTCTTGTATTTGGTCGTCCAGTTCTTCCTATGGACTAAGGGGAGGAAAGGGGCATTCTTCACTCCTTCGCGATGCCTCTATGTACTACATAAGGGGCGGACTAAGGGCCCATTGGTTCTACCTTCTTTTCTTTGTCGGTGACAAGGGATCTCTCAACCCCCGCTAAGCATCCATAGCTAAATGGTTAAACATTTGAAGTTCTTTCCTTGGTCTTCATTCAGTGAAAGGAGTGAAGCTTTCCACAGCTGGAAAGCGGAGACCCACGAAGGCGAGATGATCCCAAAGCGAGAATGAAGCTAGAGCCATTACTTGACCAAGAACGTGAGAGGATTTCACACACCTTCCCTGGACCGGGTGGATACACTTTTTGACCCTTCCCAGGATTGAACTACGGGATCGATCTCTTATTTACCAAGATATGAAAGCCACGAGTCGCTTTCTTTCGATGTGTTGTCATGATCACATTCTCAGTTTCGTACGAGATTCCCAGTTTAGCTTACGGGGTCAAAGTCTTCTTTGGACTTTTCCAATTCTATTTCTTTTTCATCAATCGGGGCGAGAGGGAGCTGCTTCGAGGAGGCGACACCCACTAGTTTTGTCCGGATCAAACTCTCCCCAAAGCAGGTAGGTGAGAAGGTCTCGGCTCCATACAGGTCTTTCACCAACGGCTGGCACTGAATTAGCGCGATGCGAAAGAGTCCGGGTTAGTCGGCGAGGATAAGATTCTATTCTCGGAGTCAGAATTACTCCTATGCAAGGCTGTCGTCTCATGCTACTAGGGCGGCTCCCTTCTCTTTAATCAATTAGGGGTGGTAGGCGCCTGTAAAGAAGATCGCTTCTATTACTACACAAGTCAATAAGTCCGAACTCTAACAACTTCAAGGACTAGGAAGGCCCCTTTTTACTCATCCGGATTTCCCTTTCATATAGGTGCTCCAGAAAGAAGATTGGATTCGACAAGAGTCTCAGCGAGAATAGGCAGCTTTAGCATCAAGCACATCATCATACCGACATTCATCCGAACGAGAGTCTCCCATTTGAATTCCTTGAGCAAGCTCTTCTCTTCCACGTTGCTGGAAAGGGCTTAGCCGCCTTTGGACAAGAACCCTTGGACCATTTACCCGGCCTCTCTATCCATCTTTTTTCCTTCAACGACTCTAAGAAATAATGGTCTCGAACATAGGGGAATTCAGATGAAAGCTCTGGTCCTTGAATGAATGACTTAGCCCCTTGCACACTAAGGTGCCTTAGCCTATCCATACACAGCCACACCCAAAGGGGAGTGCCTGCCCAACTATCCGATCTTGTTTTCCCTTTCCGGGTAGATCTTCTCATTGACAACAATAGGTATCGGCCATTTGAAATGACTAATTGGGAAAATGGACCTTCTTTCTTTTCAGAAAGCATTTTTGGAAAGTAACAATTCCATTCAGTTCGGTTTCGGAAAACTTTCCGTCGGGGCCTAACATCAAAGGCGCAGATTGATCTCTCTGGTTGAGGCTGCAATTCATTTTGACACGTGGGAAGGGCTTACTCTACTAGTGGCTCGGCTTGGTCTCGCTCCCTTCCCGTACTATTCCTCCCCACTAAAAAAAGAGGGATTGAGAATCTCGAGAACCTTTCTGAACGTCTGTCTTCGCGGGGCGATTTGAAAAGGAGTATATCTTTCTTGTAGTGCCTTCCATTCCACTATTTTGATCGAGAAAGAATCTCTTCTGAACGACCAAGTCATGATGAGATTAAAAACCGATGCTTCCTTGGCCGTGTGGAACATGGATTAACATTATGTCATTCCTACAAGTGATCCCCCATCCAGGATTGGAAGAAGTGCTATATGAGGACTTCGAGATCAAATAGAATATGTTCCTTTCCATTCCTCGTGAGCCACTGATTTCTCCGAAACAAGAGATCAAAGTGATATTCCTCCTTTTTCCCAATAAGTCGACGGCCTTACACCATTGGGAGACTTCGAATAAACTGGAGTACATATAGGATAGACCGGTGCTAAAACCTTTTCTCAAGATATCTTCCAAACTGTTGGGGTCCTTGCTCCGGATGTTGTTCGTACGGTGTGAAAGCAGTTGGTTACGTAGTTTTAGAATTCTGCTGATCCCAAGTAGTCCATCTCCATCATTGCATATGGCTATATAGAAAGTAAAGAGGAAAAGGCATGACCAGAAGAATTGTGTGAAATAAGTGAATTTATCCAGTTGAGGCATCTTGATTGAGAATAAAGGATTCCCCCCATACAGAAGGAGAGGCCTTCCTGTACGAGTAGTGAAGAACTAAACGATAACTTTTGTTGGTTGTTGACCAACGGAAAGAAAGGGAGAAAGAAATGGGATTGTGTCAACAGGCCCCTATTCCGACGAAAAACAACCCCTTTTCTTTTTGTTTAGCCTGTTCCTATCAGAAAAATTACGATTTCAGAGAAGAGGGAAAAAGTCCTCCGTCATAGGCGGTCGAGGGTACCTTCCTAGAGGTTCTTTTTTAATTTGAATCAGGTCTCCTCACTTATGTTTATGCTTATGATAATATATGCCGATCCCTAATCTCACAAATAGATTTCGACCCAATCTCCCATTTATGAAGCAGATCATGAGTGTATTCCGCCTACATTTGTTAGGTTCTTTGATTCTGTAAGTTTGTCTTGTTTAGATTGCACGAGAGCGCCTTTTTTACTTTATATAAAAAATATAGATTTACAATAATAGGTAACCTTCATCAATAAACCTTGCATAAGAGATAGATCCTGCTGACTTGAACTGAGCACGAATTTCATTTGTATTTGAGCGTAAAAGCAGCATATTGCTTTGAAGGTTGGAAACCTACTGGTTCAGCCAAGAAACAGAAACCGAATGAAGGAAGCGAAGATCAGAGTCAAAATATGCCGTGGAGAAGAGCTTACTTATGAGTGGAAGACGAAGTCGCAGGGGAACCTGTGGCTGGATTGAATCCTTCTCAGGAAGAGTTTATGCTTGCTGGGTCTTTTTGTCTAGCAGCTATGGAAAAGCCTATAGTATAGTATAGTATAGGGCTGGAATCGCAAGAAAACCCAGTCTCCAACTGAAAATTCCCTCTCACTTCTATGTTGATCCTCATATTGCTTCATTCTAACTTGTGCCCTTGACTGTCCTTCGAAATCTGTATGACAGTCGAATGCTCCCTGACCGACGAACTACGTGGGAAAATGGACCTTCTTTACATCTCATTTTTGACTCCATCTCTACATCTCCTTTTTGACTCCCACAGCACCTTTGAGGAAAGTGATCATCTTCTTTCTCTCTTGAGTGCCAAGGTAGGTCTTTGAAGGTTGCATCTTCTTAGCAGCCATTTTGATCATCATAGGCTTCTTTAGAGTTGCAGCTTTCTTCTGTGCTATCTCTGTTGCCAAGCTCTGTTGATATACTTCATTAAGCTCTGCAGCTAGAGCTCTTGCCATCTCTCTATCTTTCTCCACTTGACTGATTCTGCTTGCTCAAGTTCTGCTTGAATCTTCTTAGCCAAAGCTTCATCTGACTCAATCAACTTTTGCTTTTTAAGTGGTTGGTCAGATTCCACTATCTTGGCTTTGCCTTTATCCTTGCTTACTGCCTTCTCAACACTTGCTTTCTTGATAACCTCACCCTTTTCTTTGATGACAACTCCTTTGGCCTTTGAAGTGACCTTGGGAGTATCATGTTTAGCCTTGATTAGAGCTTCAGCTATCTCAAATTCTTCCAGATTTCTGCTAATGAGGTCAGATAATACCTCTTTAACAATTTCTGATGCTTCATTTATTTCAGCAGCATTAACTGTTTCTGCTGTTTTGCTTGCTTCAGCAGTATTAACTGTTTCTGCTGCTCTATCTGTTACTGTTGCTTCTTCAAACACAATCCCTGTTTCTGTTTGTACATTGAACTCCCCCTCAACTCCATGTATCTCCCTCTGCAAGTTGATCTCAGCTTCTAACTCTTCGTGCTCTAAATTCTCATCATCTCTTCTTTCTTCTTCACTCTGACTTGATTCAGTAACAGTCTCCCTTTCACAGATTTCAACAGGGGTCATTGTAGGTATAGGAAAGATCACAGACTGAGGAATAATATCTTGTACTTGTTCATCCCCTGATTCTCTACTTCCTAATCCTGCATGATCATCACTACTGAAACCCAAAGAGTTAGTGAGTGAATCAATGTCAAATAGCCACTGAGGACCTGAACCAATAGAATTTGGTGTGTTCTTATTGCATTTGACATTGTCACTTTCCTCAATTATTCTAGAAGAATAATTAAATACTCTGTAGGCCTTACTCGGAGATGAGTAACCAACAAGAAAACCATCATCTGCTTTGCTATCAAACTTTCCTAAGTGAGTTTTGGTATTGAGAATGGTACAAGGACACCCAAAAGGTTTGAAAAATCCAATAAATGGTTTTCTTTTATTTAAAAGCTCATATGGTGTCTTGTTCTTAGGCTTGACTACTAGAACTTTGTTTTGGACATAGCAAGCAGTATTAACTGCTTCAGCCCAGAAAGTAATTGGAAGTTTCGAATCAGCTAACAACGATCTAGCAGCCTCAATAAGTGTCCTATTCCTTCTCTCAGCAACACCATTTTGTTGTGGAGTCCTAGGAGCACTGTATTGCCTTTCAATTCCTTTTTCCTCACAAAAGGTGTTTAGGTCAAGATTTTTAAATTCAGTACCATTATCTGACCTAATGACTTTTACTTTTTGATTTGTTTGGTTTTCAATTCTTAGAATAAAGGATTTGATCAGTCCACTTGTCTCATCCTTAGTTCTTAGAAAATACACCCAAGTAAATCTAGAGTAATCATCAACAATAACTAAGCAGTATGATTTCTTACCTATACTCATAACATTTGTAGGACCAAACAGATCCATATGCAACAACTGAAGAGAAGAAGAAATTGTGTTCAACTCTTTGGACTTATGAGAAGTTTTGTGTTGTTTGCCTTTGAGACAAGCAACACAATGATCATCACATGAGAATACTTTTGAAGGCAAACCTCTTACAAGGTTGTTTTTAACAAGTTTATTCATTGTTTTAAAGTTCATGTGACACATCCTTCTGTGCCAAAGTGATGATTCATCCAAAGAGGCTTTTGAAACAAGACAGTTTAGGGATGAATCATTTGAAACATTTTCCATGTCCAAACAATAGACATTATCCTTTTTAGGAGTTCTTAGTAGTATCATCTTTTCATCAACTACCTTGAATCCAGGAGCAAGGATAATGCATTCTGAATCAGTAAATAATATATTATGTTTTTTGTCACAAACCTGTGATACACTTAACAGGTTGTATCTTAACTGTTCAACATAGAAAACATCTTCAAAGGTCATCTCACCTTTTGTTACATCTCCCTTACCACTAATCTTACCTCCATCTGGAGTATTACCAAAGGCAACATGCCCTCCATCAATTTTCTTGAAATTTTTGAGGCAAGCCATGTTCCCTGTCATGTGCCTAGAGCAACCACTATCAACATGCCAAATGCTCTTTCCCTTGAGCTGCTGGTTGCACTGCACATAAGATAAATCAATTAGTATTGACTGGGAACCCAAGCCAAAGTGGTCTTGGGCCTCCCTTTCTCATCAAAGTACTTGCACTCCTTTTTGATGAGATTTTTAAATTCAGGAAACTCTTTACTGGAGTACTTTGTCAAGATTATTGGTCTAGAAGCACAAACACTAGAAGCAGTACTAATTTTAGAAGTACTAACAGAGTTAGCAGCACTAACAGGTTTAGCAGTACTAACCTTGTTAGAAGCACTAACAGAGTTAGCAGTATTAACATTTGAAGAAGTACTAACAATGTTAGTTTTAGAAGTACTAATACTCTAAGCAGCACTAACATTGATAGCAGTAGTATTGCTTCTAGCAGCACTATCTCCGTCAGCAGTACTATTTGTGGTAGCAGTACTAACAGTTTTAGTGCTTTTGGGAACCCACATCTTGACACTCTCTTTTACAGTCTTTTTCTTCATGTGGCTTTTAGATTTAACATGTTTCTTAGCCACATGGTTTCTTTCATTCTTCCTATAACCAAAGGGTTTTTGCACAGATCTTTGAAAATTTATCCTTTGGTTCATAGGATTAAAATAACAGTGCTTGGCAAGATGATTCAATTTTCCACATATGAAACAAGGTTTTGGTCTGATGATTCTACTCAGATCAACTCCTTGTTTCTAAGCCCACTGATTATTCCAATTTCTTTGATTTCCCCTCCTTTTATCATGTTTTAGGGGCTCATATTTATTACCTGCACACTGTTTGCAAGGAACAGGATTCACAACTGTGGTCTGCTTGTAATGGACCTTTTTAGACTTTCCCTCAGTCTTCTCAACACCCTCAGATTTGACCCAATCCCTTCCACCACCCTCATTGGTAAGAATGTTATTTTCTAAGGGAATCTCACCACTCACAGTGTTATCCTTACTCTTACCAGCTTCTTTCTCAGTCTTGTCCTTAACAACTACTTCATCTAAAGGATCTACCTTAGTGACTCCCTCATGCAAGTCCTTCCTATCCTTAGTCTCCAGCAAGTCTGATTTAGGAGGGATGTAGTTGTTATTGTATGGTGGTGGTGTGGTATTGTACCCAATTTCTGGTTTAAGCTTATCATGGATTTGGACCTTTAGCATAGAATCCATATCTTTAGAAGCATATGAAAACTTTTCCACATCCAGCTTAACCTTGGCTATCTCTCCTCTCAACTTTTCATTCTCCTCTTTAGACTTTGTCAGTTGGATTTCTAGATCATTTTTCTCCCACTTCCAGTAATTTGTATCATATGTGTGTTGAAGTTCATTGGCTTGGAAACCTTTAATTTGTTCCTCAAACCTTTCAACAATTTTCACATAGTCTTTTCTATCATTTTCTAATCTCTTAAGGTCATCACTCATACTTTGGTTGTGATCCCTGTACCTTTTCACAGTGTCTATGCAAGTTTGAGAACAGAGATTAGAAAGTACCTCAGTTGGGAGATCAGATACCTCTGCCATGAGAGCTTGATTTTGAATGGCATCTTCTGCTTGATCACTCCAGTCAAACCCCATTCCTTGTTGAGAAACAAGAGCTTGAGCAGAGTTTCTATTCTGGTTGAAACTTCCAGTCTGAGCTTGTTGGTGGTTGTTTTGAGACATTCCACTTCTGCATTCCCTGGCAAAGTGTCCTTTCATGTGACACTTGTAGCACTCCACCTTTGACTTATCAAAGCCTGCTCCATCTTCTCTTCTTTGAGAGAAGTTGTTCCTCCCAGTCCTCTTGATGAACTTCTTCACCCTCATAGAAAGCATGGCCATCTGCCATTTAATATCCATCTCTTCAAGATCATCAGGATGAAGCTGTTCCAAGTCATCATTGATTAAAGAGGAGTTACCATGACTGGAAAGAAAGGCTTCAAAGACATATTCATTGCCTTTTTCTTGATTTACTCCACTGGCAGCATTAACTGATTCAGGGTTAGCAATAGAATCAGTTGATGCTGATAGGAGTGTAGCATTATGAACATATCCAGTAGGCTTCTTCTTTGCTTCCACCTCAGATTCAAACACTCTCAGATCATTATACAAATCATCCAGTTCCTTTTCTTCCAACATGTCATTCTGTCTGAATGAGACAGTGTACATGGTCCATTCATCTCCAAGAGATCTGAGAAACTTTCGGTTGGCATCATCTTCTTCCATATGAACTCCAACAGTAGCCAACTCACCAATTAACTTATTGAATCTGTCAAAAGTTTGAGTCATAGACTCATTATTTGAAGATGTAAAATTCTCATATTCTTGCTTGAGAATATCCCTTTGATTCCTCTTAGTGCTCTTGGTGCCAGCAAATCTCTTTTCTAAAGCATTCCATAGAATATGGGCATCAGTGCAGTGGTGAAACTGATGTTGATATTCATTGGGGATGGCCAAAAGCAGAGTGCTTAAGGCTTTCATCTCCAATTGTCTCACTTTCTTCTCAGCATCAGTTTTTGGAGGTGGTCTTCTTCCATCTTGTCCAATTTTACCTTCAGCAGAGGGACCATTCTCAACAATGTCCCACATAGAAAAGTCTGTAAGGAGGATGTACTGCTTGATCCTAATTTTCCACATGTCAAACTCATTGGGTTTGAGCATGGGAACCTTTGAAACAAGAGTACTGGTTAATTCAACTGTGTTGTCCATGATGAATGAAGGTTTCTGAGAATACTAAGCTCTGATACCACTTGACAGGATCCGATTCTTAACAAGAATAATAAAACTCAGAAACAATATTAAAGAAGTTGCGGAAAAACACTTTAATATTCAAACTATCAATGTAACAGTAAAATATGAATCACAACTTGTAAACTTTATTGAATGATTAAAGTTACAAGCTTTCAAACAAAACCTCAATCTTGATGAATAGGCTCACCAAGACGAATTCTACTTCTCTAGAATTAGGATTGTAAACCTTGAGGTTAATTCTCTCTCTAAAACAAAAACTTAGAAATCTCGTCTCTTAAAACTATTCTGACTATATCTATACATATACTGAAAATAAAAGATAATTACAAAACTTAAAAGATCTTCAGTATATTCTTCCATAGTTATCTTCAACCTTCCATGATTATCTTTAAGCCTTGATCTGCGCATATCTTTACTATCAAATAAGCAGTATTAAGTCACAGCAGCATTAACACTCTGAGCAGTATTAATCTTCACCAGCAGCACTAACTATGCTCAGCAGTATTAATTTCTTCAAGCAGTATTAATCAGGCTCAGCAGTAGTAACTTATCTCAGCAGTAGTAATCATGAAAGCCTGGCAGTATTAATCACTTAGACACATCTTCAGTTCCCAACACATCGTCTAAGTAATTTGGTTGGACGTATTATAAAACAAGTATTAGTCTATCTTTTTTTTCCGATTGTGTGATAGGTCAAAAAAATCAATTATCCTCGATACATTCCAAAACGGAACGGAGAGTATTGAATTTTTTTATTTGTTTTGATGTATTTCTTTACATCTATAATGGTTACATATTCGATTTTACTTTAGCAAAGAAATTAATTTTGGTACTTAAAATTAATTTCAAAGAAACATATGCATAATCAATATTAAATATTAAAACAAATATGTTATATTTCATTTTCAACGTGTTCCCTTTTTGATAGAAGCACTTTTTAGTGCATATCTTATTTGATTGTCCATTATCACTTGGGTAGTAGTTGTATCCTACTCCAGGTGTTGAAAAATCCTTCCTGACTCTTACCAAGACCCTGACCCTTTATAGGGTCTCGTCCACATGGTGCAGAAATGTCACATGTGTGAAATTGTTTTTAACTCACAATCCTTTGGAGTTGTTTCCACCTCTAACACTTTCACTATCGATATCGGGAATTTTCTTTATCCCGACATATGTTGTAACACCCCGAATTTCGAAAGATATCATTCCAAGCTAATGCGGAAATCAGTATTTTAAGGGGAAAAATAAGATATATGATCTTGGACTTGAATTCTAGATTTTATAGTCTTAATGGATGAAGGATTCATTTACGAGTCCAACGGTTCTGTCTGGAGCAAAAACGGAGCTATAACGAAGAAGTTATGACCGAAACAATATTTATGGAGCTCTCCTTCTGCTTCTGTCTGGCGCACGGGTCGTACGCCTCCCCTTCACATTTTGCGCACGGGTCGTGCGCATGGTCAGAGGGCACAACGGCTTAAAATCAGATTTAGCCTCATTTCTCATTCTCATCTCATTTTTCTTCTTTGTTTTTCCTCTCATCTTCTCCCCTTCATAAAAACCGAACCTAGGGTTTTTCTTCACCCAAATCACATCATCTATTGCTAAGAAGTTGGGTGTTCCCTCCTTGGTTTCGGTTTGGAAGCTTCATCACCATCTTCACCTTCATCTTCTTCATCACTTCACCATTGTCATCTTCAACCTCAAGCTCATTGTTGGGTTTTATAGGTTTTCATCAAAACCTAAGTAGTAAGTGTATCCCTTCCATTTCTAAACCTTAACATAAGTTATAAATGCTCCATTGATGATTTTCCTAGTGTGTGGTTTATCAATTTTGGGTTTGATGGTTTTGAAGAAATCTAGGTCGAAATTTGGATTGGGACCGAAATGGAGATTTTGATGTGTAATGTTTGGGAAATGTTTCTGTATGGTTGAACGTGGTTATTTACGGTTGGAAATGTATGGATATAGGTTTTTTTTTTAGAGACTTTGGCTTGGAGGATTCAAGTTTCTTCAAAGGAGCTCAAGTTGGGGTAAATTTTAGATTTAGCCTAAATCTAGCAAGGTGAGTTCAAGTTGATTTGTAAAAACGGTGTACATGCCAAAATGTTTATTTTAAAATGTTGGTGTTTTACCTCAAATTGTTAACTGCTGATAAGTTTTAGTTATTTTGAAATGTTTAGTTTTATAAGCATGTTGAGACACCCATTTTGGGATCTTTGGGTATTTCGGTAAATAAATCATATTGAAATGTTTTTTTGATGATTTTACACATATATTTGGAGTTCAATTGACGTAAGTGTCATTTTGTGTATTTGATCGTAATAACCTTTTTAGGAAATGCATATTATTGTATTATGAGGCGTTTTGAAAACATAAGGGTATAAGTTCATTTGGAAAATGGTTTGTCTCAACCAGCGATGAGATTTGGGTTAATTACACTTTTAGTCATGTTTGCATAATAGTTGGTCAAACGTGTTTCCATGCTTATATCGGTTTTCATTTGGGTATTTACGTAAAGTGTTGGGCCTTTGGCTCGGTTTTGACTAAATGAGTCGTGTGGACACTTGTCCGGATTTATAACCGTCGTGGGTTTTGAGTATGATGGCGCATATTTGTGTCATTTGTGAATTACATGTTTTGGGAGCTTTGGTCTTTCAATTGGAGTCATGTAATTTTAGACAGTGTTGTATTGGATCCATAGGCACGTAAGTCTGTCGGTTATGTAAGGCCTGAGGTTTTGGGTTACTTTTAGAGACCGCTCGGGTTTGCTAGCGAGTAGGAATATGTGGTTTGAGTCGCAGAGTTGGAACTCGTCTAGATTGGATAGGCACCCGGGCTCGTAAGACCTCAGAGTGGAACTCGACGGAGTATGGCAAGGGATAGCAACAGGTCTGAGGATTGTGATGTCTTGTATGGCATGGGAACTAGGACCGGGGCACGTTGGTGAAATCCAATAACATCACGGGTGGGCCCATTCACGTGTTCTCGCCACCCTAGATGGAAACGTTTAGAGGACATGCAAGGAAGTCGCGTGAACGGCCTACTTCTGTGTTTCTCTATTCTCGGTATTTACGGATCTCCTCATCGTTGATTCGTGGTATTTTAAATGGTAATGTCGTATTTTACCAACTTTGGTTTTTATGCGGTCGACGATAAAGGATGGCTTTAATATTGGGTTTTCCCCACGTATATTAAGGTTTGAATAGAATGCGTCATTTCCACATGTCGGTGTTTAATTTCGTCCATTTTATGGTTGCGTGAGTTTTGGGTCTAATGTCCGTGTTCACGGCGATACTTATTTATGTGGGTTTTTATTTTTGGTTTATGAGTTATGGGTCATATTCCACCCGTGTTGGGTATTTCGAGGTATAACATTTTACCCGGGTTTTTATGAAATTGGGAGTCCTCTCTTTATTCTCATTTTGAGCAAATATTGGTTTAAATTTAAGTTTACGAAAGAACGTTTTATATTGGGATCTTAGTCGGTAAAACAACTTGGTTTGGTTAACGATTAACTCGGTGTCTCTTTCGTTTAAAATGCATATTTATTTGTAAACGAGTCATTTTCATAAGCAGAGCATATCATTTTGAAAGATTATGAATTTAATTGCATTCTTACATTTTAAACGATTTATTTATATATGTTAAAAACTCTTGAGCTCACTAGGCGTTAAGCCTAACCTTTTTATTTGTCGGCATGTGCATCAGGTTCCAGTTGGGAGTTTGGTTCTAGCAGTTCTATGAAGAGTCGAGCCTTAGCTTGGCACAAGTGTGAGTAGTTGGTGAAGTCTTCCGCAGATTGGAGATAGTGACAGTTATTGGGTTTTAGTAGCACCCGTCCTCATATTAGACTGTAGGTATAGATTGAACGTGTGTATTGAGGTACATTCTTAAATTGTGATTGTAGACGACGCAATTATCGATGTATTTAGAAATTTTAAATTGGTTGTTATTTCCAGAATTTAGGGTGTTACATATGTGGTGTTATTCGAAAGAACCTTGTTATGTCTCTCAACCACTTTCATTAGGTTGATGAGTTTGTCTAAAGGTTGCATTCCAACTTATAATTATTTACTTATATATGAAAGGTGGAAATAATGTTAAAAATCATGTCATCTTCTGTGAGTTCCTTGCCACAGAGATTGAGACGCGTTTTGGATATAACATTTCTTTGTTGACATCGGTTACCTTTTTGTAATCGAGTAAGTGGGTTTCATTCCACTGTACGATTAGTTCGGGAAGTACATATTCATGAGTACTCCCGATTATCCCTTTCGAGACATCCCACATTTCTTTGGGGGTTTCTAGTAAAGGTATTCCTTTGAAATTTAGGATTTATATGTCGTCTCAAAACATGAAGGTGTTTGCTTGTACCTTTTCAAGAGGTTGGTTTTAGAGTCAATAGGGAGTTGATGAACTTTAGGTATTTTCTTGTACCTTTTCAAAAGGAGGTTTATATTCATTTATAATACTCAGATTCTTTTGAGTTTACGACGTTGATTTTGGGATGAGTTGTTTCAACCATTTACATATATAAAGGATAATATATGATTTTTCTTTTTGATAAGAAAATGGATTATGGTTATGAAATTTCATTATCATAACAATATTGGATTTTGTATGCTTTAATTTTATTGATAATACTTCATCAATATTTCAATTTTTGCGAAAAAGAAATCACTCAATCTATTGGATTTCCAGGTAGTAGGGGAATCACATGGATTTCTTAAATCCCTACAAACCTTAGGGCTATTTACACCCGTTTAACAAAATACTTTCGATGTATTGCGATTAATTCATCAATGAAATACATAGATAACATTTGTTATTTGGTAAATTTTAACATGAGGTCAAAAAAATTCATACCATATTAGTATTTTGGGATCTTTTGGCAAGAGGCCAAAGTGACTATGAGTTTGGCATATGAAACAATTTTAATACCTTAATAGCATTTTTTGGAGTTTTTGGTAAAGATCAAAATATATGATTTTGGATGTGTAACTTCCAAAAAATAATTATATGGTTTAAAATTATGAGTAGGAACCTACAATCAAGATAAATGTTGGATTTTAACATTTTCATACGATTTTTGGAGCTTTTGTCAAATAACAAAAGTTATGAGGGTTGGAAGTGTAACTTCTAAAAATTAATTTTAAGATTATGAATTATAATGAAGATAAACATTTAAATATTAACATAAACAAATAAATAAATTGTAAACTAATTGGATAACCATTAATAAACTAGAAGCGTACTCGCGCAATGCAGCGAGATACATCACGATTTTAATGTTTATTTTTATTTTTTGTTTTTTATTGATTTATAGTACGATTTTGGATGGTTTTTATCGAGTGATAATGGTTTTTTTATATATAAATTTGTTTAATTTAGGCTTAACAATATAATGTTTTTTATATAAAAAAAATTAAGTAGTTTGTTAAAATTCATTAATTATCTTATATATTTTAAATTTTTTATATTTAAATTGAGATGTTTATTCTGTTTTGATTATGTTTATCAGAATTCAAATTTCATAATTTTAGGATTTGGGGATTAGAGATAAGGATTTTGGGGGATAAGGATGAAATTTATTAATTAGGGTTAAAAGAATTTAAAAGTAGTACATATTGCTTCATTAATTGTTTTTAAGAGATTTTAAGTAGATTAACATTAAATAATAGTACATAATGCTTAATACATCACGATTTTAATGTTTATTTTTATTTTTTGTTTTTTATTGATTTACAGTACGATTTTGGATGGTTTTTATTGAGTGATAATGGTTTTTTATATATAAATTTGTTTAATTTAGACTTAACAATATAATGTTTTTTATATAAAAAAAATTAAGTAGTTTGTTAAAATTCATTAATTATCTTATATATTTTAAATTTTTTATATTTAAATTGAGATGTTTATCCTGTTTTGATTATGTTTTTCAGAACTCAAATTTCATAATTTTAGGGTTTGGGGATTAGAGATAAGGATTTTGGGGGATAAGAATGAAATATATTAATTAGGTTTAAAAGCTTTACAGGTAGTACATTAGGCTTTAATAGTCATTTTCAAGAGATTTTAAGTAGATAGCTTTAAATGATAGTACATAAAGCTTAGTGAGTTGTAATTAAGAGTTTTTTATGTCATCTTTATAATATAGTATAGATATTAATATTAGTTTAAAATGATAAATGCTATCATATCCATAAAAACTATCATACTCACATGAAATTAAAATATGTTGAATCAAAATTAATGTAACATAACAACCAAATATTGCAATAAATAAATAATTTTTTTTCAAATATCAATAACAATCCTAATCAACCCAGAATGAAAAAAATATTGTAAGAGTAAATCTCGAAAGAATTAAATAACGTTAACAAATATATATATATAAAACAAGTTATAAGTAAATTTTTAATTAATTATAGATTGTTAAAACCAAATAACCATGAACCATTTTTTTTCCTTTTAGCATGGTGAAGCAAATATGTAATATAATGAATAAATTAATACTAATTTGATAAAAACAAATGACATTTTAATTTTATATAAAAATATTAAATTGGGCAACCACTTAATTAATAATAATATTAATAACAAAAATAATATAATAATAAAAGACATATGGTATTCAAATCATTCTCAAGGTGGAAAAAAACCTTAATTTATCTCTTATTGATGTCTAACAACCGCGGCTTATAACCCAACAAAAAAATGATAAAAGAAAATTCCGGCCAAACATCGTCTAAGCCCAATATTTTAATGTTTGTTAGCTAATTATTAGATTTAGGGTTCTAATATGTCTTTGAACTTCATACATTCATTTATATCCATTTATCCATATCTTGATTCAATTGGAATAAAGGATAAAATATAACCAACAAAACACAACATACATAACAAATTACTTCGAGACTCAAAAGCGAACACTTTTAAAAACAAGCCAATATGCATATAAAATTTTCAAAACATAAAGTTAACCGAGACAGATTTGCGGTTTATGACATGAATATTACGCCACATAAATATTATACGTGTGTAAGAATTCTTACTTGGATTGTAGCATCGACGGAGGGATAGATTTATGAAGTTGGAAACCCGAAATTTGATTGTCGAACTAATTGACTGAGCTTACGTGTTGATAACGTGTTAAAGGGAAAAACAAATGAAACAACAATATGGAGAGAATAACAATAAGACAGAGAGAAGAAGTCAATAATTCTCAT
>OX941086.1:3070000-3447500 GCA_954870635.1 Arctium minus | reverse complement strand
CAATTATAATCTCAAACCCACTCATGAATAGCGTTTCATAAGGGATTTGATCTGGTGCATCTCATTCTAATCTGCATTTAACGGTTGATAATCACTTCTCACGCTTCCTACGTTAACTCAACTTCTCACTAGAACTCAACCCTATATAGGCGAAAGATCGTGTGAGAAGCGTAAGAAGTGGATCTGAACCATTGATCACTTTTAATCAAATGCCCTCCCATGAATTACGTCTTAGAAAGGATTTTGATCTGGTGCATCTCATCCTAATGTACATCCATTTCTCATCCAATGGTTGATAAACACTTCTTACACTTCTCATGTTATCCTCAACTTCTCACCGGAACCCAACCCTATATACATATATATATGTTGTGGTGAGAAGTTGAGGTTAATGTAAGAAACGTGAGAATTAGTTATCAACCGTTGGAAAAAAATTAGATGCACATTAGGATGAGATACACCAAGATAAGATGCACCGAGATAGATCAGATTAATTCCCTTCTAAAGCGCAATTCATGGCAGGACATGAGATTAAAAGTGATCAACGGTTCAGATCCATTTCTCACGCTTCTCACATGATTCTTCGCATATATATATATATATATAGTGTTTGGTTCATTTGAGAAATGGTAAATATATGAGAAATAGAGAAGTAATCCTAGCCATTCATATGGTAAAGATCGGATTTGACTAGTCAAATATTGCGGCTTTGACCGGTCAAAAGTTGCGGCTTTGACTGGTCAAAAGTTGCGGCTATCCCAAAAATAGATGGACAATTTCGTAAATTTTACAAAACACACGGGGTTGTGTTCATATATGAACATGTATAATTCACATATGAACTATATGTTCATATATGAACCAGTGCAATTCACAACTGAACTCTTTTAACTTATTCATATATGAACCTTTGTGATTCATATATGAATCAGTTAGAACTAACTAACAGATTCATATATGAACGTTTGTGATTCATATATGAATCTGTATGAATCACAAAGATTCATATATGAATCAGTTGAACTAATTAACAGATTCATATATGAATCTTTGTGATTCATACAGATTCATATATGAACTCATCCCGTGTATTTTACGAAATTACCCCTCTATCTTCTATAGACCACACAAGGAATTATCCGGTGTTTTGCGGTCAAAGCCGCAAATGTTGACCAGATGAATGACTAAGATTACTTCTCTATTTCTCATATATTTACTATTTCTCAAATGAACCTCTCCCTATATATATATATATATATATATATATATATATATAGGGAGAGGTTCATTTGAGAAATAGTAAATATATGAGAAATAGAGAAGTAATCTTAGCCATTTTTTTTGGAAAGGGTATCCTGGGCCTATGACCCAGACTAATCCCTGACAATTAGTCTGATATGAATGGCTAGAATTACTTCTCTATTTCTCATATATTTACCATTTCTCAAATGAATCAAACACTATATTTATATATATATTAAAAGTGATTGATAAAAAATGTAATTAAGGGGCTGTTTGTTTACCTCTTAATGGTTCCATTAAGAGACAATTTCTGAATCGTTAAGAGGTGAATTTTGTTTGGCAAAAAAAAGGGCTGCCTCTTAATGGTTCGAAAATTCTCTTAATGGTTTAGTATACTGGCTCTCCCTTAACCATTAAGCGCCCTGATTTCATTATGAACAATTAGCAAACAACCATATTTCATTTTACACTATATCATAAAAACCATTCAGCAATTGCCAAACAACCCCTAACTCTCGAAAAAAGAAAAAGAATAAAGATAACGGTTACAAGAAGGTTATTTGTTAACGTTGAGAAGGTGCGTGCGTCAGCTGTAACTTCACTTTCTTCCCATCCAACCCAACGTATACTCGTTTCGATTCTTTCGTGTGAAAAGATTCCAAAAGAAAAAGGAAAAAAATCCCTTATTTATTTATTTTTTCCCTTATTTATTTATTTATTTATATCTCACCATTTTCCACCCATTTTCCAACGCCCATTTCTCTCTCTCTCTCTCTAAAAACCAGTCGACTGTAGCTTCATTTCTACACCAAAGAAAGATCTCAACTTTATATTATCTTCAAACAAAGAATCATTCAAGCAATTATCAAAGAGGAATGAAAGGTGGTGGTGTTATTGTTGAAGAAGGATTTGTATACGAAAAAGAAACACATCTCACTGTTATGAAAACATCCCTCTTTTTCGCCGGTGACGGATTCACTGTTTACGACACCAACGGCCAAATCGTCTTTCGTGTCGATTCATACGGTCCCGACACTTACGATGCCGGTGAACTCGTTCTCATGGATCCCAACGGTCGCTGCCTCCTTACCGTTCGCCGCAAGGTTCGTTAACTCATCACATCCTTTCGTTCATTAATTCAGAGCTTCTCTGACAACTATGCTATATTTATTTTATAAAACGGAATATTAAAAGTCGAAATTTTTATAAAAAGTTACTTGTGAATCCAATGGCTATTCTATTTTAGAGATTGATTATATTATTAAAATAATCAATAAATTAATAAAATACTATTCTTTTCTTATAAACATTTTAGGAAAAGATTAAATAGAAGATTATTTTTCTTTCTTAAACTATGGGTTTTAGAGATTTCTTTTAACTTTGAAGATTTTTATCTTTTTTTTTTCTTCCTAATACATAGTATCAACAATCAGAATCTTTAAAACAAAACTATTTGCATCTTCACTTTAGAGATTGATTATATTATTAAAAATAATCAATATATTAATAAAATATTATTTTCACTCTTAAACATCTTACTTCATTATTTTTTTTCTTAAATAGCAGTTTTAGAGATTTATCCAGATTTGGAGATTTTTATTTCTCTCTCCTCTTTTTCTATTTTAGCATTACTGTTAAAGAAAAAAAATATAAAAATCTCAATTTCTCCGTTTTAGCGTATCTTGAATCAAGATATTCTATAACTAATTGCTCGATTGATTAACAGCGGCCGAGTCTACACCAACGATGGGAAGGGTTTCTAGGAGAGCGGATCGAGGGCGAGAATTCGAAGCCGATATTCAGTGTGAGGAGGTCGTCGATCATAGGGCGGTCGAACATGACGGTGGAGGTGTTCGGCGATCGGACGGAGGAGTATTTCATCGAAGGGTGTTTTGGTTCACGGAATTGTACAATATATGATTCCGGGAAGGAAACGATGGCGGAGATTCGACGTAAAGTGGATGCTACGACGAATGTGATGCTTGGGAAAGATGTGTTTTCGTTGATATTGAAGGCAGGGTTTGATGGTGCTTTTGCAATGGGATTGGTTTTGGTTCTTGATCAGATTAATGGAGATGTGAATGATGATGATGAAGAGCCTACAATTGAAGATTGTAATTTGTCTTCTTGAGAGTTTTATTTTATAGAGAAAAGATCATGCGAGAAGTTAAACATTTTGCGAGAAGGCGAGAAGTGTGATATCATATATGATTACACGGCCTGTGCGTGTGCTTAATCATATATGATTAAACGTCTATGTATTGCCAATATAACATGTGCTTAATCATACAAGATTAAGCTTGTGTATCATATATGATTAAACACTTCTCGCTTTCTCGCAAAATATTTAGTTTTTCGTTTGAACATGCCCCTTATTTTATATATATATATATATATATATATATATATTATATATGATGGAGATAATAATAAAATTTGAATTTTTCTCTGGTTTCAAAAAATGCCACCACATTAATTAAATATCAATAGCATGGATAGGATACCAATGGGTGGGTGTAGCTCATCTACTCTTATCAAAATTTTCTTTTAACCAAATCATGTGAAAATTCGTGTGATTTTGCATTAATGGTTAATGTAAAGGTATATGTGGATAACGTGATTTTAATGTAAAATTACATGTTATTCGGTTGTTTTATTATTCTTTTATTTTGGTTACTGTTTTCAATTGAACTTGACTCTCTGTCTTTGTATTTATTATTTTAATAATTTATAAATAGTACAAACCAATCTTAATTGATTATTTATGCTCTATAAATATTTCGATTATAATAAATGAACCATTATCATTTCAATAAAAATATCAGTTGTTTGCTTTGTATGGTTTAGATAAATTAGAAGGTTTGTAATTTATTGACACTTTTGTATACACACATACATCTATAGGCATATATATGGAGAAAAGTTCAAATGAAAACGCAAACTATTTAAGTAAACAGCAAATCATGTGCAAAATCATATATGATTTGGCATTAGCAGCCAAAAAAATTGACGCATACAACTTTGCCCGCGACTTAAAGTCGCATGAATCATATATGATTTTGTATGTACTCGATCATTCTCGTGTTTTCTTAAATAGATATTGTTCTCATATGAACTCATCTCTCTCTCCCTCTCTCTCTCTCTATATATATATATATAGAGAGAGAGAGAGAGAAGAGAGAGAGGTGTTTTCGTTTATAAACTTTTACATTAATACAAACTTATAACTGATCCAAGCCATATATTGATTTCTTTGATCTATGGATGAGAATGAACGAGAGCTATTTTGTTAAGAATTTGGACATTTATTTTTTCTTTTTTTCCCGGTTTTAATTGAAAGGACATTATGGTCTTTTTTTGGTTAATTGAGCGATGACCATTATTTATGGAGAATAAATAGCGAGATATGTTTCCAAAAATTCCTATTTCTCAATGATATTCCACGATCAATACAATTGGCTGAATCCCGTGAAATCATTTCATAGAAGTTCATTGAGATCTTCTTTTTATAAAGCCTTCCTGTACGACTACCTTGTTACGACTTCACTCCAGTCACTAGCCCTGCCTTCGACATACCCCTCCTTGCAGTTAAGGTGCCGGTGTATTGGGTGCTGCTTTGCTATGCGCTATTCATGGTGCTACCGTAGAAAATACTTTATTTGAAGATGGTGATGGCGCAAATACATTCCAAGATAGTGCTTATTCAACTCTCTCAAAATGGAATCTATTCCAAATATATATGCCATGGTTCTTTACTTCGACAGGGTACAAATATTTAAATTTTTTATTTTTAGATACTTTTTCAGACCTATTACTAAGTAGCAGATTAGATTTTTTTTAGAGTAAACTCTAATTTTGGTCCCTGTGCTTTAGTAAAATCTTTGAAATTAGGACTTGAACTTTGATAAGTCTAGAAATCATTCTCATGGTTTGCATTTTGGTTCGAAAGTGGTCCCTGATCACTAATTCCATTAAAAACTATCCGTTAAGTTAAGAGTAATTTTTTTTTTTGTCTTTTTCATTATTTTTTGTCTTATGGGAGCAAAATCTATACAATTAAACTTGGAGGGTCAAATAAAATCATTGATCTTTTATCTTGTTCATATCTCCCGTCTACATTATCGACGCCTTCCCCTCCATCTCCGTTTCCGGTGAACCCATTCCCCCTCACTGCAACTACCCATAGAACACACATACGCACACTACAACACACCCACCCCCATACACTTCAACATCACACACACACACATAATACAACGTCAAGACGAACGTAAATCTGTTGAATCCCCTGTTACATCAGATCGAGAAGGAGAGAGATTGAAAGGAGGATAAGGGAGAAAGGGAGGTCACCAGGCGAAGGCTTCAAGAGGACTATGGGTGGGTTTTTGATCATCGAAGGGGATTTTGAGGGATGTGTGTTTACCCATCAAGACGAACCTTAGAACGTGGATCACGCCATGACTTGGTCGCTTTATAGCAATACACCATCATTGGAGTGTGTTTCAATAAACTGCACGATGTATGTTCGTTCGGTTTGGCCAATGCGTGGTTTCGGCAATTTTCTGCACGAGAGCGGGTTATTTTCAAGTTATTTCTTGTGAAATCTTTCTAATTTACACTGTATATGGACCATTGTACAGTTTCGGGCTAATTCGACGAGGTCGGTCCGGACGAGAAAACGCAAAGGATACCCCTTTGCTGAATCGACTAAAATTGAGTGTCGTGGTTAAACGTCCGTAAATTTTTCTATGAGGCTCCGTTTTAATACCATGACCCGTGAAAAAGAACCTTAGAACGAGGATCACTCCATGGTTTGGTCGATTTCTGGCATTACACCATGATTTGAATGTGTTTCAATAAACTGCACAACATACGTTCGTTCGGTTTGGCCAATGCATGGCTTCGGTAATTTTCGGCACGAGAGAGAGTTTTTTTCAAATTATTTCTCGTAAAAACCTTCTCATTTACATTGTTGATGGACCATGTACTGTTTCGTCGAAATCCGACGAAGTCGGTCCGGACGAGAAAACGCAAAGCGAACCCCCTTTGTTGAATCGCCAAAAGTGGGTGTCGCGCTTAAACGTCCATAACTTTTGCTACGACAATCTGTTTTAAGCCCATGACCCGTCAATACGAACCTTAGGACGAGGATCACGCCATGTCTTGGCCGCTTTCTAGCAATACACCATCATTGGAGTGTGTTTCAATAAACTGCACGATGTACGTTCGTTCGGTTTATCCAATGTGTGGCTTCGGCAATTTTCTGCACGAGAACGAGTTATTTTCATGTTATTTCATGTGAAATACTTCTAATTTACACTGTATATAGACCATTGTACAGTTTCGGGCTAATTTGACGAGGTCGGTCCGGACGAGAAAACGCAAAGGGTATCCTCTTTGCTGAATCGACCAAAAATGAGTGTCCTGGTTAAACGTCCGTGAATTTTGCTATGAGGCTCTGTTTTAAACCCATGACCCGTGAAAAGGAATCTTAGAACGAGGATCACTCCATGGTTTGGTCGATTTCTGGCATTACACCATGATTTGAATGTGTTTCAATAAACTGCACAACATACGTTCGTTCGGTTTGGCCAACGCGTAGCTTTGGTAATTTTCGGCACGAGAGCGGGTTTTTTTTCAAATTATTTCTTGTGAAAACCTTCTCATTTACATTGTTGATTGACCATGTATTGTTTCGTCAAAATCCGACGAGGTCGGTCCGGACGAGAAAACGTAAAGGGTACCCCCTTTGCTGAATCGCCAAAAATGGGTGTCGCGCTTAAACGTCCATAACTTTTGCTATGAGAATTGATTTTAAGCCCATGACCCGTCAAGACGAACCTTACAACGAGGATCAAGCCATGGCTTGGTCTCTTTCTATCAATACACCATCATTGGGGTGTGTTTCAATAAACTACACGATGTACGTTCGTTCGGTTTGGCCAATGTGTGGCTTCGACAATTTTCTACAGGGGAGCGGGTTATTTTCAAGTTATTTCTTTTGAAATCCTTCTAATTTACACTGTATATGGACCATTGTACAGTTTCGGGCTAATCCGACGAGGTCGGTTCGGACAAGAAAACGCAAAGGGTACCCCCTTTGCTAAATCGGCCAAAAATGAGTGTCGTGGTTAAAAGTCTGTAACTTTTGCTATGATGCTCTATTTTAAACCCATGACCCGTCAAAAGGAGCCTTATAATGAGGATCATTCCATGGTTTCGTCGCTTTCTGTCAATACACCATAATTTAAATGTGTTTCAATAAACTGCACAACATACGTTCGTTCGGTTTGGCCAATGCGTGGCTTCGGTATTTTTCGGCACGAGAGAGGGTTTTTTTCAAGTTATTTCTTGTGAAAACCTTCTCATTTACATTGTTGATGGACCATGTACTGCTTCGTGGAAATCCGACGAGGTCGGTCCGGACGAGAAAACGCAATGGGTACCCCCTTTGCTGAATCGGCCAAAAATGGGTGTCGCGCTTAAACGTCCATAACTTTTGCTAGGGGAATCCGTTTTAAGCCCATGACCTGTCAAAACGAACCTTACAAAGAGTATCACTCCATGGGTTGGTCTCTTTCTAGCAATACACCATCATTGGGGTGTGTTTCAATAAACTACACGATGTACGTTCGTTTGGTTTGGCCAATATGTGGCTTCGACAATTTTCTACAGGAGAGCGGGTTATTTTGAAGTTATTTTGATTTTAAATCCTTCTAATTTACACTGTATATGGACCATTGTATAGTTTCGGGCTAATCCGACGAGGTCGGTTCGGACAAGAAAACGCAAAGGGTACCCCCTTTGCTGAATCGGCCAAAAATGAGTGTCATGGTTAAAAGTCTGTAACTTTTGCTATGATGCTCTGTTTTAAACCCATAACCCGTCAAAAGGAACCTTAGAACGAGGATCACTCCATGTTTTGGTCGCTTTCTGGCAATACACCATGATTTGAATTTGTTTCAATAAACTGCACAACATACGTTCGTTCGGTTTGGCCAATGTGTGGCATCGGTAATTTTTGGCACGAGAGCGGGTTTTTTTCAAGTTATTTCTTGTGAAAACTTTCTCATTTACATTTTTGATGGACCATGTACTGTTTCGTCAAAATCCGACGAGGTCGGTCTGGACGAGAAAACTCAAAGGGTACTCCCTTTGCTGAATCTCCAAAAATGGGTGTCGCGCTTAAACGTCCATAACTTTTGCTACGTGAGAGTCCTAGAAACTCTAAATCTTAAGAGAGAGAAAGTAGAGAGAGAGAGATATTGAAGCGCAAAGTAACAAATCAGATTAATGTGTGCGTGCCATTCTTAGACACAAGACCAAAGGGACTTAAATACCCTTGGTCAATACAACCCAGTATTAGACATTAGACACAGTATTTGACCAAGCCCTATAAATACAATGATTACTATAAAATCAGACCTAACAATCTCCCCCTTAGTAATCATTGGCGCTTTGGTCTTCAAAAATCATCTTCTAAAACAGCACTGACCATTAAAGCGACTTTATGAAGCAATCTGACTTTTAAAAGAAAATATCTTCTCAGCATCTTTCAGTTTAATTTGTCTTTGCTGCCTTTGACAAGTCTGGACCAGATTGGAATAAACTTGAACGAACAGTTGATTCATCAGCTTGTGTTCTAGACGACACACCTCTTTTGAAAGACCTTGAACGAACTGTGGTGGTCGGAGCAGAAACAACAAAAGAAAAAATTGAAGCTAAGAGAATAGAATCTTAGAGCGAATCTTGATCAGCAGATAAACTTTTGAGCTCTTTGTCTCTTTGTCATCTCCTTGACTTCTCTGATTTCTCCTCCTCATGACCTTGATGAACAGGTTCAACTAGGTCATGCCAATGTTGGAGACGAGACAACTTAAGATATGCAAAATCAAAGAAACAGAGAAAACAGGGGAGGTTTGCGCTTCACGTTGGTTGCGCAAACTGAGGTTTGCGTTACACCAAGGTGGCGCAAAGTGAAGTTTGCGTTACACCAAGGTGGCGCAAAGTAAAGTTTGCGTTACACGAAGGTGGCGCAAAGCAAGGTTTGTGCGACCAACTGATGGCGCAAAGCTGACTTAATACTCAGAAGATTTTACCTTTTTGAGCTCTTTGACTCCCCCTACACAAATGCACTAGATATGACAATTCAAGTTAGCACTCATATAAAGAAAATCAGATACTCCCCCTCAAAAACAAATAAGATCATTAAGAAAAATCTCCTTTTTCACTCCCTCTTGAATAATGCTCAAACCCATTTGAAATATATTTATGAGAACACAATGAATGTAAACATCAATGTAGAAAGAAAAATATACTGAATATGTATTTTGAAACGACTAAATATATAAAAATTTAAACAGAAACAAAAAAAATTATACTTAGTAAAATATCACAATAAAATCCATCAAATGAAATCAAATGTATGTGTTTGGATACATAAACAAGTTTTATTGCATATCAAGTTAAGACATGTTCAGTTTCAAAAACTTTCATCAATCTATTCAGTGTGCTCGCATGTGAACTTCGATTAGCTTCAAGAAAATGCAATTCTAAAAATATAATAGAGAACTTTGCATGTAATCACATTAAGCCATCAAAAATTCAGACTTTCACAAATTTACAGGTTTATTGCAACTCATAAATTTTAACCAAGTATCATGAGATGTGTGCTCATTGGCATCTTTTAGCATTGTGCCCTATGGCATCTTTACATGTATGTGCTCTTTGGCATCTTTTAAGCGTGTGCACTTTGGCATCTTTTAATCAAAAAGTTTATTAAGTAAAGAACATGTCGTAAACATAACTTTCTATCTGACCCTATTGCAGGATTTGGGTCAGCCACTCCTAGACCAGTTGGCCTTAGGGGACTAGGTGTCAAGCACCCCTTGGAACTTACTTTCCCGGATTAGAAAGGCTACATCGACACATCCTAAACCCATTCATACCAGTAAAACATGACTTTCGATCTGGTTCGGACCGGATTTGTCATAAAATTGAGATTCTGGGTTCCTCTCTGTTCATCATGGGGTTGTTGGGATAAAGGTGGGTTTGAGACGCGCGGGATTTTTGTTCGATCACTCCCAGACCAAATGACCTTAGGGGACCAGATGACAAGCATCCCACAGAACTTACTTTCCCAAACCAGAAAGGTCACAGGTACAAACTTTTAAACTTAGAGATTTCTGATTTATAAGAATTTAATAATCATCTTAACCACAAGGTTTTACATCTAAGTGCTTAACCCATATTTTCATTACAATCCGAAATTCCAACTTTTTAGGTTTTCTAAGCATTGTAAACTATAAATATTCCGAATCACACAACTTTAAAGCAAAAACAAAAGTTACAAACATGTTGCTGACTTTTCGACTTTTGTTAGAACTGAAATTTGAACATATAAGAACTTTAATATAAACAAAGCAACTTGAAAATTTATCCTAGACACACATTTTATTCAAAAGAAAGAAAATTGTAAAACTTTTACTTTATAGAACAAAATTTGTAAAGATTTAAACTTTTAAAACAACATGCCTAAATTTTAAAAATAGAAATATTTGATCGGCAAGTTTATATTCAGTTGAAACAAAATATTATTCAATAATATTATCATTCACACAATGTAAAAATGAAATTTGTGTCTCATTTTTTTTAAAAAAAAATTGGGTTGAACAAACTCAGGAGTTGAAATGAAATGCTCAGATTCTTTTAAAACAATATGAGAAAACTGGAATAACATCATTATCAGATATAAATGCAGCGGAAATTAAGTAGATGTACTTACAGTTTCTCATTAGCCAGAAGCTTAATGCAAAGAAGAACGAGTCCTAGACTGATTTGTCTAGAAGTCATAGTCCTTGAAGACCGGGTTTTGAACTGCTATGTTCAAAAGTCATTCCTTCTCTTACTCCCCTTAACATGTGATGCCTGTAACTTTGAATCAGATAAAGATTTGGGTACCCACTTGAATTTGGGCCCGTGTTTGTTAGTTGCAGTTCTTATGGGGAAATAATAAGCAGAATTGTTACGAGAAGTATGAGGAATATCATCAGAATAATAAGCACAATCATCAGAAAAGAAAGCATAATCTTCAGAACTAGAATATGAGGAAGAACATGAGACATGTTTTGAAAGTCGAATCATTTGCTTTATAGAGTATTTTGAAATTTTATTACATATTGCAAATGAATCACTGTTGTAAAGTTTGTCTACACATTTATCCCCATCAAAAGTATGTTCATCAGATGTCCGCTTAGCTCTCCAGATCTGCTTCTTTGACTGATCGCTCAAAGTCCTATCTGTAAGAATTGAATCAGAAGAATTAGAACTGTCAGAAAGAACTGTATCTCGTTTCTTTGACTTCTTTGACCGTCTTCTTTTACGCTTAGGTTTATAATATTGATCATTGAGCGTAAAAGAATCATCAAGAATTTTAGACTTAATATTTAAATCAGAAGAAATAAATTTATCCAAACAACCAATCTGATCAACTAATAAATCTGAATTTTCCTTGGAGTCTGAAGAATTTTGAGAAAAGGTTTTAAAATTGGAAACTTCCTTTTTATTTTCCTTAGAGTCAGAGGAAAGAATAGAAATAGAATCTGATTTTTGAGAAATTAAATTTTCTTCAAGACTAGACGTTATAAAAGAAAGAATAATATCAGATTCAATTTTCTTCAAAATATTTTGATCTTCTATCTTGTCTTCAAGATCGATGATTTTGTCTTCTAATATTAAAGGAGGAGTATATTTCTTCGAATCATAAATGATAGGAGAAATATTTTCATTATCAGAATCAGGTGCATAAGGAGTAATAAAATCACCAGACATTGAAGATTTGATAGGAGATATATCATTTAAAACTCTTCTTTCTCTCCTTGATTTTTCAGGAAAATATTTTGCATTTTCACTTGTATATACAAAAGGAATTTCAATTTTCTTGTTATTTGTCCTTTTCTCATGTTCGATTTCTAACACTTGCTTCTCATTCATCCAATCAATTTTAAATTGAGGAGCATAATGAGCAAGAGTCAAATAATCGTATTTATATAAAGTTGGGGATTTTTCAATCGCATTGTTTAAACAATGAGGATTTTCAAAACCAAGTCCCTACCTTTGTTTTAAGGCTTCTTCACTCCTTGGCTTGTTCATAAAAATTGTTTGTTCATATTGGTTTCTTCGATAAAGCTTTTCTTCTAACTTATTTATTTTATCTGAAAATTCATCTTTTAATATGGTCATGTTAGTCAAAGACTCAAGATAAGTCTTATTTGAATTTTCCAAATCATCCAATTTCTTTTGAAAGATGTCTTTTGTATTTTCTAAAATGGATTTTTCATCTTTCAAAGAAATTTTCAGTTTGTCAATCAAATCTGACTTTTCAGAATTTAGATTCTTTTCAGATAATAACTTAGAACGCAAATCAGACAAAGCAAAAATTATGATATTCATCTGAGAGGTAATGAAATTATAGTCAAATTTAGAATATACCTCATCTTCATCTGTTTCAGAGTCGTCTGACTAGTCATCTCCGACCAAGCACATCTGAGCGATCTCGACGTTTGAAGCTTCATCATCGGAATAATCCAGCCAGAATTCTTCCTCGGCCAGCAAAGCAGTTCCGTTCTCTCTCTTTTCTGCTAGTTCCATTTTCTTTCTATAATAAGCTGAATCCTTGACCACCTTTGCTCTACACTCCTTTGACATGTGACCTGACTTCCCGCAGTTGTAGCAAGCAGCAGTCTTTGGCTCGGGTACTTTTGCTTTAGGACCAGAAGTGAAGCAAGAAGTGTTGGAACTCGACCTTGGTTGGAACTTTTTCTGGTAATGCTGAGAGAGAAGGATCATAGCTTTCTGCAAAGCCTCACCATCGTCTTCAGTTGATCCGGTGTAAGAGTTATCAGACAACGCTTGTTCAGTTAATTACTTTGTGAGAAGAGCAACCGGGTCCACTGATTTCTTCTTTTTATCCATCTTGGCCTTCTTTTCTATCACCAGGCTTTCATCAGTCATCAGAATCTCGTATAATTCTTGGATTTGCATAATGGAGATTCTGACATCGTTCCTCAATCTGTGGCATGATTTATTCCATTTAGGTTGCAATGTGTTGAGGAACTTCAGATTTAATTCAAGCTCAGTCTTTTCAACCTTCATCTTTCGAAGATCATTGATGACGGCACATAAACTATCAAATACAGTCTTTAGTGGCTCCCCGTCCTTGGCTTTGAATTCTTCAAAATTATTCATGTAGCGCATATGCCTGAGTTGAGTAGCTACTGAAGAACCAAACATAATCTTCTCAAGCTGTTGCCACATCAGATTAGGATGAGTTTTGAAACAGTCAATCTTGTTGTATACAGAGTTTGGCAAGGCCAGCATTAGATTTGCTTTAATATCCCGATCAGCTTGATAAGCAGACAACTCTTCATGTGTATACTCTTTAGTAGGCTTGTATAATCTAGAAGCCAATTTGGGTCTGTCGAACGGTCCTTCAGATAAAATGATCATCATGTCATTTCCATTCTTTTGTCGTTCAATAAAGTTCAGGAACCGATCTTGCCACTGTGTAAACTCGTTTTCATCGATTAGTACCGGTGGACGATTTTCTGTACCCAATGACATCATAATGTCATTTTTGTAGAACTGAACTTGGAAAGCAAACTTGGCAGAATCCATAGATGTTACAAAAAAATCATAATGTCATTTTTTTTAAATCTAAGTCTGGAGCTTGCGCAAAGTAGATCTTTGCGTGTCAAGGAAGGGAATGCAAACAAGAGCTTTGCGTGTGTAGACTGAAACGCAAACAGGATTTTGCGTGTGAAGAAGGATACGCAAAGTTAGCTTTGCGTATGAAGAGGGAAGCGCAAAGAAGACTTTGCGTTTGAAGAGGGAAGTGCAAATAAGACTTTGCGTTTGAAGAGGGAAGCGCAAAGAAGACTTTGCGTGTACAGAGTGATACGCAAACTGATGGTTTGCGTATTAGACTAGAACCGAGAACCTAGAAGCTTTGCATTTCCAACGTGAACCGCAAACCTGAAATAACACACGAGTTAGACCACAAAACATACGAATGAATGAAAGAGGCACAAATCATTATGAATATATGAATGAGGCGCAAGATATATGAATGAAGCGCAAACTTATATGAATGAAGCGCAAACTTCAACAACTTACAAATTTTTGCAAGATCAGATCAAATCAAATCAAGAAATTTATGCATGAAAAACACACACTTAATATCGAAAACACCTTTCTAACACCTTTTGATTATCAAACTCGATTAAAATCAACAAAATCTAAAAATCTAGAATGAAACAGTACCGAACTCGTGTTTTTCCAGAAAACTTTTAAACTCAAAAATTGATGATCTAAACTTGATTTTCTTGTAAAACAACTTGAAACAAAAGAAATCGATTAACAAAAACGAGTCTACTGAAATCAAAAACAAACACAATTGATCACAAACACATCCAAATTTGATGAGAAATCAAGAAAACAAGATTTTCTTGAAAACTTCAAGAAAATCGATCAAATTTTCGATTTCAATCACTAATTCAGATTCGAAAATACAAACTCTCAATCCTCTCAAGATTCAGTTGGCTCTGATACCAATTGAGAGTCCAAGAATCTCTAAATCTTTAGAGAGAGAAAGTAGAGAGAGAGATATTGAAGCGCAAAGTAACAAATCAGATTAATGTGTGCGTGCCATTCTTACAAAGACACAAGACCAAAGGGACTTAAATACCCTTGGTCAATACAACACAGTATTAGACATTAGACACAGTATTTGACCAAGCCCTATAAATACAATGATTACTATAAAATCAGACCTAACACTACGGGAATTCGTTTTAAGCCCATGACCCGTCAAGACGAACCTTAGAACGAGGATCATGCCATGGCTTGGTCTCTTTCTAGCAATACACCATCATTGGAGTGTGTTTCAATAAACTACACGATGTACGTTCGTTCGGTTTGGCCAATGCGTGGCTTCGGCAATTTTCTGCACGAGAGCGGGTTATTTTCAAGTTATTTCGTGTGAAATACTTCATTTTTACACTGTATATGGACCATTGTACAGTTTCAGGCTAATCCGACGAGGTTGGTCCGAACGACAAAACGCAAAGGTTATCCGCTTTGTTGAATCGGCCAAAAATGAGTGGCGTGGTTAAACGTCCGTAAATTTTGCTATGAGGCTTCGTTTTAAACACATGACCCATCAAAAGGAACCTTAGAGCGAGGATAACTCCAAGTTTTGGTCGCTTTCTGGCAATAAACCATGATTTGAATGTGTTTCAATAAACTGCACAATATACGTTCGTTCGGTTTGGCCAATGCGTGGTTTCGGTAATTTTCGGCACGAGAGTGGGTTTTTTTCAAGTTTATTCTTGTGAAAATTTTCTCATTTACATTGTTGACGGAACATGTACTGTTTCGTCAAAATCCGACGAGGTCGGCCCGGACGAGAAAACGCAAAGCGAAGCCCCTTTGCTGAATCGCCAAAAATGGGTGTTCCGCTTAAACGTCCATAACTTTTGCTACGGGAATCCGTTTTAAGACCATGACCCATCAAGACGAACCTTAGAACGAGGATCATGCCATGGATTGGTCTCTTTCTAGCAATACACCAACATTGGAGTGTGTTTCAATAAACTGCATGATGTACGTTCGTTCGGTTTGGCCAATGCGTGGCTTCGACAATTTTCTGCATGAGAGCGGGTTATTTTCAAGTTATTTTGATTTGAAATCCTTCTAATTTACACTGTATACGGACCATTGTATAGTTTCGGGCTAATCCGACGAGGTCGGTTCGGACAAGAAAACGCAAAGGGTACCCCCTTTGCTGAATCGGCAAAAAATGAGTGTCATGGTTAAAAGTCTGTAACTTTTTCCTATGAGTGTCCGGACGAGAAAACTGAATCGGCCAAAAATGGGTGTCTTGGTTAAACGTCCGTAAATTTTTCCTATGAGGCTCCGTTTTAAACCCATGAGCCATCAAAAGGAACCTTAGAAAGAGGATCACTCCATGTTTTGGTCGCTTTCTGGCAATACACCATGATTTGAATTTGTTTCAATAAACGACACAACATATGTTCGTTCGGTTTGGCCAACGAGTGGCTTTGGTAATTTTCGGCACGAGAGCGGGTTTTTTTCAAGTTATTTCTTGTGAAAACCTTCTTATTTACATTCTTGATGGACCATGTACTATTTCATGGAAATCCAACGAGGTCGGTCCGGACGAGAAAACGCAAAGGGTACCCCCTTTGCTGAATCGACCAAAAATGGGTGTCACGCTTAAACGTCCATAACTTTTGCTACGGGTATTAGTTTTAAGCCCATAACCCGTCAATACGAACTTTAGAACGAGGATCACGCCATGGATTGGTTGCTTTCTAGCAATACACCATCATTGGAGTGTGTTTCAATACCCCCTTTGCTTTCTAGCAATACACCTCGAAATTCGACGAGGTCGGTCCGGACGAGAAAACGCAAAGGATACCCCCTTTGCTGAATCTGTCAAAAATGGGTGTCGCGATTAAACGTCCATAACTTTTGCTACGAAAATTCGTTTTAAGCCCATAACTCGTCAAGAAGAACCTTAGAACGAGGATCACGCCATGGATTGGTCGCCTTCTATCAATACACCATCATTGGAGTGTATTTCAATAAACTGCACGATGTACGTTCGTTCGGTTTGGCCAATGCGTGGCTTTGGCAATTTTCTGCACGAGAGCGGGTTATTTTCAAGTTATTTCTTGTGAAATCCTTCTAACTTACTCTTTATATGGACCATTGTACAGTTTCGGGCTAATCCAACGAGGTCGGTCTGGACGAGAAAACGCAAAGGGTACCCCATTTGATGAATCGGCCAAAAATGGGTGTCGCATTTAAACGTCCATAATTTTTGCTATGGGAATCCATTTTAAGCCCATGACCCGTCAAGACGAACCTTAGAACGAGGATCACTCCATGGTTTGGTCGCTTTCTAGAAATACACCATCATTGGAGTGTGTTTCAATAAACTGGACGATGTAAGTTCGTTCGGTTTGGCCAATGCGTGACTTCGACAATTTTCTGCACGAGAGCGTGTTATTTTCAAATTATTTCTTGTGAAATCCTTCTAATTTACACTGTATATGTACCATTGTACAGTTTCGGGCTAATCCGACGAGGTCGGTCCGGACGAGAAAACGCAAAGGGTACCTCCTTTGCTGAATCGGCCAAAAATGAGTGTCGTGGTTAAACGTCCGTAAATTTTGCTATGAGGCTCCGTTTTAGACCCATGATACGTCAAAAGTAACCTTAGAACGAGGATCAGTCCATGTTTTGGTCTCTTTCTGGCAATACACCATGATTTCAATGTGTTTCAATAAACTACACAACAAACGTTCGTTCAGTTTGGCCAATGCGTGGCTTCGGTAATTTTCGGCATGAGAGTGGGTTTTTTTCAAATATTTGTTGTGAAAACCATCTCATTTATATTGTTGATGGATCATGTACTACTTCATGGAAATCCGACGAGGTCGGTCCGGACGAGAAAACGCAAAGGGTACACCCTTTGCTGAATCGGCCAAAAATGGGTGTCGCGCTTAAAAGTCCATAACTTCTGCTACGGGAATCCGTTTTAAGCCCATGAACCATCAAGATGAACCTTAGAACGAGGATCACGCCATGGTTGGTCGCTTTCTAGCAATACACCATCATTGGAGTGTGTTTCAATAAGTTGCACGATGTACGTTCGTTCGGTTTGGCCAATGCGTGGCTTCGGTAATTTTCTGCACGAGAGCAGGTTATTTTCAAGTTATTTCTTGTGAAATTCGTCTAATTTACACTGTATATGGACCATTGTACAGTTTCGGGCTAAATCGACGAGGTCGGTCCGGACGAGAAAACGCAAAGGGTACTCCATTTGCTAAATCGTCCAAAAATGAGTGTCGTGGTTAAACGTTCGTAAATTTTGCTATGAGGATCCGGTTTAAACCCATGACCCGTCAAAAGAAACCTTAGAACGAGGATCACTCCATGTTTTGGTCTCTTTCTGTCAATACACCATGATTTGAATGTGTTTCAATAAACTGCACAACATACGTTCGTTCGGTTTGGCCAATGCGTGGCTTATGTAATTTTCAACACGAGAGCGGGTTTTTTTCAAGTTATTTCTTGTGAAAACCTTCTCATTTACATTTTTGATGGATCATGTACTGTTTCGTGGAAATCCGACGAGGTCGGTCCGGATGAGAAAACGCAAAGGGTACCCCCTTTGCTAAATCGGCCAAAAATGGGTGTCGCGCTTAAACGTCCATAACTTTTGCTACGGGAATCCATTTTAAGCCCATGACCCATCAAGACGAACTGTTAGACCACAGTCTCATTGGATTTAAGATCATCCAAACTGAAGATCGCAATCTGAAGCTAAAGCCGAAACGTCGACTCTCGATATTAAGGTCTATGTCGTTTGTAATAAATGTCAATGTAATTGTATTAGTTTACTTAGATTTAATATCTAAGTTATAACATTGTAATAGCTAGATAAAGCTAACTTGGTTAGTTTCTAGTATTTAGTTAGTTTACATAATATCTAAACTTAGATATTATGTATATTATTAGATTAGATATTAGGTAGGTTTATAATTTTATATTGCAAGTTGTAGGAAGTGTGTCTAACACACTTGGTTAGATTAAGTGTATCTCTAACATCTCTCAAAAAGATCAGATCACATTCACACATACAAACACACACTTGAAGGTGTAAAAGAGAGAAAACATAGAGAACACATTTCATGCTTAATCGATCAACCTTGTAACTCGTTTGTTATAATCAATACAGGTTGGTAATCATATTGTGTTGTTGTTTCTATAAACTTGATAAGTATTGTTGGACCGACACGAACTTTAGGACGAGGATCACGCCATGTCTTGGTCGCTTTCTAGCAATACCCATCATTGGAGTGTGTTTCAATAAACTACACGATGTACGTTCGTTCGGTTTGGCCAATGCGTGGCTTTGGCAATTTTCTGCACGAGAGCGGGTTATTTTCAAGTTATTTCTTGTGAAATCCTTCTAATTTACACTTTATATGGACCATTGTACAGTTTCGGGATAATCCGACGAGGTCGGTCCGGACGAGAAAACGCAAAGGGTACACCCTTTGCTGAATCGGCCAAAAATGGGTGTCGCGCTTAAAAGTCCATAACTTCTGCTACGGGAATCCGTTTTAAGCCCATGAACCATCAAGATGAACCTTAGAACGAGGATCACGCCATGGTTGGTCACTTTCTAGCAATACACCATCATTGGAGTGTGTTTCAATAAGTTGCACGATGTACGTTCGTTCGGTTTGGCCAATGCGTGGCTTCGGTAATTTTCTGCATGAGAGCGGGTTATTTTCAAGTTATTTCTTGTGAAATATTTCTAATTTACACTTTATATGGACCATTGTACAGTTTCGGGCTAATTCGACGAGGTAGGTCCGGACGATAAAACGCAAAGGGTACCCCCTTTGCAAAATCGGCCAAAAATGGGTGTCGTGGTTAAACGTCCGTAAATTTTTCCTATGAGGATCCGTTTTAAACCCATGAGCCATCAAAAGGAACCTTAGAACGAGGATCACTCCATTTTTTGGACGCTTTCTGGCAATACACCATGATTTGAATTTGTTTCAATAAACTGCACAACATACGTTCGTTCAGTTTTGCCAATGCGTGGCTTCGGTAATTTTCGACACGAAAGCGGGTTTTTTCAAGTTATTTCTTGTGAAAACCTTCCCATTTACAATGTTTATGGACCATGTACTATTTCGTCGAAATTCGACGAGGTCGGTCCGGACGAGAAAACGCAAAGGATACCCCCTTTGCTGAATCTGCCAAAAATGGATGTCGCGATTAAACGTCCATAACTTTTGCTACGAAAATTCGTTTTAAGCCCATAACTCGTCAAGAAGAACCTTAGAACGAGGATCATGCCATGGATTGGTCGCCTTCTAGCAATACACCATCATTGGAGTGTATTTCAATAAACTGCACGATGTACGTTCGTTCGGTTTGGCCAATGCGTGGCTTCGACAATTTTTTGCACGAGAGCGGGTTATTTTCAAGTTATTTCTTGTGAAATCCTTCTAATTTACACTTTATATGGACCATTGTAGAGTTTCGGGCTAATCCGACGAGGTCAGTCCGGACGAGAAAACGCAAAGGGTATCCCCTTTACTGAATCGGCAAAAAATGGATGCCTTGGTTAAACGTACAAATTTTTTTCCTATGAGGCTCCGTTTTAAACCCATGAGCCATCAAAAAGAACCTTAGAACGAGGATCACTCCATGTTTTGGTTGCTTTCTGGCAATACACCATGATTTATATTTGTTTCAATAAACTGCACAACATACGTTCATTCGGTTTTGCCAATGCGTGGCTTCGGTAATTTTCGACACGAGAGCGGGTTTTTTCAAGTTATTTCTTGTGAAAACCTTCTCGTTTACATTTTTGATGGACCATGTACTGTTTCGTCGAAATCTGGCGAGGTCGGTCTGGACGAGAAAACGCAAAGCGAACCCCCTTTGCTGAATCGCCAAAAATGGGTGTTACGCTTAAACGTCCATAACTTTTGCTACGGGAATCCGTTTTAAGACCATGACCCATCAATACGAACCTTAGAACGAGGATCATGCCATGGATTGGTCTCTTTCTAGCAATACACCAACATTGGAGTGTGTTTCAATAAACTGCACGATGTACGTTCGTTCGGTTTGGCCAATGCGTGGCATCGGCTATTTTTTGCACGAGAGCGGGTTATTTTCAAGTTATTTCTTGTGAAATCCTTCTAATATACACTGTATATGGACCATTGTACAGTTTCGGGCTAATCCGACGAGGTCGGTCTGGACGAGAAAACGCAAAGGGTACCCCTTTTGCTGAATAGGCCAAAAATGAGTGTCGTGGTTAAACGTCCTTAAATTTTGCTGTTAGGCTCCGTTTTAAACCCTTGACCCGTCAAAAAAAACCTTAGAACTAGGATCTCTCCATGGTTTGGTCGCTTTCTGGAAATACACCATGATTTGAATGTGTTTCAATAAACTGCACAACATACGTTCGTTCGGTTTGGCTAATGCGTGGCTTCGATAATTTTCGGCACGAGAGCGGGTTTTTTCAAGTTATTTCTTGTGAAAACCTTCACATTTACATTGTTGATGGACCATGTACTGTTTCGTGGAAATCCGACGAGGTCGGTCCGGACGAGAAAACGCAAAGGGTACCCTCTTTGCTGAATTGGCCAAAAATGGGTGTCCCGCTTAAACGTCCATAACTTTTGCTACGAGAATCCATTTTAAGCCCATGACCCGTCAATACGAACCTTAGAATGAGGATCACGCCATGGCTTGGTCGCTTTCTAGTAATACACCATCATTGGAGTGTGTTTCAATAAACTGCACGATGTACATTCGTTCGATTTGGCCAATACGTGGCTTCGGCAATTTTTTGCACGATAGTGGGTTATTTTCAAGTTATTTCTTGTGAAATCCATCTAATTTACACTGTATATGGACCATTGTATAGTTTCGGGCTAAACCGAAGTAGTCGGTCCGGACGAGAAAACGCAAAGGGTACCCCATTTGCTGAATCGTCAAAAAATGAGTGTCGTGGTTAAACGTCCGTAAATTTTTCTATGAGGATCCAGTTTAAACCAATGACCCGTCAAAAGAAACCTTAGAACGAGGATCACTCCATGGTTTGGTCGCTTTCTTTCAATACACCATGATTTGAATGTGTTTCAATAAACTTCACAACATATGTTCGTTCGGTTTGGCCAACGCGTGGCTTTGGTAATTTTCGGCACGAGAGCGGGGTTTTTTCAAGTTATTTCTTGTGAAAACCTTCTTATTTACATTTTTGATGGACTATGTACTGTTTCATGGAAATCCAACGAGGTCGGTCCAGACGAGAAAACGCAAAGGGTACCCCCTTTGCTGAATCGGCCAAAAATGGGTGTCACGCTTAAACGTCCATAACTTTTGCTACGGGAATTCTTTTTAAGCCCATAACCCGTCAATACTAACCTTAGAACGAGGATCACGCCATGGATTGGTTTATTTCTAGCAATACACCATCATTGGAGTGTGTTTCAATACACTGCACGATGTACGTTCGTTCGGTTTGGCCAATGCGTGGCTTCGGCAATTTTCTGCATGAGAGCGAGTTATTTTCAAGTTATTTCTTTTGAAATCCTTCTAATTTACACTTTATATGGACCATTGTACAGTTTCGGGCTAATCCGACGAGGTCGGTCCGGACGAGAAAACGCAAAGGGTACCCCCTTTGCTGAATCAGCCAAAAATGGGTGTCGTGGTTAGACGTCCGTAAATTTTTCCTATGAGGCTCCATTTTAAACCCATGATCCATTAAAAGGAACCTTAGAATGAGGATCACTCCATGTTTTGGTCTCTTTCTGGAAATACACCATGATTTGAATTTGTTTCAAAAAACTACACACCATACGTTCGTTCGGTTTGGCCAATGTGTGGCTTCGGTAATTTTCGACACTAGAGCGGGGTTTTTTCAAGTTATTTCTTGTGAAAACCTTCTCGTTTACATTGTTGATGAACCATGTACTATTTCGTCGAAATCCGACGAGGTCAGTCCGGACGAGAAAACGCAAAGCGAACCCCCTTTGCTGAATCGCCAAAAATGGGTGTCGCGATTAAACGTCCATAACTTTTGCTATGGAAATCCGTTTTAAGCCCATGACCCGTCAATACGTACCTTAGAACGAGGATCTCGCTATGGATTGGTCTCTTTCTAGAATTACACCATCATTGGAGTGTATTTCAATAAACTGCACGATGTACGTTCGTTCGGTTTGGCCAATGTGTGGCTTCGGCAATTTTCTGCACGAAAGCAGGTTATTTTCAAGTTATTTCTTGTGAAATCCTTCTAATTTACACTTTATATGGACCATTGTATAGTTTTGGACTAATCCGACGAGGTCGGTCCGGACGAGAAAACGCAAAGGGGGTATCCCCTTTGCTGAATCGGCCAAAAATGGGTGTCTTGGTTAAACTTCCGTAAATTTTTCCTATGAGGCTCCGTTTTAAACCCATAAGCCATAAAAAGGAACCTTAGAACGAGGATCACTCCATGTTTTGGTCGCTTTCTGGTAATACACCATGATTCGAATTTGTTTCAAAAAACTGCACAACATACGTTCGTTCGGTTTGGCCAATGCGTGCCTTCGGTAATTTTCGACACGAGAACGGGTTTTTTTCAAGTTGTTTCTTGTGAAAACCTTCTCGTTTACATTGTTGATGGACCATGTACTATTTCCTCGAAATCCGACGAGGTCGGTCCGGACGAGAAAACGTAAAGCGAACCCCTTTGCTGAATCGCCAAAAATGGGTGTTACGCTTAAACGTCCATAACTTTTGCTACGGGAATCCGTTTAAAACCATGACCCGTCAAGACAAACATTAGAACGAGGATCACGCCATGGATTGGTCTCTTTCTAGCAATACACCAACATTGGAGTGTGTTTCAATAAACTGCACGATGTACGTTCGTTCGGTTTGGCCAATCCGTGGCTTCGGCTATTTTCTGCACGAGAGCGGGTTATTTTCAAGTTATTTCTTGTGAAATCCATCTAATTTACACTGTATACGGACTATTGTACAGTTTTGGGCTAATCCGACGAGGTTGGTCTGGACGAGAAAACGCAAAGGGTACCCTCTTTCCTGAATCGGCCAAAAATGAGTGTCGTGGTTAAACGTTCGTAAATTTTTTCTATAAGGCTCCGTTTTAAACCCATGACACGTCAAAAGGAACCTTAGAACGAGGATCGCTCCATGTTTTGGTCACTTTCTGGCAATACACCATGATTTGAATTTGTTTCAATAAACTGCACAACATACGTTCGTTCGGTTTGGCCAATGCGTGGCTTCGGTAATTTTTGGCATGAGAGCGGGTTTTTTACAAGTTATTTATTGTGAAAACTCTCTCATTTACATTGTTGATGGACCATGTACTGTTTTGTGGAAATCCGACGAGGTCGGTCCGGACGAGAAAACGCAAAGGGTACCCCTTTGCTGAATCGGCCAAAAATGGATGTCGCGCTTAAAATCCATTACTTTTACTACGAGAATCTGATTTAAGCCCATGACCTGTTAAGACGAACCTTAGAATGAGGATCACGCCTTGGCTTGGTCTCTTTCTAGCAATACACCATCGTTGGAGTGTGTTTCAATAAACTGCACGATGTACGTTTGTTCGGTTTAGCCAATGCATGGCTTCGGCATTTTTCTGTACGAGAGCGGGTTTTTTTCAAGTTATTTCTTGTGAAATCCTTCTAATTTACATTGTATATGGACCATTGTAAAGTTTCGGGCTAATCCGACGAGTTCGGTCCGGACGAGAAAACGCAAAGGGTACCCCGTTTGCTGAATCGTCCAAAAATGAGTTTCGTGGTTAAACGTCCGTAAATTTTGCTATGAGGCTTCGTTTTAAACCCATGATTCGTCAAAAGGAACCTTAGAACAAGGATTACTCCATGGTTTGGTCGCTTTCTGGAAATACACCATGATTTGAATGTGTTTCAATAAACTGCACAACATACGTTCGTTCGGTTTGGCGAATGCGTGGCTTTAGTAATTTTCGGCACGAGAGAGGGTTTTTTTTTCAAGTTATTTCTTGTGAAAACCTTTTCATTTACATTGTTGATGGACCATATACTGTTTCGTGGAAATCCGACGAGGTCGGTCCGGACGAGAAAACGCAAAGGGTACCCCCTTTGCTGAATCGGACAAAAATGGGTGTCGCGCTTAAACGTCAATAACTTTTGCTAGGGGAATCCGTTTTAAGCCCATGACCTGTCAAGCTGAACCTTAGAACGAGGATCACGCTATGGCTTGATCTCTTTCTAGAAATACACCATCATTGGAGTGTGTTTTAATAAACTGCACGATGTACGTTCGTTCGGTTTGGCCAATGCGTGGCTTCGGCAAATTTCTGCACGAGAGCGGGTTATTTTCAAGTTATTTCTTGTGAAATCCTTGTAATTTACATTGTATATGGACCATTGTACAGTTTTGGGCTAATCCGACGAGGTTGGTCCGGACGAGAAAACGCAAAGGGTACCCCCTTTGCTGAATCAGTTAAAAATGAGTGTCGTAGTTAAACGTCCGTAAATTTTGCTATGAGGCTCCGTTTTAAACCCATGACCCGTCAAAAGGAACCTTAGAACGAGGATTACTCCATGGTTTGGTCTATTTCTGGCAATACACCATGATTTGAATGTGTTTCAATAAACTGCACAACATACGTTCGTTCGGTTTTGCCATTGTGTGGCTTCGGTAATTTTTGGCACGAGAACGGGTTTTTTCAAGTTATTTCTTATGAAAACCTTCTCATTTACATTCTAGATGGACCATGTACAGTTTATTTGAAGTCCAACGAGGTCAGTCCGGACGAGAAAACGCAAAGGGTACCCCTTTGCTGAATTGGCCAAAAATGGGTGTTGCACTTAAACGTCCATAACTTTTGCTACGTGGCTCCATTTTAATCCCATGACCCATCAAACTAACCTTAGAACGAGTATCACGCCATGGCTTGGTCTCTATCTGGAAATAGACCATGATTTGAGTGGGTTTCGATTAACTGTACGACGTACGTTCGTTCTGTTTGACCAATGCACGGCTTCGGCAATTTTCGGCATGAGAGCGGGTTTTTTTCAAGTTATTTCTTGTGAAAACATTCTCATTTACATTGTAGATAGATCATGTACAGTTTTGTGGAAATCCGATGACATCGGTTCGGACGAGAAAACGTAAAGGGTACCCCTTTGTTAAATTGGCCAAAAATGGTTGTCGCGGTAAAACGTCCATAACTTTTGCTACGGGGATCCGTTTTAATCCCATGAGAACCTTACAACGAGGATCACTCCATGGCTTGGTCTTTTTCTGGAAATACATCATGATTTGTGTGTGTTTCAATAAACGGCACGACGTACGTTCGTTCGGTTTGGCTAATGCGTGGCTTTGGCAATTTTCTGTACGAAAGCGGGTTTTTTCAAGTTATTTCTTGTGAAAACCTTCTCGTTTACATTGTAGATATACCATGTACAGTTTCATGGTAATCCTACGAGGTCGGTTCGGACGAGAAAACGCAAAGGGTACCCTCTTTGCTGAATCGGCCAAAAATGGGTGCCGTGCTTGAACATCCATAACTTTTGCTAAGAGTATCCGTTTTATGCTCATGACCCGTCAAAACGAACCTTAGAACGAGGATCACACCATGGCCTGGTCGCTTTCTGGAAATATGTTAGATTGATATTGTATTCAAGATTAAAAGTGAGGGTCTATTTTGTAATTGTGTAATAGTTTGAGGGTTTGGTTGTAAAGTCAACATAAGTTGGCTTAGTATAAATAGTTTTCTTTCTTTTGTAATCATTAGATACGCGCATTAGATACGAATTGAGAGAGTTGGTAAGAGTTTGCACGCACTGAGAACACAAACGTGAGATCTGTGATTATCTGTTAGATATATGACTTCGATGTAATTGTGATTTGATCTATAAAAGAATGTGTTCTTAATCTGTTGTTAATCATATGCTAGTATTTCTGGGTCACAATTGGTATCAGAGCACAGAAATCCATTGATTTGAGTTTCTGAAAAAGTCGAGTTTTGTAAAACTGTGTTGATTGGATTTTTGCTCAAAAAGTGAGTTTTTGTTGAATTTGGTCATTGTTTAGTGGTCGATTGATGATATAAAACAGTTTTGTCGGATTGAATTTCAAAGAAAAACATCTTTTAATCGTGAATTTTGAAACTTTTGAAGTCTGTGGTTCGAACGAGTTATCGATCACTGTTTGATTGAATTGATTGTGTAAATGTGTAAATTGGATTATAAGATTGCATTGGATTGTTCTTTGGACTAATCTTGTTGATTATGTGAAGTTACAGCCTTGGATTTGGAGTTCTGGATCGATTTCTGGATCAAGCAATTCTCGTAAAATCAACATTAAAGTCTAGAGAGAGAGTAGAGAGAGAAAATAGATCTTGAAACCCCATAGTCATATATCTCACAATACTGAATGTTTACAATGACGTCCTTCCTATCCTCTTACCACAAGATTACAAAGCAAACCTATTTATACCACCTAATCTACACAAGACTTAACCACTAAGGAAAGCTAAACATACTTTGACTTTCTATTACAATGACAATGTTGACTTTTACATCTTTGACTTTCCTATTAAATCTTGGATACAATATTTAGACTTAACAATCTCCCCCTTTGTATTCAAGATTTAATAAAAATTTGATACTGATCTTCAGCTCTTGATTCTTCAGCTTTTGTCTCTTTAACTTTGAACTTTGAGGCTTTCACAGTCTTTACTCTTTCAGCCTTTGAAGAATCTTCTTGAAACTTTTGAAAATCTTTGACAACTTTGAAACAACTGTTCTTCGAACAATGAAACAGCTTAGAAAGCTTTATCTCTGAAATTTCTTTCATCTCTGAAATTTCTTTCATCTCTGAGAAAAATTGTATCTTCATCACTTTGATCTCTGGACTTCTTCAGAAAACAAACTTCTCAGAAATATCATCAGAAACATCACCATCAGTCTTTTGAACTTTGATATCCTGTCTTGAACTTTGAATTTGAAATTCTGTCTTGAACTTTGAAATTGATCTTTGTAAAGTTCTCCCCCTTTTTGATGATTGAGAGCATCATGATCATCAAAATGTCATCAATTTCAGCACAGACTTTGATTTCCCCCTTTTTAATCAAACAACAATCTCTCCTTTTGACAGTCTCCGCTCTTTGATCTGAATAGTCGTCAATTCATGAAATGTATATATCCGAATCTTTTCAAATTCAGACATAATGAATGAGGTAACCCTGAATCAACAAATGAAACAGTTAGGAATGCCTGTCAGTAACACAAAGTTACTGTGTACAACGAATGTACAATTTAAGGAGCTGGCTTGATGATGACTCCCCAGGACTTCCATTCAAACATTGAAAAACACAAGGTTTATCTATGAATGTTCTGACAGAAAAACAAATTTTCTGTGTGCTCGTGCTTTTGTATGAAAGAATTTTAGCACAATGATTGTATTTCATAAGGCTCAAATAGTGTAAAATGTTGAGACATCAACATGTATTACACGGACTCAATGTGCATGAAAGAGGTGCGAAGGTGGGGAAACTTTCTTTCTTTTTCAATATCTAAATCTTCCGAGTGAAGATTAGATAGCATATATGTTGCGTCCCCAAAGAAAATAAAACATTTCTTTGTTAAGAAAGAAATGAGTGGTTGGTGGGGTAATAGCAAGAGTTGGCATGGGCTCACTGCCTTTTTCAATGATGGTCACCAAAAAAAAAATGTGGACCAATCAGTAAATGTGGCTGCCCGGCTCAGAAAGTGGTAGGTGCAGAGTTCTGATATTCTTTTAACTCTGATCTCACACCCTCTTTCTTTTTAACATTATGCTCACTTCTAACCAAACTCTCTTTTCCATTTTTCCACTCAGCACAATGAGAATAACTCAACCGGATGAGTTATCTCCCCCACTCTTTGATTTTTACCCCTCACCCCTCAATCACTTAAGGATAACTTCCGGGGTAGGAAACACTGGTTACGTGAATCCATGGAAGTTCTGTTTAAGCTCACACATGAATCCCATTTAAGTCCTATACAGAATAGTTGCTCAACAGGTTAACTTGAACAGTTAAGCACAAAATGTATGAAAACATTGTCAAAATGTATGCTCATGAGATTTGAGCAATTGAACTTTGAAGATTTCTCAAAACAATGATATTGAATGAATGAAATGAAATCAAGAGAATTGTTTTGAGAATCTGACAATGTATCAATCAGATCAAATGAAATGGGTAGGGTATCAAAGAACTGGATAGTTTGTTTATATGAACGAATATAAACAATTTGACAATAAAAGCACAAATATAAAAAAAATGAATGATGCTCAACAACATTGAAATTCAAACGAGGGTATTACCATCGAAAAATTGGTTCATTATGAGACATGGTAATAACAAATTCAAATGAAGTACTGAATCGTTGTGTATGAATACTTTACAGTATATAGACAAGATAATACGCAAGTATTGATCTTTAGAAACATACGGTCAGTTAAACATTAAAGCTCAAGAATTGAAAAACACTTAAAATCACACTTCAAAATTCATAAAATCTTTTGAGAACCAGAAGTGGTTTGAACATTTCAGAAACTGTTATTCATTCTTGAAAGTTGTTCTTCTTTCAAACAATCAGAGATCTAGGATCAGAAGATATTTACCTTTAAGCTCCCCCTCAAATCATGATTGAATGATTTATATCTTTTCTGATCATTGAAAAACGGGTCCTGATCTGTCATGTGATCAGAAGCCACTTTATTTACAACATTTATTAAAAAAATAACAGAAGCAGTAAAACAGTTGATAGTATGAGTTCTGATCTGAAGTAATCAGAAGTCATTACCTTTACTCCCCCTTAAATTAAGCATCTAAAATATGTCAGTGAAAACAGGATAGAGATCAGACACTCCCTTTTGAATTTTAGACCATCATATCAGTAAAATCTATCAGTGAAAAAGTACAGGATAAAGATCAGATCAATTCTCTTGGGATGTAGATCATCATATCCATCGGATGCAAAAAGAGTATACTCCCCTTTGAAGGTTGATATCTTCATTTGAGTGTCGGAGTAATATCTCTTATTATCACAGGAGTAAGGTCTTTTGATCGTTGAGGTCTGAGTCCTAAACTGTTGTGTTTTGAAGTCAAACTCCGTTGAAGTACGGGTCCTAAGCTGTGTACTTAGAAGCCATAGTCTTTTAACTTTGAAGTCCGGATTTTGAACTGCTTTGTTCAAAAGCCTTTGTTCTCTTACTCCCCCTTGACTTGAGGTGCCTGCAACACAGAATCAGTTTTCGGCTTTGGTACCCACTGGTATTTGGGTCCATAAATGTTAGTTGCAGTTCTTGTGGGGGTAATCGAGTAAGAACCATACCATAAATGATCACTGGTCTTGTGAATATGATCATGTGTACAACAATAAGAACAATAATATTTATTACCTGAAAACCTGAGTAATTGATCTTTTGAGTATATATGGTCAGGTTTACCTTTATGTTCTTTGTTCTTCTTTGCTTTATGTACATGTACACAAGATGTGTTTCCTTTCAGCTCATCTTCCTTGTCATCCTTGACTGATTTATTTTTCCAGATCATTTCCTCTTTCTTGTAACTTCTTCTTCTCGGATATGTACCTGAACCATCTAGATATCTATCATAGAAAATGTTAGATCTACGAATCTGATCAAAAGATTTAATTGACCTTTGTGAAGAGATATATTTCTGATTTGAACTTGAAGCAGTCTTTTCAAGTTCTTTGATCTTTGAGGCGAAGTTGTCTCTTTCTATAACAAGCAGGTCAATCTTCTTTGAGAATTCAGACTTCATTTTCTGTTCTTTTAGTGCAGTAGCAGATAGTTCAGATAACTTTGAAGTCAACTTTTTGATTTCATTTTCTGTTCTCTGAATCATTTCTTTGGCCAGATAGTTCCTTGAAGAATCCCATATTCTTTTGTTCAATGGCCTTCTTTTCTTGAACAAACTTCTCTCTTTCCAAAATAAGTACTTTCTCAAAATCGGAAACTTGTTGAGAAAGTTTAATGCATTTAAGATCAACTGACTTCTTCTCTTCAAAACATTTTCTTGAGAAATCTGAGAACTTCTTTGAAAAACTTTTCTTTTCAGTATCAAAATCAGCTTTATTTTCAGCAAGCTATTGTTCCAAATCAGATATATTCTTTCTAAGCTCAGCATTCTCAGATTCCAATTTCAGTATCTTCTCATCATTCAGTCCAGAAATCTTTTTCAGAAGATCTTCATTGATTGTCTTTAAAGCACTAATTTCTTCTTTCAGTATGATGCTTTCTTCATAATACTCTTTTGACTTTTTCGAGTAAAAGTCAACAGCATAACCCAGATTTACTTTCTCTAATTCAAGCTTTCTATTCTTCTCTTCAAGCTCAGCAAAATATCCCATATTGAATTAGTACATAAGCTTGATATTAAATATCGTTCCCAAACTGTAAATCAGAAAATCAAAAATCAGATCAAATTAAAATCTTTCACAAAATTTAAAAGATTGAGTTTTGCGTGAAGTGCAGGTAGCGCAAACCAAACTTCTCGCGATCAGCGTATGACGCAAAGTAAGGTTCTCGTGAATCGTGGAAGACGCAAAGTAAGGTTCTCGTCAATAGGGGATAGCGCAAATTGAAGTTCTCACTATCAGTGTAAGGCGCAAAGTAGACTTCTCGTGAGACACAAGTGACGCAAACTAGATTTGCGTGACCCACTGAAGGCGCAAATGTAACTTTGCGTGAGAACCTTGTAGCGCAAACATAGAATTGCATGAGTAACGAGGTTTGCGTGATCCGAGAAAGATGCAAACTTTGCTTTGCGTGAACAGCTAGATACGCAAACAAGACTTTTCGTGATAAGTGCAAGACGCAAAGTAGATTTGCGTGAGCCGAAGGTTGTGCAAACTTTCTTTCGCGTGACACGAATAATATGCAACCTGAACTTTGATTTAAAGCCCTTATAATCTCGCGCAAATCTGAAGAACTCGCGCAAAGCTAGATGAACTAGTGCAAATCGTGTTCTTGGCTCTGACTATCTCAAATCTGCAAATTTGTTCTCAAAAACTTATCAGTATCATCGAAAACCAATACTAAACACAAATTTTCTATCAATTTTTGATTAAAACAACAAATTCCATATAAACGATCAAGAACAGTGTTCGAACTCGGCTTTTCAAGAAAATTTCAAAAATCAAAATTTAACATTGAATTAGTTCGAATTATGAGATGTAATCAATACAAGAATCAATCCTAAACACAAATCGAATCCAATGATTCCATTTTCTTGCACCAAAAACGACTTTTTCAACAAAATTCGGATGAACAGAACGAAAAACACGAGTTCTTAAAAAAATTCCGAAAAATCAAATTTTCAATCTAAAAAATCATATTTCTATTCAATTCATTGATCAAATCATTTCTGAAAATGTTTGGTTCAGCTTTGATACCAATTGTTAATCATAAAATCCCAATACAATCAAGCAATTCTCATAAAATCAACATTAAAGTCTAGATAGAGAGTAGAGAGAGAAAGTAGATCTTGAAACCCCATAGTCATATATCTCACAATACTGAATGTTTACAATGACGTCCTTCCTATCTTCTTACCACAAGATTACAAAACAAACCTATTTATACCACCTAATCTACACAAGACTTAACCACTAAGGAAAGCTAAACATACTTTGACTTTCTATTACAATGACAATGTTGACTTTTACATCTTTGACTTTCCTATTAAATCTTGGATACAATATTTAGACTTAACAATTATTCATTCATACAAAGTTTTGAGAAATCTTGAATGTTTAAAATGCTCAAATTTCATTCTTATTTTTATGAGCATACTTTCACTGACATATGATTTCTTGCGCTTAAATATCAAGAAAATCATTGAGATACATATTGTTTTTAGGACAAATACATGAGATTCAGTGTAAGTGCTTGTAACAACATAAAAATAGGGATAATAAAAATCCGAAAAACGGACATGAGGTATACTAGAATTGCCATAGCAAGAGCTTCCCAAAAATGGGGAATATATAAATAACTTGTTTAATCACAATTTGTAATTTAAACGGACAATAAAATAACAACCAACTAATCTAATTTCTACATCTAGAAAAGAGATTACAAAAGGGTTATCATCTATAAGCCCAACGGTTCAATCCCAAAAGAAGTAGCGTCCAAGTGCAAAATCCCCAAGCTCTCACCAAAGGCATCTAAACCTGCTTAGGAACGGCGCCGCTAGAACCTGAGATACACATCGACACCAAACAAGTGTTAGCCCAAAAATCCTAGTGAGTTGAACAATAATAAGCATGCATGATCAATTACAATTCTTATCAGCAGTTAACCAGAGTTCAATATAGGTGGAGTCAATAGGGGAGACCCATAGCACCAATCAAGTTCCACCCAAAGAGTCGATATACCTTGATGCCATCTATCAAGAGACATCCGAAAGGCCCGGCACACCCGAGGACTATACCAAAGAAAATTCCTCGAATGGCGGAGGTCTAAGCACATACCATCACAGTGGCGCCCAAGACTACATCCTCCTAGTGTCTACTGACTTGGTTCGTCCAACATAATTCATAGGAGGTCTTGAGGTATATTTCAATCAACACATTTCGATACCAACCAAGGGTACAATGTTACCATCATCTTAACACATAAGTCCATTATGAGACCCAAATACCAACATAATCAATGTTTAGACATTTAATCACCAAAAAGGCATTCCGGGTAGAATTTATCATTTACTATAATCCATACATCCCAATTCATGCCAAAATATCCAATATATACATTCATGGAGTCAACACCCAATACCCGATCCATAAAGTAAAACATGGCATTTCACACAAAATCACATTCTCAACTTTTCTTCATGATTAAATCCCACATACTTGAACATATAGAGATAAATAACAACAACTAGAAGAATAGGATGTGTATCTAGTTTTAAAAAAGGTTAGTAAACTCATAATCTAGGTTTTTGGACCAAAACCTAGAAAAGTGTCAAACCCTAGAAGTTGGAGAAGATGAGACTTGAAGTGGAGAAGATGAACTTGAAGAAACCCTAGAAATCTTCTTGGTAGGTAGTAAATGCAAGGTCCACAACCCCAACCACCAAAATGGTTTGCAATAAATGAGAGTTAGGGTTTGGAGAGGTATGGGTGTGGTTTTGAGCTCTCAAAATCGCCAAAGAGAAAAGATGAAATGTGAGGAATGAAATGAAAATCGGCTGGAACTCATTTAAATGGAAATCCCCCGTCGGCGATAGTGCCATGGGCACTATCGCATGTCACAGTCGCGAAGGTTCCCACCCCCACGATACAAGCTCGGCGATAGTGCCTTTGGTGATAGTGCCAAGGCACAATTACGGGGCACAATCGCTGGCATCCCTCTGCCCACGGTACGTCCCTGGCGATAGTGCCTCCGGCGATAGTGCCAATGGCACAATCGCCAGGCACAATCACGCCAACCCAAAACAGCCCGAAACTTAACCAAATTCGATAGCGAGTGAGAGGTTTGAACGATTAGCAAAGGTAATTCAGTTATATGACATTTCGACATAATAATGATCATAAAGGTGCGCACAAAGACATGTATTCACACATAAGCACAGTTAATGTATTAAGAGAGACATGATACTTACCTTAAGAATTTACAGGTGTTACAATCCTCCCCACCTAAATGGGATTTCGTCCCCGAAATCTTACTCTAAGCAAACAAGTGAGGATATCGCTTCTTCATATCATCCTCGGACTCCCACGTGATATTAGCACCCTGATGGTGCTTCCATTGAACCTTTACCATCACCACATCTTTATGCCGTAATTTCTTTACTTTCGATTCCAAAATCGACTCCGGTTCTTCCACACAACGATTTCCATTGTCCACCCGAATCTCTGACAAGGGAATCACGCTTTCCTCCTCGGCTAGGAACATCCGAAGACGGCTTTACGAACACGATACGACCATTACGAGTTTTTGGTGATGCCTTTCGGTCTAACCAACGCTCCAGCCATATTCATGGATCTGATGAACCGTGTGTGTCGCCCATTCTTGGATAAATCCGTGATCGTCTTCATCGACGATATTTTAATATATTCAAGGGATGAGTCCGAGCATGGAAAACACTTACGGGAAGTATTAGAAGTTTTAAGGAGGGAGAAGCTGTTCGCGAAATTCTCGAAGTACGAATTCTGGCTCCAAGAGGTGCAATTCTTGGGGCATGTGGTAACAAAGGAAGGGGTAAAAGTGGATCCGGCAAAGATCGATACAATGATGAGTTGGGAACCTTTACCATCACCACATCTGGCTTCAATGTTAAATTTTGATTTTTGAAATTTTCTTGAAAAGCCGAGTTCGAACACTGTTCTTGATCGTTTATATGGAATTTGTTGTTTTAATCGAAAACTGATAGCAAATTTGTGTTTAGTATTGGTTTTCGATGATACTGATAAGTTTTTGAGAACAAATTTGCAGATTTGAGATAGTCAGAGCCAAGAACACGATTTGCGCTAGTTCATCTAGCTTTGCGCGAGTTCTTCAGATTTGCGCGAGATTATAAGGGCTTTAAAGCAAAGTTCAGGTTGCATATTATTCGTGTCACGCGAAAGAAAGTTTGTGCAACCTTCGGCTCACGCAAATCTACTTTGTGTCTTGCACTTATCATGAAAAGTCTTGTTTGCGTATCTAGCTGTTCACGCAAAGCAAAGTTTGCATCTTTCTCGGATCACGCAAACCTCGTTACTCACGTAATTCTATGTTTGCGCTACAATTCTATGCGGCGCCGTTCCTAAGCAGGTTTAGATGCCTTTGGTGAGAGCTTGGGGATTTTGCACTTGGACGCTACTTCTTTTGGGATTGAACCGTTGGGCTTATAGATGACAACCCTTTTGTAATCTATTTTCTAGATGTAGAAATTAGATTAGTTGGTTGTTATTTTATTGTCCGTTTAAATTACAAATTGTGATTAAACAGGTTATTTATATATTCCCCATTTTTGGGAGGCTCTTGCTATGGCAATTCTAGTATACCTCATGTCCGTTTTTCGGATTTTTGTTAACACCCTAAAAATAGGGATAACAAAAATCCGAAAAACGGACATGAGGTATACTAGAAGAGATGAGTGCTAGTGATGTGCTCGAAAAGGTGTTTAGCTTGTTGAAGTCTTCCGCACTTATATTGGAGATAGCGATTGGTATTGGGTTATAGTAAGACTCGACTTTAGTTAGTCTTTATGTAAGAGTTTATTTACCCATTGTTGGCTCAATCTAGAAATGTATTGCATTTACGGATTTGTAGTAAGAGATTTTATCCCTTTTTGAGGTGTTATTGAAAGTCTTAATTTAGTCGCTTTTTCCAAATTTGAGGGTGTTACATAAAGATATGAAAATATTTGATATTAAGTTTCCTCTGATTTATGAGTTCATAAGCAGTTCTCTTGAATCCTCTTACTACAATATCTCTGTTTTGTGTAAAACAAGTTGTATAAACTGCTTTTGCCCATAAGGTATTATGTAATCTAGAGGCTGCCAGCATGGTCCTTGCAGCTTCTACCAATGTTTTGTTCCTTCTCTCAACAACTCAATTTGGTTGAGGGACTTTGGCTGTAGAGAATCTATGTGATGTGCCATCACTTGTGAGATACTCATCAAGCCTAGTATTTTTGAACTATGTTCCATTATCACTTCTTAACTTCTCACAGCTAACTGAACTCTCTTTTGACATATTCTCTCATCACACATCCCACACTCATTTCTTTTGACTCCTCACATGCAATCACTAAAGGATTAACTTCTTGGGTAGGAAACACTGGTTAACGTGAATCCATAGAAGTTTCTTTTAAGTCCTAGCACACTGATCCCATGTTTTCCTATGAAGCATATGATGCTCAGGTGATTTAACTTGATCAGTTAAAGCTCAATGATGAAGCAGAAAACATTTAAAAGCACACTTCCAATTCAAGAAATCTGTTTGAAAATCGGGAAGTGGTTTGAACATTTAAGAACATGTTTTCTTATGATTGAAAGTTGTCCTTCTTTCAACCATAAATGAGATGAAGATAAAGAATTATACCTTTTGAGTGCAGTCTTACATCTCACGAAGTCAAGCTTAAAGTCATAAAGATATGAACTTTGAAGCATCTCTCAACCTACAAAAGTCTAAAAGTCTAGTCAAGGTAACTTTATTCACTGAAATTGAAATGACATAAAGCAGTAAAACACTTAATGTACGAGTTCTGATCAGAAATAATCAGAAGTCATTGCCATACTCTTTTGACTTGAACGCTCCCCCTAAAATCATGCATTACTAACAAATTATCAGTAAGTACAATGCATTCAGTTTTGCTCCCCCTCAAAATAACATTGACCATCTATAAGATACTTCTCACACTCCCCCTGAGATCATCAACAAACTATTAAAGAGCAGGTATCATGCGAAAATAATAATAAAGAAATGATAAAGAGACACAATAAGAAACTTTAATAGGTAACCACCGATTAGGTCTTAAGATTTAGCATACCAAGTCTTGAGACAAGAAAATTAAATCTCTTTTCGTCTAAAGGTTTGGTAAACAAATCTGCAAGCTGATAATCGGTTTTTACAAAGTAAAGTTCAATTGTTCCCTTTTCTACATTATCTTATATAAAATGATACCTGACATCTATGTGTTTGGTCTTAGTATGCTGAACAGGGTTAGCGGTAATCGCAATAGCGCTCTTCGAATCACAATAGATCGGAATTTTATTGAAATGAAATCCATAGTCTCGCAATTATGTTCTCATCCACAAGACCTGAGAACAGCAGCTAGCAGCAGCTACATATTCCGCTTCGGCCGTTGATGTGGAGACACATAATTGCTTCTTCGAAGCCCAACTGACGAGTTTATCTCCGAGAAATTGGATATGACCCGAGGTGCTCTTTCTGTCTAACATGCAACCAACATGATCTGCGTCTGAATAAGATGTTAGTTCAAAGCTTGTATCCTTAGGATACCACAGACCAAGATCTGCAGTCCCCTTCAGATACCTGAAGATTCGCTTTACAGCAGACAAATGGGATTCTTTAGGATTGGCCTGATATCTAGCACATAAGCATGTAGAAAACATTATATTCGGCCTACTAGAAGTAAGATACATTAAAGAACCTATCATCCTGTTGGGAACTGAAGAAAATCTTTAGTGTTTAATGCTGCTAGTACAGAATTACTACTGCCAGAGGAATTAAAGTTTAATACTGCTAGGTATTACTGCTTCTAGTAGAATTAATGCTGCTAATCAAAGTTAGTGCTGCTTGAACAAAGTTAGTACTGCTTAGCTAGTTAGTACTGCTAGAGGTTAGTGCTGCTTAGTAGTTAATGCTGCCAAGTTTGAGTTAATACTTCCAAGGTGATTAGTGTTGCTTATGAGATGGAGATCCGAATTACAAGAATGACAGCTGGATAGATTGAAGATATTCATGGAAGATATTCTGAAGATATTTTATTAATTGTAATTATCTTTTGTTCAGTATATGTATAGAATTGTTTTAGAATAGTTAGAATAACAGTTCATTCTAAGTTTTTGTTTTAGAGAGAGAATCAACCTCAAGGCATAGTTCCTAATTCTAGAGAAGTAGAATTCGTCTTGAAAGAATCTGTTCTTCAAGATTGAGGTTGTGTGTGTAATCTTGTGATTTAAAGCATTCAATACAAGTTTACAAGTTATTCATCATATTTACTGTTTGTTTACTGTTTCATTGAATATCAAAGTGTTATTCCGCAAACTTCTTTGATATTAGTTTCTGAGTATTTATAATTCTTGTTGAGAATTCGATCCTGACACATCCCTCTATAAGTCCTAACATCAACAGCCTTTCCCGAAAGATCGGTGCCAATCTTAGTACCAGGTGCCATTGGGGTACCAATCGGTTTACAATTTTCCATTTTGAACTTCCGAAGAATATCCATAATGTATTTCGATTGATTGATAAAAATCCCCGTTGAAAATTGTTTGACTTGCAATCCGAGAAAGAAGTTCATCTCTCCCATCATGCTCATCTGAAAACGTGACACCATGAGGTTTGCAAAGTTCTTACAGTACTTAGGATTTGTAGAACCAAAAATAATATCATCCACATATATTTGAATAAGAATGATATCGCCTTTATCCTTTTTTAATGAAAAGAGTGGTATCAACCGTACCTTTTGTAAAACCTGACTTGACCAAAAATTGAGATAGAATATCATACCAGGCGCGAGGAGCTTGTTTCAGTCCATAAAGAGCTTTATCCAAGATGTAGACGTGATTCGGATTATTTGGATGTACAAACCCTTCTGGCTGTGAGACGTAGACTTCTTCCTTGAGTACTTCATTCAGAAAAGTTGTCTTCACGTCCATTCGATAGACGGTGAAGTTCTTGTGAGCTGCATAGGCTAAGAACATCCGAATTGCCTCTATACGCGCCACTGGAGCATAAGTCTCATCATAGTCTATCCCTTCCCCTTGCCTATATCCCTTGGCAACAAGTCGTGCTTTGTTTCGGATAACGGTACCATCTTCATCTTTATTGTTTTTGATCACCCATTTCATACCAATGATGGTTGTACCTTGCGGTTTTGGGTACGAGTCTCCAGACTTTCAGTGCTTCAAACTGATTCAGCTCATCTTGCATCGCAGTTACCCAATCTGAATCGGCAAGGGCCTCAGATACACGAGTAGGCTCGATCTTGCTCAGAAAGGATTCATACATACATAGATTTGATGTTGCAGACCTAGTTTGCATCGGTGCAGAAGGATCTCCAATAATTTGATGTACCGGATGCTCTTTGGTCCACTTATGTTCATGAGGGAGTGGATTAGATACATGTTGATCATAGTCAGCATCTAGTAATCCACTGTTATCGCCTTCAGATGGTTCAGAATGAATGGGGGTTTCAGTTAAAGTGGTAGTTGCAGAGGTGGCAGTAGGTACAGCTTGGTCAATCTGTTGATCAATCCTTACAGTACATCCTACTGAGTCAGCTACTTCTGTCTCGGCGTTGTTGATCACAACTTCAACTGTCGGAGTAGGCTTTTGAACTGGAACTTCTTGCCGAATCGGGGAATTTAATTTAGTAGAGATATCAGAAGTGGTCAGATGAGTAGTCATCGAGTCTTCTATCCTGTCAACCACAACAGACTTAGGCACTTTATAGCCAAGAAATTCATCATAAAACAGTTCAAATAATAAACCCAAATCAGATAATTTAGAAGTAGACGATGAAGTGCCATCTGATTTGTTCTCTTGAGGTGCAGGTCCTGGACTGGTTGATCCAGAAGCTAAAACTCCGGTAATTACGGGTTCTGAACTGACGTGCTCAGAAGCCATGTTCTCATCGAATGTAACATTGACGCTCTCGATCACTGTCTTCGACTTCTTCAAATAAACACGATATGCAGAAGATGTAGAGGAATAACCAACGAAGATGCCTTCATCCTCCTTAGCACTGAACTTGTTCAGATTCTCTCTGTCATTTAGAACATAACACGTACAACCAAAAACATGAAAATATTTAATGGTTGGTGTTCGGTTGTTGATCAATGCATACGGAGTCTTCTGAAATCGGCGGTGTATCATGGAGCGATTCTGAGTGTGACACGAAGTCGATACAGATTCAGCCTACAAAAATAAAGGTAAGTCAGATTGGCTGAGCATTGTCCGAGCGGCCTCGACAAGTGTACGATTTCGCCTTTCGACGACTCCGTTCTGTTGAGGCGTGCGAGCAACAGAGTATTGATGTGATATCCCGACCGATTCGAGATATTCTTCAACGATCTTGTTCTTGAACTCTGTGCCGTTGTCAGTTCTGATTATCTTGACCTGTTTCTGCAGATTGACTTGGGTCGTCTTCAGAAATGTAATGAGAACATCGGGTGTCTCATCTTTAGACCGTAGAAACTTGACCCAAGTGTATCGCGTATAGTCGTCCACGATAACTAGCACATATTTCTTTCCTCCTAAGCTTTGTGTTCGCATAGGACCGCACAAGTCCATATGCAACAACTCTAATAGAGAGTTGGTACTCGGTTCAGGCTTTGATTTGTGTGGGGCTCTCTTCATCTTTCCCTTTTCACACGCTGAACATAGATGTTCTCTTTCAAACTTCAGCTCTGGAAGTCCTTTCACTAACTTTCCACTGACCAGCTTGTTGATGTACCGAAAGTTGAGGTGAGAAAGCCGTCGATGCCATAACCAGCTTTGTTGCATCGAGGCCTTTGATAGTAGACAGACCTGATTGTCAACCTTGACCTTTGACAAGTTGATGGTATAGAGGTTTGACTTGCGAGTGCCGACCAAGAGTTCTTTTCCTTATTCGGTGCGTACTGAACATGTCTTGGCCTTGAAATTAACCTCTAAGTCTTTGTCGCAGAACTGGCCAATGCTGAATAGGTTGTGCCTTAAGCCTTCAACGTATCTCACCTTCTTGATCGTAAGATTTTCATGTACAACATCACCATATCCCAAAATAGGTGAAAACTGATCATTCCCAAAACGAACTGTGCCGCATTATTTGTCCGTAAAATTAGACAACATACTCTTCTGCCCGGTCATATGCTTGGAACACCCGCTATCCAAGTACCACATATGACGGGTCTGCACAAAACATATCAGGAAAGAAGAGGTTTAGGAACCCATTTATAAATGGGACCTCCACTGTTAGTACTTGATTTTGGCACCCATTTAAATTTGGGTCCGCTTTTTCTTTGAAAACCAGAAGCATGATAAGACGTACGATAATGATAAGATGAAACATTATATGAACCATACCAAACATCAGAAAATTTACGAGAAGCATAATCACATTCACCACAATTGAAAAACTTTTTATTAGATGGTGCTAACTGGAATAATTGCTTTATAGAGTACTTCTTGCGAGAATCAACAAGATTAGATTTAAAAGTAGCAACATTCACAATCACATCATCTTTACTAGAAGTCTTTTTATTCAAAATAAAACTAGAACTAGATTTAGCTTTCTCGTCTATCTTCTGTTTCGGTAACCATGCAGTCTTAACTCCAACCCTTTGCTTTCTCAAATCTGAAACATTTGAAACTTTAGAGTTAGAATGATGAGAATTAAGAGAATGCTTTTTCTTTGGCTTACCAGTGAGGATCGGTTTCTGTGAAAGCTTAGATTTTTGTTTCTTACCTTTCGCTTTCTTCGATTTCACAGAAACTGATTTATCAACTTTCGTTGATGTTTCACCTTTTTCAAACACACTGGGTTGCCCAAAAGAATTAACAACACAAGATGAATGATCAGGAAGTTTAGAAGTAAAGTCAAATTGAGCAACACAATCATTCAAAATACCATCAGAGTTTAAGAAATTAAGATCATTCTCAAGTGAACTAGACCTGTCATCAAAATTTAAAGCCTTGGAAAATTTAGGAAAATTAGTATTTTTGAACACTGTTGAAAATACAATTTGTTCTAAGTCCATCAAAATTCTTTCTTCTGTAAGAGTATTCTCGAGTTCAGAAATTTTACTTTCCAAGACTAGAGGAGGTACGTAAATCTTACCTTCGATGGGTTTAGCCTCCAAATCTTTTACAGAATAACTCAAAATAATCATTTGAAAGAAATTTTGATTTATTAGAACTATAACTGTTATTCAACTTCTCATAGCGAAATGGAAGTTGAACTTTAGCTGTGTTCTTTCTTTTATCATATTCCTTGGCTTTATCTTTTTTCGACAGACTAGTCCAAAAGGGTTTGAGTTCTTGATGTTGAGGAGCCAATAACATAAACCCAAAGTCATAAAGTGCAGGCACTTCAGATATACCCTTTTTGAGATGATGTGGGTTCTTGTAACCAAGTCCCTAAGTATCAGGTTTCTCTTTAGGTTTGTTCAAATGAATAGTGTGTTCAGTTTGACCTAAAGTATGTAATTTCTCTTCCAAAGCATTCACCTTGTCTATTAAAGAATTCTTTTCTTTTGAAGTAGAAAAATACCTTTTAGAAAGCTCTATAGTCTTAAACTCACATTCTTTATATTTAGAAACAGTTTCAGATAACTCTTTATGAATTATAGTCTTTTCTTTAGCGCATGTGTCTATATTTTTGTGCAAAGTTTCAATTAATACATTTTTCTCAGCAATATCATTACTAAGTTTATGTATAGATTGATTTTTCTCATTTATGACACCTTTCTCACGCTTCAGTTTAGACTCTAATTCTTGGAGTTTAGACATCATGGCATGCATTTGGTTCAGAAAATCAGATTCAGTTAAGTTACATACCTCATCATTGTCTCCATCATCAAAATTAGCTTCAGCTTCTGACTGGTTCTTCCCCATCAAGCACAGATGTTCTGTCTCGTCCTTCTCTCCTTCTTCAGATTCTTGGTCCGAATGGTCGAGCCAATATTCATCCTCGGCCATTAATGCTTTTCCAGCCTCTTGTTGTTTGGCTAGAAGCATCTTATTCTTGTAATATTCGGAGTTTCGGACTTTTGGTTTTCGGCAGTCCTTGGCAAAGTGACCGAGTCTGCCACAATTGTAGCACTTCATCGGTTCTTCCTTCTTGGGCTCTTCGGCTCCATCCTTCTTCTTTTCTTCTGGTCTCTTATCTTCAACTTTCTCCTTATGCTTGTAGTTATTCGGACCAGACGAGTATCTCTGACTGTTGGAGTTTGGCTTTTTATAGAACTTCTTTTGGAAAGCCTTGGTTAACATTAGCATGGCCTCCTTCAGTTGTTCACAATCGCCAGAGTCAGACTTTGCCTCACTATCAGCCTCATCTGATTCAAATGCTATCACCTTCTTCTTCTTAGACTTCTTCTTTACCACAAGAGCAACTGGATCAGCAACTTCTTTGTCAGTTTTCTTCATCTCAACCTTGATTTCATCCACCTCTTCCTCATTCTGTTTGAGGATTTCATAAACTTCATGAAGTGGAATGTCGTTTAGATCTTTCAACTGCCTCATCTGTCTGGTGAATCTCTTCCACTCTGGCTGAAGGTTGCTGAGAAATTTCACATTCAGCTCAACTTGAGATTTGTTGATCTTGTTCTTGCTAAGCTCGTTCAGCAATGTGACAAATTTGTCATAAGTGGCTTCGAGTGATTCTCCAGCTTTGGCTTTGAATTCTTCATAATTATTCAAGCAGTTAGAAACTTTGAGTTGGTTGCCGACTTTAGATCCGATCATCATCTTCTCCAACTGATCTCACATTTGCTTACCGGTAGCATTGTAGCTATCAATCTTGACATATATTTCATTCGGTATGCCTTGAAGAATAAATGATCTTGCCAGCTTGTCACCCTTGTGTCTCTTCAACTGATCTTCCGTATATTCACCAATCGATAACTTATACTTTGTTGTTGGGTCATCTAAGATTTAAAGATAACCTCTCCTTAGTCTTTATTGATGATTGAACCTTGTATTTTGATTTATGGTTCTTTGTAATAGCTTAGTTAGTTTAACAGATCGGTGAGTCGAAGATAAACCGAATCCAACATGAAGGAAGTCTACAATGCGGTTTGAGATGGACTTCAAGAGTGAACTAAGCATAATTTGCCGATCCCAATTCGGCAGATCATATCCCTGTACCGAATCTTCTCATGTTCGGCAGAACTCTCTTCTGCCGAACCTTCACCTGTTCGACATTCATTCCTTCTGTGCCGAGTTCCTCTTTCGGCACATACCTAAGTTACCGAATTCATTCTTCAGTAACTTTCCTCGTACAGATTGCTTCTTTATCTAGTACGAGCATTTATGTTAAATCCTCATGATTTAACATACTTCCTCTTTCCCAATGATCTTCTGACAATGAGAATGGAAGCTTCTTTCTTCCTTTAGAAGATTTGCATTTAGTCTTAATTTGATTAGATGTTTATTTTCTAATAGATCTCAAAAAGATTTTTCCAAGAATATTTTATTTAGATATTGTACTTTCATAGTACAAAAGTTACCTTTTGTATTGTGACAAGTCACATCAAATATCTTATAATTTATTGTCAACCTCTCAACCACCAAAGCCTTTACTTCTACTTGTCCTTTGCACTCATTACATTGGATAGTATATAAAGGATGGAAGTAGCACCTTGCTACTTAAGCTTTCAGCTCAAGCTTTGGCATTCACAAGATTTCAAGCAGGTTGATAGTTGTCTTTTCTCTCCTTAAGGTTTAAGTCTTTGTGTTCTTAATATCTTCTAAGTGTTAGATTGTTTAGAGTAGTTCTTAACTATTCTTATTCCGCAACAATCTTTATTTTTCTCTTTGTGTAATTCTTGATATTCATTATCAATAAAAGAATTAAAATTAAGTAATTTTGTGTTATTGTATTCAACCCCCCCCCCCCTTCTACAATACTTGTTTACTTCTTTGGGACTAACAAGTGGTATCAGAGCGGTTGGTTTAATCTAATAAACCAGATCCGTAATGACTTCTCCTTCTACAAAACCTGAGACTTCTTCTCAAAATTCTTTTTACTCTGACAATGGATCTACTGTTAAACCTCCTAAGTTCAACTCGAACAACTTCTCCTTATGGAAAAGTAGGATGATGCTCTTCCTTGAAGGAGCTGACAGTCGGTATCTTACCATCCTTAGTGACGGTCCTCTTATCCCAAAAGTCTGGGATAGATTTGTCAAAACTCCTAAGGATAAAGAAAAGAAAAAGGACAATCTCTTTCAAGTTTCCGATGACTCATCAGAGGAGGAAAGAACTTCTGCAACTGGTCGATATGTCTTAAAAACGACCAAAGAATACAATGATGAAGATAAGCGCACGGTTGGACTTGATTCCAAAGTGCGAACCATCATTGCTCAATCCCTTCCTGATGAAGTATACCAATCTCTTGTCAGTCTTAAAACGGCAAAAGATATGTGGTCAACTCTATGTGTTTTGTACGAAGGTACAAATGAAGTAAAGAAATCTAAAAAGATCTCTCTCGTACGTAGATACGAATTTTTCTCTCATGAAAAAGGAGAATCTCTTCCCTCCTATTACAACCGTTTTAACAGTCTCTTAAATGAGTTAAAACTTGTTGGAAAACTTTATGACAACGAGGAAATCATATGCAAATTCATGGATGGTCTTCCAGATTTCTGGAATACCCTTTCCACTTGCATTAAGACTTCCAGGGACTTGGAAAGCCTTCCTCTCACTTCTCTCTATGGTATGTTTCTTAATCACGAACAAACCCAACTTCAAAGGAAAACCATCTATAAAGAAATAAGAGCCCCCTCTATGGCTCTTATCAGTGATGGCTCCAAGAAATCTGTGTGTATTCCTCGTATAACCTACCCTTCTGATGATTCAGATAGAGAAAGTCATGAAAATATGAATCACTCCTCGGAAGCTTATCTAAGTGAAGCTGATGATGAAGGAGAAAATCCCTCTGTCAATCTATTGACAGAGGAAATGGGTATGCTTGCAAATTTCTCTAAATTTCAAAATAAGTCTTCTAATAAATTTCAAAGAAACAGAAATTTCTCTTCTTCTAAAAACTCCTTGAACAAATCCAAGGAGGACTGTTATGCATGTGGAAAGAAAGGCCATTTTGCATCCGAATGTAGAAGCAATCCTTCTAGGATTTCCATATCTAATTCTTCTAACTCTTCTAAAAGAAGACATCTTCGATCTAATTCTACAGGTAGATCGCATCCCAGAAAACCTTCTCCATCTTCTTCCTTCAAAGAGTTTTCCGACAAAGCTGACAAATACAAAGCCAAGTACAAAAGAGAGAAAGAAAGAAATTTCAACTCTCAACGAAAAGGCAAAGGCTTGATGGCAGAAACTCTAGACTGGGTAGACGAATCCACTTCCGATAGTGAGAAAGAAGTGTCGAGTAAATGTCTTATGGCCAAACTCGATGAAGAACCCAAAGACTCCTGCTCTAGGATGGACTTCACTGCTGAGTGCTCTTCTTCTTCTTCTCAGGTACATCCCTTCCTCTCTCTCACTAATGAAGAAAAGATTGAGGCTTTTGACTCTTTAACTGTACTCTTTCACAATGAAAAGGATGCAAAGAAAAGAGCAAATGCTCAAGTCAAGTCTCTCTCCTCTCAACTTCATGATTCTCTATCCCAGCTAGAACAGTTTAACAAACTAAAAGCTGAGTTAGATGACTTAAAGACTATAAACTATGTGCTTGCCAAGGAAAAGAACAAGCTTCTAAAGAAGCTTCAGAAGGAACAAGAAACCCTAAATAAATGGAACACCTCTTCCAAAAATCTTGAGAAAAATTTTCAAGATCAAGTTGTTGGTGAAACTTATGGTCTAGGGTACTGGAAAGAAAATGTTGTGTGCCTCCCTTCTGAAAACATATCCTCTCCTACTCATGATATTCCTCTGTCTTCTAAACTACCTTCTTATTCTACTGACTGGAAGGATTCTATGTCAGAAGACTCTAATTCTGTATATTCAATAGATCTTCGCGATTCAAGAAAATTTGGCCATTTTGAGTCTGCTAAATCTTCCAAACCTATTCTAACAGAAGATCAAGACTCAAATGAGTTGGTCAAACCTGTAAATGATCTTCTTATGTCATTAAATTTAAACAACGACTCTTCTTCTTCTTTTTCTTCCCATTCTTCGAAAAAGGCCCATTTCCTCTCTAAAGGAAAATCCGTTGTCGTTAATACTCCTAACAAAAGAAAGATTACACCTTCTTCAAAAGGTAAATCTCCCATGAACACAACGGACTTCATCCCAAGAGCCCTAAAAATAAAGAAGTCCAAAGGAATTTCAAACATTTCTTCATCTTCCATTTACAAAGGAATCCTTGGACCGGCTCCCCATAACCCTCACGTTTCGTACAGCTATCCCATTCCCTCTCACCTTTCCAAACCTCCTAAATCTAAAACTCAAGGAAAGGTAAAAGCTGCTTCTCTTGATCCAATGAAGAAATTTATTTACCGAAAATGTTACAACTGCGGTGATACTTTTCACTTGGCCAAAGACTGTCCAAAGGACCGTATCGAAAGATATCGTCCGACCAATCCTTCTTCTTCCTCTTCTAACCCTAAAGGACCCACCTCAAAACGGGTTCCAAAAGACTAATTTGTTCTTATCTGCAGGTCTATGAGCATCATCAAACATGGTATCTTGATAGCGGATGCTCACGACATATGACTGGGAACAAATCTCTTCTTCTAAACTTTGTGAAAGAAAAGGGACCAACTGTAACTTTTGGTGATAACTCTCGCGGTTCCACTAAAGGTTATGGAACTCTTTCTAACGGTTCCATTACTTTTAACAAAGTTGCCTATGTGGAGGGACTGATGCATAATCTTTTAAGCATTAGTCAGCTATGTGATTTAGGTTTCTATGTAATTTTCAGAGAAATTGATTGTCTCATCACTGATAAACAGTTTCACACTGTCCTATATGGTTTTAGAAAGGATAATGTGTACGTCATCAATATGAATGACAAATCAACTGAAAAGGAAAGCATCTGCTTCATTTCTGAAGACTCTGAAAAGAAAAACTGGCTCTGGCATAAACGTCTTTCTCATCTCAACTTCAAGACGTTAAATGCTCTCTCCAACAAAGAGCTTGTTGTTGGCTTGCCGAAAATTTCTTTCTCAAAAGAGAAGCTTTGTGCAGCTTGTGAGAAAGGCAAACTAACAAAATCTTCTTTCAAATCAAAACTGTTTTTTTCTATTTCTACTCCTCTACAGATGCTGCATATGGATCTTTGTGGGCCTGTCAGCACACCTAGCCTAGGTGGAAAAAGGTACATTCTTGTAATTATTTATGAATACACACGTTACACTTGGGTATTCTTTCTCAGGTACAAAAGTGATACACCTGAAGAAATCATCAACTTTATCAAGAAATCTGAAGTTCTCAACGGTCAATTAGTCAGATCTATCAGAAATGACAATGGAACCGAATTCAGAAATGCTACTTTAGATGCCTTTCTTTGTGACAAAGGTATTTCTCAAAACTTTGCAGCAGTAAGATCTCCACAACAAAATGGTGTTGTGGAAAGAAAGAATCGTACGCTATGTGAAGCTGCAAGATCCATGCTAAATGAATCAAATCTTCCAACCTATTTTTGGGCTGAAGCTGTCAATACAGCATGTTTCACTCAAAATCGATCTATCATTGTGAAAAGGCACAACAAGACTTCCTATGAAGTCTTCTATGGCCGAAAACCAAACATTGGTTTTCTTCATGTTTTCGGCTGCCTTTGCTTTATCTTGAATGATCGAGAGCAGCTTGGGAAATTTGATCCCAAAGCTGATGAAGGTATATTTATGGGTTATTCTCTCTCCTCTAAAGCCTACAGAGTATATAATCTAAGAAGAAAATGTATTGATGAGTCAATACAAGTGAAATTTGATGATCACAAGACATCCTCTCTATCCTGTGATGACACTGAACTTCATGAATGGATTATTTCCTGTGTTGGAGAAGAGTCTCCAAATATTCTCTCTTCAGGACCTCCATATGTCCCATTTTCAGTATCCTCTACTTCTCTCCATCATGATTCGACAGAATCTCTACCAACTGTCGAACCCACAGCTCCTACCGAACTCTCAGCTACTACCGAATCCATAGCTCCTACCAAAACTACCTTACATACTTCTTCTCTTCATAATATTCATCCTATACCTACTGATCCTTCACCCTCATACTTTCCAAACACAGTTCCTGCACCTCTTCCCCCAGCTTTAAAATGGACCAAAGATCATCCGATAAATCAAATTATAGGAGATCAGCTAGCAGGTGTCCAAACTAGAAGAGGTATTGGAAACATTTGTCTCTATGTGAATTTTCTATCAGTTATCGAACCCAAGAAAATTGAAGAAGCTCTAGCAGATTCTTGTTGGGTCACTGCCATGCAAGAAGAGTTGTCTCAATTTGAGAGAAACAAAGTTTGGAGACTTGTGCCAAGACCTTTCGGTAAAACCATTATAGGTACTAAGTGGGTTTTCCGAAACAAAATGGACGAAGTCGGTACTGTAATCCGGAATAAAGCCAGGCTTGTCGCTCAAGGATATAGGCAGGAGGAAGGTATCGATTATGATGAAACCTTTGCTCCTGTTGCTAGACTTGAGGCAATAAGAATCTTTCTTGCTCATGCTGCTCACAAAAACTTCCGGGTCTTTCAAATGGATGTTAAGAGTGCTTTTCTCAATGGAGAACTTGCTGAAGAAGTCTATGTGAAACAACCACCTGACTTTGAAGATTCAGCTCATCCGTACCATGTGTTCAGACTTGACAAAGCTCTCTATGGTCTGAAACAAGCTCCTCGTGCTTGGTATGACACCTTATCTGATTTTCTTCTATCCAACCGATATACCAGAGGTAAAATTGATAATACTCTTTTTCTCAAGAAAACAAACAGTAATATCATTCTTGTTCAAATCTATGTGGATGATATCATTTTCGGTGCCACTGATGAAAATCTTTGTCAAGAGTTTGCCTCTCTCATGAAAAGTAAATATGAGATGAGTATGATGGGTGAACTTACTTTCTTTCTTGGTCTTCAAATTAAAAAATCCTCTGAAGGTATTTTCATTTGTCAGAATAAATATATTCGTGATCTTTTGAAAAAGTTTGATTTTGAAAATTGTTCTCCCATGAAAACTCCAATGGCACCACCTCTAAAAATTCATGCAGATTCCACCGGCAAGTCGGTAGATATCACGAATTATAGAGGAATGATAGGGTCTCTTCTTTATCTTACTGCCAGTAGACCTGACATCATGTATGCTACGTGTCTGTGTGCACGTTATCAAGCCAATCCCAAGGAATCTCACTTGGCGGCTGTGAAACGTATTTTTCGGTACCTAAAAGGTACCATGAATCTGGGTCTTTGGTATCCCAAGGACTCAGGTTTTGATCTAATTGGTTATTCAGATTCTGACTTTGCAGGGTCTAAGGTTGACAGAAAAAGTACAACTGGCAGCTGTCAATTACTAGGTGGAAACTTAGTCAGTTGGTCCAGTAAGAAGCAAAATTCGGTATCCACCTCCACTGCCGAAGCCGAATATGTTGCAGCTGGAAGTTGCTGTGCCCAAATCTTGTGGATGAAGAACCAACTACAAGATTATGCCAAAGTTTATTCTCATATACCGATTCTATGTGACAATTCTAGTGCCATAGCCATTGCCAACAATCCAGTGCTGCATTCCAGATCTAAACACATTGATATTCGGTATCACTTTATAAGAGATCATATCTCTAAAGGTGATATTGAACTTCACTTCATTCCTACAGATCTTCAACTTGCAGACCTCTTTACAAAACCACTGGATGAGGCACGTTTCAACTTCCTTGTGGGATCCTTAGGTATGTTAAATTTATCGTAAAATATATATATATATATATATATATATATATATATATATATTTTGCCCAATAATTGACGGTACCTCCTCTACCGAAGATTTCCTTTCGGTATATGTCTTATTTCGGTATGCCTTCGTTCGTTATACCACTTACCGAATTATCTCTCATACTTCGGTACTTCTCTACTTCTTACCGAAATATCTCTCATATTTCGGCAACTATCTCTTTTCGGTATATCTCTCTTTTCATACCGAAAATTTCTCTCATACTGAAAATTTCTCTCATACCGAAAATTTCTCTCATACCGAAAATTTCTCTAAAAACTTCGGTATCTTGTATGATGTGTCATCCTTATCCACTTCTCTCATACCGAATATCTTAGGCACCTTCTCTTTACTCAATGGGCTTATGCCACGTGGCACTACAGGGTTCGTGCGTCAGTTGATGGGACGTCCACGACCTGACAATTAGCCGTTTTTCGGCCCTTACACTTCTCAATAACGCACGTTTGCGTCGTACCATCATTACCATTATTTTTTTTGGCTTTTGAATTCTCACCTTTCCCTCTTCTTTTTCAAACCTATATATACTTCGATTCTTTTCATTTTTATTCTTTATCTGTTTTCTCATCTTCTTCATCAAGAAACACTAAACCTGCACCTCTCTTCTTCATCAATGGCATCCTCCAAATCAACTAAGGCTTCCAAGGATACTCATCTCACTCGTGAATCTCTCACTTTCCCTGCTTGCAACCAAGTTGCTCGTCTCTCTGCGGATGCTGATCACCCAGAGTTCAAACAAGTCTCCATCTTTCTCCAAAGATCTCCAATATGCCATGCTCTCACTTCATCCACCAAGATGAGCAAAATGCTCCTTGGTAACTTTTGGTTGACCTGTAAGTATGACTCTACTACTCACCAGGTGTCTGCTTCCGTTCTATCCTCTGAAGAACACCCCGATCTCTCTTTTGGGGTGGATGATATTCGCTCGGTTCTCCAAATACCAGAGTTTAATGTATATGCTCCATTCCCTACTCATCAAGAGCGTGATGAAGTTGTTACCGCTCTCCAGTATGTGCACGAAGGCAAAACCAGGGGTTCCGGCACTCTCCTTCGAAAGAATATAGGTGCACTATGGAACTACTTCTTTTCTCACCTCCTATACTGTCTTTCCCACAAAACTTCGGGATGGGATCAATCTCCGGCAGCTATCACTCGTCTTGCTCATGCCCTTATTTTTATGAGGAGGATCGACTTTGCTAAGGTATTCTTCGACTCCTTGATCAACGCCATCTCTCCTCCCAGGAATCACAATGTGGCACTTCCCCGCTTCATCTCTCTCATCATCAACCACAAGCTATCTGCACATCTGCGTGCCGATGCTGCTCTCCCCGAACCGATGATCAAGTTTGACTTGCCAATTTCTCAAATTAGCAAGCAATCTATTTTCAAACTGATAAAGCCTACCGACTCTACGCTCACCTCAGGTATGCTTTCTTTCATCTCCTCTCCCAATCCGATTTGGGGAACGCTTGCCGAAGGTGAATCCGAAAGGCCTTCATCTTTTTCCAAGCCATCCAAATCGGTGGTCCCCTCTCCCCCAAAACCTTCCCGAGCTAAGACGGTGGCTATTAAAAAGAAAAAGGCCACCGGAAACGTCGCACTTGCTCTCATGACTCTGCCACCGACGAATCCTTCGGTGGCTACCTCAGTCATACCCCCTTCTATTTATGTTAAGCGACGGAGCTCAAAATCCCCTCCTAAGTCTTGTTCTAAGAAACTTAGGAAACCTTCGGCCGAGACTAACACTCCATCTACCGATTCTCAACAATCGGAAGATGTTGAACTTTCCCCTCCAGGGCCATGGGGATCCGTTAAACCCACTCCCAGCTCCTCCAAACCTTCTCCACAAGATTTGGATGTACAAAAGGAGTCCCCCAATATTCCTTCTCCTCCTCCTTTTTATGTGGAGGTTGAAGATGAGTTGGTCTTCTCTCCGGACCGACATTCTGCTTCCTCACCGCACAGCCTATCACCCGGGGTCAGTCCCGTTGATATTGCACAAACTGGGGTTTCATCCCAAGATATGTACCGACGGTTATTCTCTCCTACTTCAACACCGATGAACTCCCCTTCCCCTCAACCATCGCCGAAGAACTCACCACCAAAGAGATCTCCCTCACCCAAACCATCCCCTGCAAAAATGGCTGGGTCTTCTACCCATGTACCAGTCAAAATGTCTGCCGATTTTCTTGCCGACATCAGTGACACCAATCGGCAGGTACGAATGCTTGGTACCCAGTTCGAAAAACTTCGCCAGTCTTTGCGTGCACCGGCGCTCCTGGACTCTCTGAACGCCAACAACATCTCTTTGGAGGAACTTCTGAAGCTCGTCAAGGAGTAAAATTCTGAGGTTGTCGCTCTTAATCGCGACATCTTTCAGTGTTTGGATGTCATGCACAACCAGATTGCTGGTCTTCGTTCTCCTCTATCCGCAGCTATGGATTCTATTCTCAAGGAGGTGGTCAGACTTAATGATCAAAATACCTCCTTGACCTTATCGATGGCTGCTCTAAAGGCCGCCTCGGATGCTCGGGATCAGGATCTTATCCGTCTACGGCAGCAGACTTCGGCTCAAGAGTCTATTAATTCTGACATTCTCAGTACCTTGCAGAATTTAAATCGGCGTCTTGACTCTCTGCCTTCCGATATGGCTCAGTATTGTGCTCAGTCTCTTGATATTGATATCACTGAGTCTGCATTCACTCCTGCCGATCGCCATGTTTTGGAACGTATTGATCGGAGAGTAGGCCGTGTGTCGGCCAGATCCAGTATTTCTTCCCCGGCTCGTACTGAGGGGGAGAAACAAACTGAGGGGGAGCAACTCCGTTCTCAAGTTCATATCAGTACGAGTCAGGAAAAACCCTCTACTGCCGAAACCAAACCATCTGCTTCTACCGAACCTTCTGCTACCAAAGAGAAGGGAACCGATCACCCCAAGGTGGTCGAAGAACCTAAGGGGGAGAAACTGCCCAAAAAGGATAAGGGCAAAGCTATTATGTCACCGGATGAAGTAGCTGCTGAAGAAAAGCGTCGTAAAGATGCTCTTTTAAAGAAAGCTGCGGATGGTGCTGGTCTTCATCTTCCTCCTCCAAAGGTTACCTCTTCTGATCTAGGCTTATCTGAAGAAGAACTGAAAGCTGCAAAGCTTGCCCAGATTGCTCGTGACAGAGATGTCGAGCTAGCGTTGGAGATAGCTGCTAAAGAAGATCCTACCAATACAATCAAAACTCAGATGAGCGCTCTAGAGGACTCGGCGAAGAGAAATGAGGAAATAAAGACTATGTGTATCGATTGGTACCAAAAAACCCTCAACAGACGTCGGTGCTCTGCCAAAATCACAGATGTCAAAATAATCAAACCGTCTGCAAGCAGCAAGGTTATTCGGCTAAAGATTATCAGGGATGATGCTTCTTTGTCTATGGACCGACTAGACTCTCTTGTTCGGTTTGGAGTATCAGAATGGGTAGAAATTGGTATCTGCTTATTAAAAAGCCAAAGCTCTGCAAAAGCTGAGGTTGATAAATACATTGCAGATCTTCAAACCAAGTTCAGAACATACCGAAAAAGATACAACATTGTCCATACTCCTGCCAAAGAAGATATTATCAACAATCTAATGTCTGGTCGTCCTCCTCCCAAATCAAAGTCGAAATCCAAAAAGGAAGACGTGTTTGCCCAAATGGCTAAAGAAGGAAAGGTCCCGGATACTTCAAATCTTGATCTCTCTTTACCTATTCCGGCTCCTCATCCTTCAACAACAGTGATTTCTGAGCCGACTCATGGTATCTTCTTCAACAACGCGCTTGGGCAGATCTCCTTCTTCAGATCAAGCCAAATCCCTATTGCCGACACAACCTTTCTCCACGGGATTATTCAAATAATTCCAGTGTCGGCTAAGGATTTCTATGTGGCTACTACCGACGAACTAAAGAAGAGGGATGCTGAACCGCATTTTTCTTTTGAATAAATTCGGTATAGTTTATTTTGTTTTCCTCTGTATTGTAATCTTCTTTAAAATATTAATACATTGAGCTTTTATGTCTTATCGTAAATAATTTGTACAAATATTTATTTCATTATTTTATACTTGTAAATGTCGGATACTCTAGAAAATCCAAATATAAACAAAAAGAATGGTCTATGTGAAAAAGAACCCAAAAGAATATGAAAAAGGGTCAAAATGCATTATTCATTAACTTCTATGTTGTATGAGATGTTATCATCAAATAGGGGGAGATTGTTGGGTCATCTAAGATTTAAAGATAACCTCTCCTTAGTCTTTATTGATGATTGAACCTTGTATTTTGATTTATGGTTCTTTGTAATAGCTTAGTTAGTTTAACAGATCGGTGAGTCGAAGATAAACCGAATCCAACATGAAGGAAGTCTACAATGCGGTTTGAGATGGACTTCAAGAGTGAACTAAGCATAATCTGCCGATCCCAATTCGGCAGATCATATCCCTGTACCGAATCTTCTCATGTTCGGCAGAACTCTCTTCTGTCGAACCTTCACCTGTTCGGCATTCATTCCTTCTGTGCCGAGTTCCTCTTTCGGCACATACCTAAGTTACCGAATTCATTCTTCAGTAACTTTCCTCGTACAGATTGCTTCTTTATCTAGTACGAGCATTTATGTTAAATCCTCATGATTTAACATACTTCCTCTTTCCCAATGATCTTCTGACAATGAGAATGGAAGCTTCTTTCTTCCTTTAGAAGATTTGCATTTAGTCTTAATTTGATTAGATGTTTATTTTCTAATAGATCTCAAAAAGATTTTTCCAAGAATATTTTATTTAGATATTGTACTTTCATAGTACAAAAGTTACCTTTTGTATTGTGACAAGTCACATCAAATATCTTATAATTTATTGTCAACCTCTCAACCACCAAAGCCTTTACTCCTACTTGTCCTTTGCACTCATTACATTGGATAGTATATAAAGGATGGAAGTAGCACCTTGCTACTTAAGCTTTCAGCTCAAGCTTTGGCATTCACAAGATTTCAAGCAGGTTGATAGTTGTCTTTTCTCTCCTTAAGGTTTAAGTCTTTGTGTTCTTAATATCTTCTAAGTGTTAGATTGTTTAGAGTAGTTCTTAACTATTCTTATTCCGCAACAATCTTTATTTTTCTCTTTGTGTAATTCTTGATATTCATTATCAATAAAAGAATTAAAATTAAGTAATTTTGTGTTATTGTATTCAACCCCCCCCCCCTTCTACAATACTTGTTTACTTCTTTGGGACTAACATTTGTCTCTTCTTCTTCACCATTTTCTTCGGCTACAGTGAGAACCTTGGTTGGAGGTGTCATGATTCCTTCTTTCAGAGATTTTCTTATATAATCTTCCAAATCATGTAGATCGATGAAGTCCAATAATCTGTCCTTCCATTGCTCGTACTCCCCCTTGAAGAGTACTGGTGGCTTCACATCTGTTCCGATAGCAAGAGCTTCCCGAGACATTCTTACTGATATTGATTAGTCAAAGAACTGATAAGAAACATGAACTGATCGTTAGTCTAGATAAAATCAAACAATACTGAAAATCTTAGAATGAAATTCATAAAAAAAAAAATTGATCACGAACAGAACTTTATCCCCCTTCGCAGACTTAGCATGGGGGTATGGGGGCAGCGCCCCTAGAGAAAAATATTTTGACATTTAGAGGCCATATTACAGTTTGCAAAAATTTGTCTAAGTGGAGCAAGAGAGTTAATTCGCGCTAAGAGGAGCTGGCGCAAAGTTCAGTTTGCGTGAGAGGCAGTGGCGCAAAGCTGAGAATTGCGCGAATAGTGGGTCGTGCAAAGTGTGGTTTGCGTATCAAGTGGGTTGCGCAAAGTGAGATTCGACTGGACACTTGTTCGACCGGAGAATTACAATGACCGGTAAGATGATACGACCGGTACTTTGCTTGACCGGTAAAAAGAATTCGACCGGTAAAGAGCAAACCAAAAGATTGACCGGTATTGGTGAAGACCAATAATAGCTTAGACCTATAGAGAATGATATTCGACCGATATACTGGTATTCAAACAGACCGGTATACTCTTAGACCGGGGTGGACAGTGTGTGTACCAGTCGAATGCTATGGATTGATAAAAGGTATTCGACCGGAAGTGGCTTAGGAACGATAAAAGGTATTCGAACGGAATGTTCTTGATACTGTATCGACCCAGAAACCAAAATCAACCCAGAAAACACTGAATATCACGAATTAAACTACCAAACTTTGCCAAAAAAATTGATTAACCAACTAGAACTTATTGCAATCAATTAATTTCAATAAAAACCACTTTAAGAAGAATTCGATTGATGGCACAATGTTGACTCTTGAACGAACCCAGAACAGCACATTCAACAAATTGATAATCAAAATCGATGCAATATTCAAATCAAACAGTGCCAAATCGATAAAATATGCATATCAATTACAACCCAATATATAAAAACTTGAATGAACAACCACACAATAAAAATTATGAATCTTTGACAGAAAAACAGAACCGAACAAAAATTATTCAATTCAATTTGTACATGCTCTGATACCAATTGTGTGTCCCTATGATTCACGATTCAATCAAGCAATACAAATAAACAATAAGATTAGGCAAACCTGATACGATTAATCAAACGATTCAAAGGGTTACAAGATTGGAGAATGATCAAGCTCTCTTCCTTCTCTCTGTCTCACGCCTCTGTTCTCTCTCTCTCTCTGTATCTCTTGTACGGCCACAACAATAATCAATAATGCCAACTAACCTAATTAACACTAACTTAATCTAATTTATACATAGACCATATTAGCCAAATGGGCTTTGCAAGGCTTGGCCCAACTACTAAAACAAAACTACTAACTAAAATATAAAGCCTAATAAATAAAATACGGAAACATACTTTTGACTAATTATTACAAAAGGACCCTAGACTATTTGTTGAGACGACTTTATCAGCTTTGACTTCAGTTTTCCATCTTCAGATAATTATGATCTTGAATCCAATAAATATGTGCTTTAACACCATCTATTAAGAGACATCCGAAAGGCCCGGCACACCCGAGGACTATACCAAAGAAAATTCCTCGAATGGCGGAGGTCTAGGCACATACCATCACAGTAGCGCCCAAGACTACATCCTCCTAGTGTCTACTGACTTGGTTCGTCCAACATAATTCATAGGAGGTCTTGAGGTATATTTCAACCAACACATTTCGATACCAACCAAGGGTACAATGTTACCATCATCCTAACACATAAGTCCATTATGAGACCCAAATACCAACATAATCAATGTTTAGACATTTAATCACCAAAAAGGCATTTCGGGTAGAATTTATCATTTACTATAATCCATACATCCCAATTCATGCCAAAATATCCAATATATACATTCATGGAGTCAACACCCAATACCCGATCCATAAAGTAAAACATGGCATTTCACACAAAATCACATTCTCAACTTTTCTTCATAATTAAATCCCACATACTTGAACATATAGAGATAAATAACAACAACTAGAAGAATATGATGTGTATCTAGTTTTAACAAAGGTTAGTAAACTCAAAATCTAGGTTTTTGAACCAAAACCTAGAAAAGTGTCAAACCCTAGAAGTTTGAGAAGATGAGACTTGAAGTGGAGAAGGTGAACTTGAAGAAACCCTAGAAATCTTCTTGGTAGGTAGTAAATACAAGGTCCACAACCCCAACCACCAAAATGGTTTGCAATAAATGAGAGTTAGGGTTTGGAGAGGTATGGGTGTGGTTTTGAGCTCTCAAAATCGCCAAAGATAAAAGATGAAATGTGAGGAATGAAATGAAAATCGGCTGGAACTCATTTAAATGGAATTCCCCCATCGGCGATAGTGCCATGGGCACTATCGCATGTCACAATCGCGAAGGTTCCCACCCTCACGGTACAAGCTCGGCGATAGTGCCTTTGGCGATAGTGCCAAGGCACAATCGCTGGCATCCCTCAACCCACGGTACGTCCCTGGCGATAGTGCCTCCGGCGATAGTGCCAATGGCACAATAGCAAGGCACAATCGCGCCAACCCAAAACAGCCCGAAACTTAACCAAATTCGATAGCGAGTGAGAGGTTTGAACGATTACCAAAGGTAATTCAATTATATGACATTTCGACATAATAATGATCATAAAGGTGCGCACAAAGACACGTATTCACACATAAGCACAATTAATGTATTAAGAGAGACAAGATACTTACCTTAAGAATTTACGGGTGTTACAGTGCTTAACAGAACTTCCATGGATTCACGATAGCCATTGTTTCCTACCCAGGAAGTATTCCCTGAGTTATTGAGGGGAGAAGGGTCAAAAGATTGAGAGTGGTGTGTGAAGAGGTAAAATGGAAATGAGAGATTGGTTAGAAGTGAGCTTTAATGTTTAAAAGAAAGAGGGTGAGAGATCAGAGTAAAAGAATATCAGACTATGCACCAAACTTCTTTTTGAGTCGGGCAGCCGCATAAACTGTTGTTTCACAATTCTTCGTGAACGACATTGAAAAAGGCACCTAGCCCATGTCATCTCTTACAAACATCCCACCAGCTACTCATTCTTTTCTCAAAAAGAGAATGTTTCACATTTTCTGGGGAAACAGCACATACGCTATTGGTTCTTCATTTGGAAGATACTGATATTGAACAAGAAAGAAAGTTGCCCCACCTTCGACCCTTCATCATCCACATTGAGTCTGTGTATACCATTGTTGTCTCAGTGGTCTACATACTTTGAGCCTTATGAAACACAATCATTGTGATTATTCTTTCATAACACAAGCACGAGCACACATAAATTTTGTTTTTCTGTCAAAACATTCATAGAAAATATCTTGTGTTTTTCAATGATTGAATGGAAGTCCTGGGGAGTCAAAATCAAACCAGCTCCTTAAATTGTACATTCGTTGTACACAGTGGCTTTGTGCTATTGACAGGCATTCCTAACTGTTTCATGTGTTGATTCAGGTTTACCATTCCTATTTTGTCTGAATTTGAAAAGATTCAGATGAATACATTCATGAATTGACGGCTCATTCAGATCATATTTTTCTATCTGGGGGAGATTATTCACATTTTATCAAAAAGGAAGATCATGAAGATTGTGCTTACTTGTTCATTTGGAGGAGATGTTCAAAAGACAGATCTAAACTTGAAGAGTTTTGATGATTTTGATTCTCTCAATTCATCAAAAAGGGGGAGATGTATCAAAGTTCAAGTTCAGATGAAAAGTTTATATAAGAATTGGGGAGATAAATCAGAGTTCAAGATCAGATGATTAAAATTTGTATCAAGAAAGAGTGACTGATGATTTTCAAAGTCAGGATTGAAAGTTGAAGAAACGATTGTTGTAAAGGGGGAGATTGAAGTTAATGGTTGTTTGAATCAAGTGGTTTCAAAGTCAAAGTTAGTCAATGTTTGAAGACTTGATTGATTAAGAAGATTTTGTCAAAGTTTGTTGTAAACAAAGGGGGAAAATGAAGATTCTACTAAAGCTGTCAAAGGTTTCAAGAGTTTAAAGTTTCAAAGTTTGCTGAAGATGTTAAAGCTTTCAAGATTTCAAAGCTGAAAAAGTTTCAGAGCTGAAGATTTTTTCTGAAGATAAGAAGACCTGAAGATTATTGTCAATTTTTTTTTAATCTTGAATCCAAAGGGGGAGATTGTTAGATTGATATTGTATTCAAGATTAAAAGTGAGGGTCTATTTTGTAATTGTGTAATAGTTTGAGGGTTTGGTTGTAAAGTCAACATAAGTTGACTTAGTATAAATAGGTTTGTTTCTTTTGTAATCAGTAGATACGCGCATTAGATACGAATTCAGAGAGTTGGTAAGAGTTTGCACGCACTGAGAACACAAACGTGAGATCTGTGATTATCTATTAGATATATGACTTCGATGTAATTGTGATTTGATCTATAAAAGAATGTGTTCTTAATCTGTTGTTAATCATATGCTAGTATTTTTGGGTCACAAAATACACCATCATTTGAGTGTGTTTCAACAAAATTTCACGCATACGTTCATTCGGTTTGGCCAATACGTGGCTTCGGTAATTTCCTGCATGAGAGCGGGTTTTTTTCAAGTTATTTTTTGTGAAAACCTTCTAATTTACATTGTATATGGACCATGTACAATTTTGTGGAAATACTTGTTAACTACTTGCTAAAGAAACTAAAATACGAGAAATTAAATGCAGAAAATTAAAAGCTAAGCTACCTCAAACTCTTAACTCCTCCTAGAGAAAAGCTTAGAGCCGGAGATGATTGTATGATAATTAATACCTACAACCCCTTTTATTAATAATGGAAATACACCCTATTACCCAATCGGTAAAAACCTAATATCTAATGGTTAATAACCCAATACCCAATGGTTAGAGGAGTACAATGATTGTCCAGATTTTTTAAGATTATTTCCAACTAATGCAAACTCATTGCAACCTTTAACCATTGGATAATAGTACAATATCCTTATTACCTAATGGGTCTCAGGTGCCCGCAATAGGCATATTATGCCCACAGTCGCACAAAACATTATTTTTGACAAAAATCGAATCATTTGGTGTATTCATCCAATTTGCAAACTTCATGGACCAAAAGGAAGATATAGAAGCAAAAGTGGGTAGAAAGTGGAAGAAAATGAAAGAAAAGAGTAACAAATAACATTAAAAACTGAGAGTTATCAATTGTGTCACATGAAATGATGTAAAACAAGAAAAATCAAATGAGGTATGTTTGTGTATATATGTATATATCGATGTTGATGGAAAATGTAAGCCTATATAAGTTGAGAGCAAATGTCATTATAGTGGAGCGGTTGTACGTTTGCATAATTTAGCCAGGGACACTAGTTTGGTCTTGTATCATATTTCATGCTTGTCTAAATTTAGAGCCTCTAGTGTTTGTTTTTTGTTTAACCAACTTAATGAGTTCAATGCCTTATTTGTTTAGTTATTAAGAAACGTCTTAATTATCACGCAAAGTTTGGAAATATATGTTAATGAATGCTCAAAATCTAATCATAAGACGATTGTAATTTTGAATTTTGTTTCAAGAAATTAAATAAATAAAAGTACTGTCCATTTTATTATATCTATGTTATATTCTGTATTTTAATTATTCATAAATAAATAACCTTAGAATAATGTATTCTAAATGTCCCTAGTTAAATATTATTTTGGGTTTTAAGGTTGAAGTAATATGATAATGACTAACATATGTAGGGATTCATATAGAGAGATCGAATCTGCATATGGGTACAAAATGGAGATTTTATGTATCTGGCGTGACTCGCTTTGAGAACATTGCATTGGATGTCATGTGAGTGTCATAAGTGTTTCTCATGTAGTCAATGTACATGTAATTCTTTGAATTGAGAAATATGGAGTTTGTTATGTGTGAGTAATATATTTTGACATTTGTTCTAATCATTTCATAATTGGGTGACATAATAATTGTTGGGTATGTTATAAATCACATGTATAACTAGCATGTATCGATATATGATTTGTCCCTCCTTTATGACGGGAGTGATGTCTATGTGCCCCTTGATAAATATATACTAAGGAAATGATGCATGCTCGGATAATTGATACGTGATATCATGTTCTGTTTTATTAGTATATTAGGGAATCAAAAAACTAGAGATTGGACATAACGAGAATGACACATTCAATGTCTCGTGTTCAACCTGGACATCAAGGACAAAAGAATTAAATATGTAAACTAAAATTGACTACAAACAAATAATTTGTTGTATCACCAATTCTCATCATTTGGGTGACGATGATGTATTGCTAGAACCGCTCATCATTTATAACTATAAATACGATACTTATATTTATTACCAACATGTCGAGAACCCATTGGGTCACATGCTTTAAACATATTCAAATAAGGAATTTCAATAATTAAAACATTTAATTATTATATCTGATTTGTATTGATTTAATTTGATTAAATAAAAGCAGATATTATTTATGTTAGACATAAATAAAGATAGTTAGGTAGTGTCTTAAGAATATGAGTGATGGTGCATGGATACTCTTATACTCAAGTAAGGTGTAGTGATGGTGAATGGATACTCTTACACTCAAGTAAGGTGTAGTGATAGTGGTGCTTTCATGTCATGCCTCTCTCATATCCATATAAAATGTATGACATTTTATGCAAGAGTTAGTCTTGAAACTTCTCTCTCAAAATCACCTACAACTACATGCTCCCTTTTATTTCTAAGTTTTGAAACCGTGACTAGCATCATCACGAGAAGGCAAAGGATTTGGATTGTTCGCGTGGATACCGTGGAGGCATCAAGCTTTATTTGTTGTTGTGATTCAAAGTCTCGTTAACTGTGAGATATAACTTCGAAACACCCAATTTATTCCGGTTCATATGAGTCCTTGAATGGTTGCGGTTTTATTTTTCGTTGTGCTTGAGATCCTGTAACCCAACAATATAAGCCATTTGTATTTGTGGTCTATAATAAGTTGTTCTATTTCAAATAAGTCTTAATAAGGAAACAATAACCATACTTGTTATGTGATATGAACACCTAACTCATTTCATGCAAACACCATATGGATCATAAATATGCACTTTTTATACAGCCTACACAACATGCTTCAATCAGTACATTTTTATATTGTACTAGACCATTGTTGTATTGTATAGTTGCATGATACATTTAATAAATAATAATTCATGATTAAATTTAAGGGAATCGATAATATTCTTTAATTTAGATATTTTCTTATAAGAAATCCAAGTGCAAAAATACTTTCATCAAAGACCTCATAAAGCTTTGGGGAAAATAAATTTATGACAATTGACATCATAATTGTGAAGAACCCTAAAAATGATGTCTCAGTTTCCTATAAGAGATATGCATATATTCTCTCATCCATAGAGATTCGTTTTATGCAATACGAAGCCAAGCATGAGACTTTGACGTGGTGGATAAGATAATAGCTAAAAAAAGTCACAAACAATAAGTACAACTGGCTGATTTTGTACACATGATAGCAAATATATTACGGTGCTAATAAGAAAATACCTCTAAAGAAGGATGATAAGTTTGATTTACCCTTAAGTTCAAATCTAGGGGTTGTTTGGGATTGCTATATGATGAACAAACGACCTTAAGGAAACTTAATTGGATTAGGCTATGTGTTTGCGGCAACTTACAGTATGTAATATATTGTGTATGATATTGTTGACAGATTACCAAAACTCATGGAGTACAATGCATATTAAAATTATACTGTGCATTTAACCAATATTTCTTTCTTTTTATGGTGTAGGAAATACATCTGAAAATACAAAGAAGGTGTCGTAACCATTAAAACATGGAGGCTTTCGTTCCAACACTTGAAGTTTGCAATTATATATATCGAGCCACAAAAAAGTTGTTTAAAGGTATGTCAAGAAGTTTGTTAGTCTCTTGTTCGAAATTCCAAACACAAATAATTAAGAGTTAATAACTCAGATTTATGATTTCAGATATGATAAATATGTAAATGATAATTGATACTTTCAACTAACTTCTAAGTAAAGTCTAAAAATCATAAATAAACTGAAAATTAGTTTCAACTAACTTCTAGTAAAAACTTGCTATGATTCTAAAGTCCCACAAAGATTGATGCTTGCAAGTATCATTTTTCATTTTTGTCTCTATTTTTAGTTGTGTTAATTGTTTTAAAAAAATCTTTTAGATGAATTTCTTGTTTTAAATTATCTTAAAAGAAATTCAATAAAAATCGATTTTTTTGTAATTTATTTAACTTTATTTTAAATTGATTATTAAAGTTTGCTTGTTTTTATTCCTAAAAGGCTTTTCAAATTTATAATATCAGGGCAGATAGGAATATAATTAGATTTTAGAAATATCATTGAATTGAAAACTAGTTAATAAACTTTATTTTGGATTTTTTTTCCTTAGAATTTGGTTTTGGATACAAAAAGTTTATTCAATAACTTTAATTCATAAAAATGTTTCAAATTTGTTTACAAAGTTACAATACATTTATTTTTATTCACTTATTTATAATGTATTTTTTTAATTACATAAATAACACAATATGTACATTCCCCAACACGAAACGTATAAAAATACATTCCCGAAAATGAAAAGACGAAACAAAATAGATTCAACTTTAATAATTTGTCTTCTAATTAAAAAAACCGAATGGGTTTTCACATCTAAGAAATAATTCATTTGAGCTCTTCAAATTTTGCTTGTCATTTATACATAATAAGAATTTACAACTCAATACAAGTACCGATGTACAAAAGTAGTGAAACCGCTTTTTTAACATCTTTTTGTACGTAGCTTACAAGATGCTTTTATCCGACAAAGAGCATTGGAAAACATAACACGACATCACGAATCAAGGTTTTTTTTTTTTGGAAGGGCGTCCTAGACTATGTCTAGACTAATCCATTGGCAAATTATGACTGTAAGACATCAGCCCTGATTAAACCTCAGTGGCCACAATTGTTGTGTACACCTGGATTCGAACTCTGGACAGATGGGATATTTCACCACATCTCTCAGGACCTTAACCAGTATGTCACAACCCTTATGGTTATCACAAATCAAGGTTCATGTCACAGTCACACACAAACGAAAATGAAGATAGGGTTGAAAACTATACTAAAAGCGCACAAAATCAATCTTCGTTTCAAAATCGACATACACGCACAAACACGCATATATATGTGCAAACACGGTTTCTAACTTAAGTGTCGAAATACTTACTTGATCAGAGATCTTTTGCTACAAAGTCGGCAACCAACAACGTATGTCCATATCAACAACCGAAAGGGACATAATAATACCGGGTTCTCGTTTTCCCACTTGATTTGAGCTTTTAACATATTTGAGACACATATATATTTTCGACAATTTTAGTGGTCAAATCCGACTCGCTTTTTCGCTTTACAAGCAACAAAAGTAAAAAGACATTGTCTTCTCGTACTTTAGGGTAAGCAAAAAGATATATATTTAATCAAAAGCAACTTTTAAATATATGTAGTGTCCACTATGCTAATATTCATATACAAGTATACAACTATGTTTATATTAGAGTAAACTACTATTTTTGTCCCTGTGATTTGTTGTTTATAATTATTTTTAAAAATTGCTTTTTTGGTCCTTGTGGTTTGCAACTCCTTTCACTTTTAGTCCCTAAGAATATTAGTTTTAGGGACGAAAATGGAAAGGAATTGCAAACTACAATGACCAGAAAAGCAACTTTTAAAGTCAGGGTCGAAAATGGTTATAAACAACAAACCACAAGGACGAAAATTGTAGTTTACTCTTTATATTATTTGGCTTTCAGTTATATTTTTAAATATATTTATTTAACCAATATGTTTAAGCTATTTTTTTTTATCAATATGTTTAAAGTTTAAACGAGCATGAATATCTTTGTATAGAGTATTTTTTGTTGGCACAAGTTATTTCAGTAGTCTAGTAAACTGAAAACAAATATTCAAAAAACTAAAAAATCCGTACATGACCGAACTAAAAACGGGATTGACTTGAACCAATTTGGCTTGGATCGAATTTTCACTTGCTTTTATTTGTTGAGAATATGAACTTTGAGCAATATCGTTTCAAACTTGATAAAAAAAGGGTTTTCTTTGGGTTCCAAACCAAATATATTTTATTCCAATCTGGTTCAGTTTGATCCCGATTTGGTTTTTGGTTCATCATAACAAGAATATAATTTGATTCTTTAATCAACAAATTTGGCAATGGTCCTACTAAAATACAAGTGTTTGTTTGTCTTCTTTGGTCTGTAATCTAGAAGAAATTGATCAACACGTAATCGTATTATTAATAATATCTTTAATTTCTTATCAAAGAACAAGACATGTTAATTGTATAGTTTTTGTTTGATTTTAATAGTTACATAATATAAATTAGAGTGAATTATGGATTTAGTCCCTGCGTTTTGATGCTTTTTTTTTCTTACTAGAGTCTCTATGGTATGTCTATATTGGAGTTGGTCTCTGTGGTATTCGTTTTGTTATAGTCATGTTCTTTTTGACTAGCACCGTTAAAATAAATTCATGAATTCAATTAAATCAAGGGTCATTTGTAATAAACAAACTTATTATCAATAAACGTCAAAATCATTGAAAATCATTAACAAATGAACTACAATTTCATCATCCTAAAACTAGGGTTTCTAGTTTTCATATTGTTTTTCCCCAAAATTTCAAAATCGACCATTAAGATTTTAACCAAAGGAGATTCACATATACTATCATCTTCGCAACTTAAATTGAACAAATCCCTATATAAACTTCAAAGAAAAATCAATTTTTCATACCCAAATAGGCAAAAAGACAAAAATAATAAAATGAAATTGTCTTTATTTTAATTATTTTTTTTAATTTAAACAAATCAAATCATAAAATGATATCTTATTTTATTTATTTTGATATCTTCATTGATATATATATATATATATATGTGTGTGTGTGTGTGTGTGTGTGTGTGCGCACGCGTGCATGTGTAGTGTTTTTACTTTTTTTAATAGGGAAAAGACAAAAAATAAGCAAAACAACTAAAATGACCTTTAATTTAATTGAGTTAACAAATTTATTTTAACCATAACTATAACAAATTGAATATCATAAGGACCAAATCCATGATAATCATAATATAAGGACCCTAATCAGAAAGAAAAAAAAAAGAAAATAGAGAAAAAGAACTTAGGAACCATCCATAATTCATTCTATAAATTATCAATAATGGTTGTGACTCGAATTATTCTAATTATTATCAACTTTTTTTCTATCTCGTTATCATATTAGTTAATATAGGACGGATATTAGACAAAATAATATAACTAATATAATCAAGAAAGTATTAAAAATATACTGATAAGATTTCTTTATTAAATATATAATAATTCAATTATATTTTAATTATATCTAGAATTTATGACAACTCGGTTTCTTTAACTTTATGAGCAATTATAGAAAGGTGTTGTCTCTATGTCCCATTCAATTATGTTGTTATAACATATCAAAGTTTGTGTAATTGTAAAAATCTTGTAGTGCATAAGGTACAAGTTTTTAATATATATATATTGCATTTAATGTATAAGTTAATAATGGTTGTGTATTAGACTTTTAAATTTATGAGAGGAGATAAAAGAATGGACAATTTTAACTCATTTATATGAAATAAATCCATTTGAATTCTATTTTCTTTGACAATATAATTCAATAAAATTAAAATAGTTACCAAAAAAAACATGTGTCAGGTATTTTTAAGTGTGTCAATGACTACTTAAACTATTTTTATTAGTGCTTGGCGAATGAAATGACTTATGAAAGCATTTTTGCCTCTAGTCCTAAAATAGAAATATAACTGGTTCTTAAAACGGGATGATTATTTTGTAGATGATTATGATAGTCTTTTCGATACCTTGTTTGAGCTTTGTAACTAGTGAAAGTTTTATGTCGCCTAAAAGCCTTCTCCAAATGCACAAAGCCCTAACGAGGACGATGTTAGTGGATTATGGTCCATAATGCTAATCCTTCTTTTGTGATACTTCAACTTCAAATGTTGGAAGAAGATAAAGAAAATGCTAAACATTCTCTTGCTTTCCTGATTTGTCGCTTCTAAGGACTATCCCCTGTCGACTTGATATTTGGTCCAGCTCACTATGCAGATCCCAAATCCAACAACCCGACCTATAGAAAGGTGTTGCTAAAACAAACACTGGAGGGGGGCAATCGAGTCATTCAGTGTAATTCTAAGGAAAGACTGTTGGAAACGGGTATAGACATTTCTTTGGCCCCTTGAAAAAAGAAACGTGGGAATGGTGGAGCGTGGAAGAGAGTTCGATAACAGAGTATAATCTTGTTCTTAAAATTATAATAAGAAAAAAGATGCAAACCATTATGCATGCACATCTATACAAGTTACATTATTTTGATTATAATACCTAATTTATTAGATACTAGCAGCGTACCCATACAATGCAACGAAATACATCACGATTTTAATGTTTAATTTTATTTTTTTGTCGATTTACAGTATGATTTTGGATGGTTTTAAGAAAGTGATAATGTTTTTTTTTATAAATTTATTTAATTTAGGCTTAATAATATAATGTTTTTTATATAAAAAAAATTAAGTATTTTGTTAAAATTCAATGATTATCTTATATATTTTAATGACATCTAGAAAAAATAATCAATTACATATTTAATAATATAATTAAAACAAAATTATAGTAATATAATATATTAATTAATAGTGATACATGGAAAGGTCTGCATAAAAGGAAGGCCCTACACATACCAAATTGGTGGGTGTTAGAAGCCTACAGTAGTAATTTGTATCTTGTGCTTTGATACTTGTAAATTAAGAGGTTTTTAAAATCTTGCATAAAATGATGGTACCTTGTGCCTAATAATTTGTATTTAAGAGTTTTTTATCCGTGCTTTATAATATAGTATAGATATAGATTAAAGAAATAAAAGAAATATTAACGGATCAACCGAAACCGACCTAACTATGTCCAATTTATCGTTAACGAACCCGTTTGACCGATGAATTTTACGGGCCTATAGTTGATGGGTTAAATGAACCTAATGAAGTCTAGTTTATGTTGGATAAGAGAAGCCCAATTATGTAATAATTTAAGCCCAAATGTGTGTGTGATTTTATTTATTTAAAGAAATATTGAGCCCAATCGATATAAACAATATGTATATACGCTAGCTTAGCATATATATCTTTTAGATAATAGAGATATAAATATCATTTTATAAAAGGTATGTTTAGCAATACAAATTTAATTTCGCACTGTTTGTGTAAAATGCTTGGCATTTGACACATATATTATATTAGAGAGAGATTTTGTGGTTAGGGTTTAGGAGAAAACCTCCGAAGAAAATGAAAAACTAAAGGGTACGTGTACATGTTATTCACATGTGCTTATCGGACAAACTACTTGTATGCACATGTTCATATAATACAGATGAATGGTTATGAATGTGTTCCTCAAATTTTCATATTTTTGTGGTTTTTCATGTGTGTGTGTGTATATATATAGAGAGAGAGGGGGGGGGGGGGGGGTTCAGGAGAAAACCCTTAAAAAAATGAAAAACCAGTCTCAGACTCCTAGGCCAGACCTTGAATTTCTGTAAAACGCATAACTGGTATCGGACGTCAGGCATCAGACCATAACCAGTCTCAATCGATCACAGGACATACCCAATTCAACTATCTCGAATAGATCTACAATAACCATATGGGCCCTTATTCTCTATGTTTTGGTATTGGGCTAAGTAGCCTACTCGATAAGCTTATCGATTTTATTTTCTTTAACTTCATTGCTCGTCGTTGTAGTTTACCAAACATTTATTGGGTAAGAATTTATCGACAAAAATCATCACTCTTATTTACTTTATTTTTAACAATTTTAGCTATCAAAATTGATTGTTGTGCATTTTTTTACCCGAAACTTGTAACAAGTAAGATTCTCGGTCCTTGCTACATACTCTTACTGGGTAAAAATTTTGGTCCTGATAATGCTCACCTAATAATACAAGCAAGACCCGATAAACGTTTGGTAAACGATTCATTCATCTACTTGCAATCCGGCCCCACATTACCCATAAATTCGTGCGATTGCATAATTAGTATAAGTTATATTCGATTTGTTGAGTTTTATTTGTGTTTTTAACTTTTTAATTAATGGTTTAACTTTTAAAACCCATTATTAACCCAAACTATGTAGACCAGTTAAATTATACCGTATTTCATGATAAATGCAGATGAATATTTTGTTCTCACGTTTTCACCATATGTGTTATAGAAAGGATTCAAAAGAAGAAGTATTGAATATTTTGTTCTCACATATAAATCATTTATTCTTATGCTCTCAACATTTTTGTCTTTCTTTTCTGCACCTTTTTGCGTGTATATATATACACACTATATACATCCATTCTTTCTGTAAATAATAACATTTTTTATTGAAAAAAGTGTTTTTATTCATATAAGATGTTTAAGATTTGGACACAATTTCTAGGTCCTATAACTATTAGAAGTGTGGAAAACTAAATTAAATAGCACAAAAATAACAAACACAAACACATCTATCGCATCTCACTCGCAAATTCAATCATGTATTTATTCACATTGTAAACGGTTCTAGGTTGGACGTGTACCAGACATACGTCAATGTTAGTAGGTGACCTTTTCTAGAAGACATTAATTGAATTGTATTTATTTTCTAACTACATTATATTGTTATAACAAGAACCAGAAAGATATATTCAAATCTATAACAAAATTTGTCCCAAATTTTGGTTGAATATTGTGATAGCAAATTAGCAATGAAAGGTATAACCAATGCTTCTTCTTTTGTGGGATTTGTTTGGAGGATACTCATTTAATATTTTTTTTTTTGAACGGCTAGTTAACACACGCACACGTTCTCGGAGTATCCGGGCTCCCACTTAAGGGTGTCACCCGACTAATCCCCGTCGACCACAGCCCAGCCCAATTAAGGGTACCACTAAGTGGCAGGCCCATGATCTGGATATCACAACATGCTCACCACGGGGTTAGATACCAGGTAGTCAAGGATACCATTCACTAACCCCCAGGATGTTACTAAACCACTGGGCTACAACATGAATGATGGATACTCATTTAATTTGATAACAAGATCAAGTAGTTTAAATTGTTGATCATAAAAGCTCAAGAAAAAATTGTAAAGTATAAGTATAAAAGTAAAGTAAATTACAATTTTGACCTTATGGTTTGTTAATAATTTCTATTTTCGTTCCTGTGCAAGGTTTTAAAATTGTCAGTGTGTCTTTATAGTTAGCAATTTATAATTATTTCCGTTTACTTATAAGTATAGGGGACTAAAACAGTATCGAATTGTAAACCACAGAAACCGAAACAACAACAAATTGTAAATTCTAAGGACAAAAATAACAATGAATAACAAACCATAGAGATGAAAACCGTAATTTTTAATCACAAAGACGAAAATCCCAATTTTTAACAAACCACATGGCCAAAAAACGTAATTTACTCTTAAAATTATTTGTAAGACTGTAACATAAAATCGTATCCTTTTTTTTTATTGATGTAGGAAATGTTATTGCAAAGTTGATGTGACACTTTAAAAAGAAGATTGGTCAATCGATCTAAAATCATCCGACCCATTTCTAAATGATGCCTTTTAAGATGAAGTTAAAGTATAGAATAATAAATATTGTAGAGTATTCATCTCCAATTGCAAGTATATTCCATTACTTGCATAAAAATGTACGAGACCAAGGTCTAAATATAACCTTTGCTATTGTTTTCAACCTCTAATTTCACGATTTTTTAGGTATCATTAGAGCATTTTCAACAGCATTGCTAAAATAGAAAATTTTAGTTTTTACTTTGCTATTCTTCTCCAACAGTTTTGCTATATGGTTTGTTAAAATAGAGAATTATCAGAAAATCTCTAAATATAGAGAATTCTCTATAATCTCTAAATAGGAGAGATAAAATATCATTTTAATGATTTCCCATCAAAATTAGGGAGAAAGACCCTCTTAATAAGAGATAGAAAATATTATTTTAATGATTTTCCACCAAAAATTTGTTGGAATATTAGATATATTGAATATTTTAATAATATAAATAATGATTGATTCTCTAAAATAGAAAAGCTGTTCGAGTTGAAAGAAAATGTTTTTAGAGATTTTGACTTTTTATTCTCTACTTTAGAGCATCTCCAACAGCATTGCTAATTTTTTTTCTAAAATAGAGAATGAAAAGTCAAAATCTCTAAAAACATTTTCTTCTAACTCCAACATTTTTTTCTATTATTATAATATTTCATAATTTATCATCCCAATACACTTTAAAAAAAACTTAAAATAAAATGTTAAAAATTGAATCTTATTGGTTGGATTGAATAAAATAATATTTTCTCTATCCAATTTAGAGATTATAGAAAATTTTCTATATTTAAAGATTTTTTGATCTTTCTCTATTTTAGCAAACCATATATCAAAGCTGTTGGAGAGGAATAGCAAAGAAAAAGCCAAGTTTTTCTATTTTAGCAATGTTGTTGAAGATGCTGTTATAAAATTTTTGCAATGCTGTTAGAGATGCTCCAAGTTTCGAATTTCATCAATTTCTTCATTAAATTTTGTCAAGAAAAAAGAAAAAAAAACAATCACCAAACATATATACCAAATAAAAAAGTCGCTCAATCTCTTTGCCAACTGAGCTACAAACCCGAAGTCACCATAAATATTTTATTATTCAAAATACGATCATGAGATTCAATTCAAAGGTTCCAAAGCCAACTAAAAGCCGAACCTACAACTAACCCGATCACCAAAGACGTTTCCATGGCGATCCCGACCACCTCCGATTCCTCGATCGCCACCGACTTCGGTGCGAGGATCATGAGCACACTTGTGAGATACCCATTGCTCACACCAAGCACCATCGTCAAACCGATAACCGGAACCTCGCTATGCATCCACTTGGGTCCGTGGATGCAACCCATGAAAAGCGGATAAAACACCACCCTCCCCATGCTACACCATATCGCGCCATGAGTCCCTTTCGGCACGTAAATCGCCGTCAAACACTTTCCCAAAAAATCACCAACGTTGAACGTTGTTATCAGAAATATCGGATACCAATCCTTAAAATACGCGGATTCGACGTTTTCGCTTAAGTAGCCGGGGAAAATCGAGAGCGATATCAAGTAGACTGCGAAAACCGACGTCACGAGCCACCGGATCCTTTTCACGACGTCCCAGAAGTTGTTTGTTCCGATGGACTTGTGTGTCGTTGGGCCACCATCGACGGGTTTCCTGTTCCGGTAGCATCGGATCACCGGTAACTTGTCGAGAACGTTGGTACAGATGACGCAAAGGAGAACGATGAGCGAACTGAAGACGAAGTAGATCTGCGTGCTTGTTCGGAGACCTTTTTGAGTGTGGGGAAGTGATGCTTTCGTTATCACCCTTAAAATCGACACCATGAGACCTGCAAAAACTCGTAAAAACTCATAATTAATCGATGAAAATGATCGAAATTTGATTTGTGAGATATTTACTACGATAAAATTGGTTTATAGATGTCAAAAATTTCTAAGCGTTATAATAGACTGCGACTTAATTTGTCCTATCTAAAGGCGTTGTAATAAGTTTATATGACGTTTTTAACATCATAACAAATTTTTTAGGACTTTTTTATTAAAAAAATCGTATTAGTTATTTTATAGGACAATATTTGTAAAAGTGTCCTAATAGACCTTTTTATACGACTTAATTTTTAGAAAGGAAAAAAACAAAGTTGTCTTGTCTAAAAAACCATTTTAGGTATTTTATAAGACACTATTTGAAAAAGTGTTTTATAGTCTAATATGTACAACTTCATTTATAAGACTAAAAAAAATAAAGTGTCTTATCAAAAGACATTGTAATAAGTAAATAAGACGTTTTTGGACGTCGTAACAGAATTTTTAGGACATTTTTATATTAAAAAAACGTCGTATTAGTTATTTTACATGACACGTGTCCTATAAAATAGTTAATTTGTCACTTTATATTATTATAACATTCAAAAACGTCTTATAAACTTATTACAATGCCTTTAAATAAGAAGTATTATTTTTTTTAGTCCTATAAACGAAGTTTTATAAAGCAGTATATTATGACACTTTTTAATTTTTATTGCACTAGTCAAGGAACGAGGTACCGAATCGTACCGGCGGTGGCATTGCCGGCAAAAACCGCCTGCATGTACCGTCCGGGAAGCTCCCCAGTCGCTCCAACTAAACTCCCACCCACCAACCCATCCGCCAACCCACTAATCATCACCATCGAAACCAGCACCACAAACGCCACATTCGATCCCGCCGTCGTTTGCTTCCCATGATCAATCCAATCCGTCACCGGCGCCACCATCAGAGCCAAAATAAACAAACCCTGACCCAAATTCATCCGGGTCCTAACCGACGGCAGCTGAATTCGGCTCGATTTCGACCAACAGAGAAGCGTGACGAGCACGGTGACGGCGGCCGACATGTAGCCGACGGAGAAAACCTTGTTGATGTGTTTGGTGGGGTAGAGGTAATTGAAGTAATCGACGGCGGTGATGAAAGCGTTCCAGGGGACTAAATATCCGGCGCCGAGTAAGAAGTGGATGATGTAAGCTATTTTGTAGGTGTCTTTTGGTTCGTCGTCGACGACGACGACGTCGTATGGTTCCGGTGGGTTTAGTTTTGAGGGTGTGTGGAAAGTGTCCATTTTTCTTTTTTCCGGCGAAGAGTGGATTAAAGTTGTCGGAAAATGGGAATTTTGTGGTTTGGGGTTGTGGAGTTATATAGAGTGGAGAGTAAATTACGACTTTAGTCCCTATAGTTTGTTAAAAATTATGAGTTTTTGTGTTTGTGGTTTTGAAATTTTAGTTTTCGTCTCTATGGTTTGTAATTCATTTATGTTTTCGTCTATGACAGGGACGGACCTAACATGGTGGTAATGGTGACACGTGCCATTGTATTATTTCTCCGGCGAAGGATAAAAATTTATAGATTCGTGAAAGGTGCAACCGTATCGTTTTGGAAGTTGTTACCGTATTATTTTGGAAACTTCAAAAATATGCAACCATACCTCATAATCAACCAAAAAACAAAAAAAAAAGTATCTCGAAATCAAGCAAAAAATCATAAAAAACTCTTCAAAATCAACCAAAAAATCGAAAAAATCCATCGAAATTGATAAAAAAAAAAAACCTAAAATTTCCTCAAAATCAAGCAAACGACTTTAAAAAATCCCTCAAAATGGTGGAATTAGGCTAAAAACACATCAGAAAATATTGAACGTTAAAAAGATGAAGACATGTCGATAAAAACAGTGTTTTTGTAATTATTCTTTGTTTATATTATATGGTGTCACCGTATGAAAAAAATTATGAGCCCGTCCCTGGTCTATGAAGGTCAAACACTACTTTTAAGTATGAATGATTAAAATAGAAATGGATTGTAAACTATAGGAATGAAAAAAGTAATAATAAATTAAACCATGAGAATGAAAAAGATAATGAATCATAACTATAGGGATGAAAATCATAATTTCAAAATTATAGGAACGGAAATAGAAATTCTTAACAAACCATAGGGACTAAAAATGTAATTTACTCTAGAGTGAATTTGCATGAATTGAGGTTGACCCAAATGAGACAGGTGGCGGTGGTGAAGATAGACAAATAGTGAAGGGGTTTACAAATGGACTAATTTTCACGTGAAGGGATTTCAGAATTCAGGATGTAAGAATGATTACATGTTTTTTTTAATAATATATTGAATAAAAGTAAGTTATTTATATTGAAATTGATAGCTAGAGGTGTCTAGGATTACTTATTAAAACTCCTTATTAACTTATTACATTTTTACACGGCAAATAAGTTATTTTGAGTGTTTGAATTGGAAAAAAGAAAAAAATGCTTACGACTTTTCCATACTGGTAATAAGAAGTTTTTGATAAGTTAAATCATCCTGACTTATTTGAAACTCCTTATTAACTTATTTAACTAAATTACATATTTACCTCTTCTTTCTATAAGTTAATAAACACTTTACAAATAAGCATAAGTTAATAAGCACTTTTACAAGTAATCCATAAGTTGTTTTAAATAAGCAATCCCAAACACACCCCCTTAGTATATGGAGGAAAAAAATGTTGATTATTGGTAAGTTTAGAAGGGGTGTTTATTTAAACCCTCAAAACGCATAAATCGTTCATATTGTGCCGTATTGTACTGTAAAATGCAGTTTAAAAACTTCTGCAGTGTGGTTTACAGTTTTGAGTTAACAAAATGCGGTTCAAACCATATATATAGAGAGAGGGGGTATTAGGCAACCATTTGCATTCCTATAACTCTTACAACCGAATCAAGAGCATCCATTTGATCATCAACGATTAGAATTTAATTAATTGTAAGTACCTTAATTAAAATAAAATAAAAACAGGATGGTGTTTTGTTGGGTTGCGTAAGTTGTATAATCTAAAGGGGTTGTATTTGAACGCCTTTTTATCTCTATGTATATACATGTGACATATATATAAAATAAGATGAAGGTTCAAACAAGAACGCTAACTATTTAAGAAAACAAGAAAACAACAAATTATGTATAAATTCATATATGATTCAGCATTAACAACCCAAAAACTGGACGCGGGCAACTTTGCCCACGACTTAAGTCACGAGCAAGGTCGCGTGAATCATATATGATTTTGTACGTGAATCATATATGATTTTTTGTATATACTCGACCGTTCTCGTGTTTTCTTAAATATATATTGTTCTCGTATGAAACCACATCTACATAATAATTGAGTTAATTTATGTATTTACTTTAAATTTAATTATTTTTTACTATTGTTTATTATGTAATATGTATTTGGGAATAGAACATATTTAAATTTTTTATTTGTTTGGATTATGGTCACGTTATCGTTGATTTTATAATGAACCTTTAATCTTATAATTATATGATTGTAGCGTAAAATGCGTTATGTACAAACCACATAAACTGCACCGCAAAATGCGATGCGCTTTTTGCGGTTTGAGATATATGATGTGCGATTTGTGGTTTGGAAAAATGCTCAAATCGCATATGGATGCAATTTGTAGTTTGACCCCAAACTGTACCGCAAACACCCCTAACTCCAACTGATTTTTCACGAACTCGTCTCTTAGAAACCACAAGTAAGAATATAATTTTAGAGGTGATTATATGAGACTCATAATGGTATTATTATTCCAAAATAATATTAATTTATAAATGAATTCTCTAATAGAAAAGTAATTATGTGAGGTAAGCACACGCAAAATGCATGAAAAAGAGAGAAAGATTGCAAATATTATGGAAAAAGTTATTAAAATTAATAAATATCAGGTGATTTTGAGAATTTGATAAACTAGCTTATAAGCTAGTTGGTAGCTGATAAGCTAACTTTTCAAAACGCTACTTTAAATAGTTTTTCAATAAGCTAGCTTATGGTCATCCAAACATGTATCAAAGAAAAAAACTAGCTTATAAGCCAGTTTTTTTTACCAAACAACGCCTTAATTTTTAAGAAGTAAATCATACCCATTTTTAAAATTTGAATTGGCAAATATTATGCATCATTCAATAAACTAGGATTAATTAATTCAAGTAATTATCATATAACTAGTTTATATACTCGTGCCATATATTTTATGGTAAATTAAAAATGATTAATTAATGGAATTTTTATTAAAAAAATAAAATTTATAATATATGTTTAAATACCGTAAAAATAACAAGTGTTGGTTGAACATGTTTTCTTAATCTAAATACACAATAAAAAAACTTTGAAAAAACTATATTGATATTAGTGTTATATCAAATATTACATTTTTTTTGGTATAACTTATTTAATTCAAAATTTTATTGTAATTAAATATTTTGCATTTAAAAATAGATATGTAATTTGTTTTTGTTTTAATCATGAAGTACTTTTTGGATAAGGTTGATGATAAATTTTAGGTATTTTTCTAATTTAAATACATGATAAAAAAAACTACATTAATATTAGTGTCAGATTAAATATTACAATTTTTTTGGTATAACTTATTTAATTCAAAGTTTTATTGTAATCTAAATATTTTGGATTTGAAAATAAATATGTAACTTATTTTTGTTTCAGTCATGAAATACTTTTTAGATAAAATTGATGATAAAGTTTAGGTATTGACTCAATAATTATCATGTATTTGAACATATTTATCAATTGATTATTAGTTACTTTTATTAAATTCAAAAGCTATAAACATATACAATAAGTTACCAATAAACTTGAAATTTAATAGATTTTTCAGTAGTAAAAAGAACGTAATGTTTACTAAGGTGCGTTTGTTTTTTAAGAGGTCTAAAGTCTGAACTCTTAATTTAGTTATGATTAATAAGAGATGGTGAGTAAAAATGTCTTAACGATTTAGACTTAAGAGAAATTAAGAGATTTTTTTTTAAAAACAAACAACCCCTAAGTGTGTTTAATATTATTGCACAAATGATTTATAATTCTAGTTTTATATATAATTTATTTAATTCAAAATTTATATTTAAACATGCTTATTGAGTAATTATTAGTAAAATTTCTTGAGTTCAAAGAGTTTTATCAAATTATACATATGCAATAATTAATATAGAGTGGGAAATGTTAAGGATTGTGCTTTACTAATAATAAATTCTTTTTAAGACATTTATTTAAATTTTTTATAATATAATATAGATTTATGTCACTTATCCTAAACTTTTTACCTTTTTAAAATAGATTATAAATGAATTTTCAAAAACTCTAAAATGAGTCAGCAAGACAAATCCAATAACAGAACAATTTGTCATTATGTAACGTTCAAATCTATGTTTGAATTGTCCATGGACCACTTAAAAAAATCTATTTTTCCTTCATATTTTTAATTAACTCTAATTTTTCGATCTTTTTTAGTAGCAAATTAAATAAGTATTATGAAAAATATATATATATATATATATCAGAATGATCAAGTTATTATTTAAATCTTTTAATTAAAAGTAATGTCGAGTGAATAATAACCATGAATATAATATTTATACAAATCTATATATTATTTGTATAACCTTGATAAAGTAAACATAAATCCTTAAATCATCCATTTTTTATTTAGCTTTTTCCCGTTTTTTGTCTATGATTTGCTATTTTGAACATGTCTTGCTATCTTTTCTTGACGTGTGAGACTTCATGTGTTTGTTTTCAAACATGTTTCATACGGTTCTTCGATCCACTGCTTTTTTCTTTACCAAAACGTTAACGTTAACGGACTCCTGATTCTCGGTTGTCCCTTTCGACATCTTTTTGACCACAGGACAAGTCGACAACCATGAAGAAATCGATAAGACGATAACACACATATATTCTCTTCTATCCTAATTAAGCAATGAACAAGTACAAATTATTACACTTATTTGCACACCATGACGGTATAACATATAAGGGTCAGGTTCAGGGAAAAATCTCAAAAAAATGGAAAACTGAGTAACACCCTGGTAGTCCTTCATCTGGACGGTATGTACTTGTGCATATAAGTAATTTGTAAGATGCACATGTGTATATGTACAAGTGAATAATGCACACGTGCATAAAAACCAAAAAAACAACTTAATTTACTTGTATGCACAAGTACATATCGTCCAGATCAATGACTACTTCCTCAGTTTTCCATTTTTTTCAGGTTTTCCTTGAACCTCCCTCTAACCTATAAATCACTATGTATGCAACCACAAAATAAATAAAGCATTTGAATTTCTTACTTTGATCGCTATATATGGATTTAATCTTAGTATACATGTATTTTATTTTTATGAGTTATGTCAAAATTAGCCTAAATATTTAGATAATTTATATATAAACATTTTTATATGCATACATAATTTTTATATTATATTTATTAAAACTATTACTAATATAATTTCTATTATGAAAATATAATAAATAAATATATAATATATTTTTATAATATAGATATATACTTTTATCATAGGGGATCATTCAAGGGAGAACTCGGTTATTTGTAATATAGATATATACTTTTGTGATATGCGTTATATATAGTGTTGGATTAGGTTGCATTCTCGTGAGGATTAATTTTTTGAAAACGTGATAACAAAATCTTTTATCTATTTTCTGCTACATTCATTTACCTATAATCTATTGCTATCACGGTAACTGAAATTTTAATAAATGCATGTGAAAATGATGGAAGGTATATATAAAAGTTCATGATGATGACTGAAAGTGAACATGAAAGTTGATAAAGGTATACATAAATTTGTGTTTTTCGAATGGTCTTGTGGTAGTTAAAATTCACGAGTAAATATTTTGACTCGTTTTTGAAGTTTTAAAACGGTTATAATTTTACACTATTAACGTTTAAATAAAATATATTAGCATGTAAACTAAATTGAATACATACATTAAAGGGGTTGTTTGTTAGTTTTTCTTCTTAAGTCGTCTACACGAATTAAAATCATTTGTTATTTGTTTTGTTTGCTGAATCAACAGTTAGAATGACAAAAACTATTTTTATCTTACTTTTTGTGTGCCACCTATTTTGATAGGACAAAAATTACAGTGTTGTCTCATTCAATCTGATAATGTCGTGTTAAACGTAAAACAATATCCATAATAGATAAGAGTAAACTACAAATTTGGTCATTGTGGTTTGTCAAAAACAACACTTTTCGTCCTACAACATTTTAGTTTCCAGATTTGGTCCATTTTATCGACTTTTTGTCTTTTATCCAATCAAAAACCACTGGACCCAAAATCATAAAATCGATTTTAATTGGATAAAAGACAAATTTAAGGACAAAAATGTCCCTTATTTAGAGGAAAATTTTAACGTCCATTAAAGAAAGGGACCAAATCCAGACGTTTTTGGATGAGCTGTAATTTTAAAAATGCAGAGACAAAAAGTGTTATTTTCGACAAACCACATGGACGAAATTTGTAGTTTTCTCAATAGATAATTAAATATAACTTGGCCCAACACAGCCCAGCCCACATAATCTGGTTCTGGACTTGCTCTCCCTCACCCGAAATAGAAAACACAGGACGACAGCGAGGGATGTGTAGAATTTCAACCGATCGATTTAATTAGAACCGACCAATGATGATTGGATATCCAATTGTAATTAGATTGAATCAGATCAAAATTTTCCACATCCAATTTGGATCCGTCGGTTCTTGAATGACAGTCCAAAACCGACCGAAGTGATTCGATTATCCATCCAACCATCCATCCAATTATCATCCAACTACCCATTATGTTAATAATTTTTTTAAAGGACAATTAAGAATTAATTTAATATTATATATTGTATATAATAAAACAATTAATCATCTATTGGATGACGAGTGAATCCAATCCGATCCAATGGATATCCAATAAGAATATCCAATTGATGGAACCGAACAATCCAATCATCCGGATTGGATCAGTTCACCTCACATCCATTAGATGTCAACAGATGAACAACTCTAGCAGCAACCATGGATAAACTCGTTTGGGGCTCATATATTCTTGATCAAAATATCCATACAAACCATTATTCGATATTCAATTCGTTTAAATCAAGCCATAGATGAAGGTTTAAGATTTGAAACACTGGTTTTCGATTTATTACTACATTATCACATCAAAATAGCAACATTATTACAGCAAAATCACATAATAAGAAGTTTTCAATTTATCAAAGTTTTTTCACATTATTATCACAACAAAATCACATCATTATCAATAATGGTGACATCGACATAAGAAGTCTTCGATGATACTAGCAACATTTAATGGATAAAAATAAATCTGCGATAACATATAATTGTTGACAAATATTAATTTATTTTCATTTATTTTAATTTTTATTATGGGTAAAATAATTTGAAGGCCCATAAGTGTTCTCACATTTTCATAAAACATGAGTGTTATCGATTGAACCCCATATATATATATATATATATATATATATATATAGGGGTAGTTTAATTTACAATCCATGTAAATCTTGCAACCTATGCAACTCACATCTTAACCGTTGGATACTTGATCGACGGTTACAATAGATGTAGGCCCAATATTTTCAATTAAAAAAAACAAAAAAATAAAAATAAAATAACCGCTTATCATTGATCAAACGGTTAAGATGTGGGTTGCATTGGTTGCAAGATTTATATGGGTTGCAAATTAGCCTTGGCCTATATATATATATATATATATATACACATGCATATAGGTGAGTTCATACGAGAACATTATTTATTTAAGAAAACACGAGAATAACTGAGCACATACAAAATCATATATGATTCACGCGACTTTGCCTCGCGACTTAAGTCGCGGCCAAAGTCGCCCACGTCCAGTTTTTGCCAGTTAATATAAAATCACATATGATTTTGTACATGATGTGTTGTTTTCTTAAATAGTTAGCGTTCTCATTTGAATCTTCCTCTACATAGATATAGGGTTAAGTTAAGGGAAAAACCGTAAAAAATGAAAAACTGAGGACCACCGTCATTCCATCAAGCAACCATTCATCTGGATACAAGTTATTTTGTAACATGCGCACATATGCATACAAGTAATTTCTAACATGTACACATGCATAAAAGTTAAAAAAAAAACCTCAATTAATTATATGCACCCCTCCAGATGAACAGTTACTAGAGTGTTCCTCAGTTTTTCAAAAAGAAAGAAATACATATATATATATAGAGAGGTAGGTTATTATGCAACCCATCTATATGGTGCAACTCATGGAACCCCTTTATCCACCACACATTTTACTTTTACCTTTTTTCCTTTTTTTAATTACATAAAATATGTTGTGGATAGAGGGGTTGCACCATGTAAATGGGTTGCATTTGAACCACACCCTATATATATGTATGTGTATATATATAGTGGAAGGATATTTTGCAATCCATAAAAAGGTTGCAACCCTTACAACCCACATCTTAACCGTTGGATTCATGATCGACGATTATTTTATTTTTATTTTTCTATTTTTTTTAATTAAAAATATTGGGCCTCATATCTATTGTAACCGCCGATCATGAATCCGACAGTTAAGATGTGGGTTGCAAGGTTTGCAACATTTTTAAGGGTTGCAAATTAAACAACCCCTATATATATATATATACATATATATATATATATATATATATATATATATATATATGGAGAGGTTCATTTGAGAAATGGTAAATGTATGAGAAATAGAGAAGTAATCTTAGCCATTCATCTGATCAACATTTGCGGCTTTGACCGCGAAACACCGGATAATTCCTTGCATGGTCTATAGAAGGTAGAGGGGTAGTTTCGTAAAATACGCGGGATAAGTTCATATATGAACCTATATGATTCACATATGAACTATACGTTCATATATGAATCAGTTAATTAGTTCATATGAGAATCACAAAAGTTCATATATGAATCTGTTAATTAGTTCAACTGATTCATATATGAACTTACAGTTAATTAGTTCATATATGAATCACAAAGGTTCATATATGAATCAGTTAAAAGAATTCAGATGTGAATTACACTGATTCATATATGATTCATATATGAACATATAGTTCATATGTGAATTATACATGTTCATATATGAACACAACCCGTGTATTTTGTAAAAATTACGAAAGTGTCCTTCTATTTTTGGAATAGCCACAACTTTTGACCCGTCAAAGCCGCAATATTTGACCAATCAAATCCGATCTTGACCATAAGAATGGCTAGGATTACTTCTCTATTTCTCATATATTTACCATTTCTCAAATGAACCTAAGGCTATATATATATATATATATATATATATATATATATATATATATATATATATATATATATATATGCAGCAGCAGGAAAGGTATAAAAAGCATAGAAGAAAAGAAAGAAGTAAACTTTAGAGATAGGAAAAGCATTGAAAAAGTTAGAATCTTTCTGCAAAATCCATCGTCTTCCCAAATTAATCCATCTCAAGAATCTTCCATTGACGACTCTAATGGCATTCCTGAACAACAAGCATCCCTTTCTACAAAACCATTCTTTACACATCCACATTTTTATCCAAAATTCACAAAACAAACCATGACTTTCTATTCATCGTTTCATCGATTCATCCTCCTCGTCGCCTTCTTTTCCAACGGTATAACCCTCGAAGTTTCACACTGTGAAACATTCGTTAACATCGCTTCTCGTTTGATTATGTCTCTATCTAAACACACGGGACATGTTCAAACGAGAAGCTAAACATTTTGCGAGAAGGCGAGAAGTGTGATATATCTCATGTATGATACACAAACTTAATCATATATGATTAAACACATGTTACATTAGCAACTAATAGACGTTTTAATCATATGATTAAACACACCCACAGGGAGGGCCGTGTAATCATTATATGATATCACACTTCTCGCAAAATGTTTGACTTCTCGCATGATCCTTCCTCGTAAACACATTATGTTATGTTTCTGATCATGGGTTTTTTTGTTTTTGGCAGTTTTGATAGTGGCTGCATTCACGGGTACGTATGGAGTGAATTACGGAAGGATAGCGGATAACATCCCGTCTCCGGAAAGCGTAGTGACCCTAATGAAGGCGGCCAAGATTAAGAACACCCGAATCTATGATGCCGACCACGAAGTTCTCAAGGCGTTTAAAGGGTCCGGGATCGAGATCATTATCGGGGTAGAGAACGGGCTCTTGAAAGATATCGGTGCGAGTGAGGATCGAGCCATGGACTGGGTGAAACAGAACGTGGAACCGTTTGTACCCGGGACTCGTATCCGTGGGATTGCGGTTGGGAACGAGGTGTTAGGTAGCGGTGATCAAGGACTCTGGGAGGTGTTGCTACCGGCTGTGAAAAATGTCCATAGTGCCCTTGACCGGCTTCACCTAGCCGATGACGTTGAGGTTTCGAGCCCGCATTCCGCCGGTGTGTTCGCTAGCTCGTTCCCACCGTCCGCGGGTGCGTTTAAGGAGACCCTCAGTCCATACATGAAGCCGCTTCTCGAGTTCTTCTCCCAAATCAAGTCGCCTTTCTACATAAACACGTACCCTTTTCTTGCATACATCAGCGATCCCGAACATATCGATATCAATTACGCGATCTTCAAGAAGAATCCCGGGATATATGATGAGAAAACTAAACTACATTACGATAACATGTTTGAGGCCCAAATCGATGCAACCTACGCAGCCTTAGAAAAAGCCGGATTTGGGAAGACGGAAGTTATAGTATCGGAAACCGGATGGGCTTCGAAAGGGGATCCAAATGAAGCCGGGGCCACTGTTAGTAACGCGAGAACCTACAATCTCAACTTACGTAAAAGACTCCTAAAAAAGAAGGGTACCCCTTACAGACCGAAAAACGTAGTCAAAGCTTACGTGTTTGCTTTGTTTAACGAGAACCTAAAACCTGGACCGACCTCGGAAAGAAACTTCGGGCTGTTCAAAGCCGATGGCAGCATTTCTTACGACATCGGATTCACGGGACTTGTTCCCTCTTCAGCAACATCCTTTTCCTCTTTGAAGGTATCGACCATTCTAACATATTTACCAAACAGTTATTTTAATATCTGCTTAATCTAGACCGGGGGTAAAATAGTAATTTCTCTCATTCAGCAACAGCCCTTTCCTCTTTGAAGGTATCAACCATTCTAACATATTTACCAAACAGTTATTTTTTAATATATGCTTAATCTAGACTGAGGGGTAAAATAGTCATTTCTGTCATTCGGCAATGTCCCTTTCCTCTTTAAAGGTATCAACCATTCTAACATATTTATCAAACAGTTATCTTTTAATATCTGCTTAATCTAGGGGGGTTAAAATAGTCATTTCTGTCATTCAGCAATATCCCTTTCCTCTTTGAAGGTATCAATCATTCTAACATATTTATCAAACAATTGTTTTTTAATATCAGCTTAATCTAGATTGAGGAGTAAAATAGTCATTTCTGTCATTCAGACCGTTTATTCAGCTAAATCTGTTTAAGAAGACAATGTTCTTTTTTTGTTTATCTGCTAAACTGTTTCGACTTGTTTTCTATGTAGGGCATTGGGTCTTCATACCTGAGGATGTATGCAGCGTGTGCCGCGGCTTTGGTTCTGATTATAACTTCATGACGACTTAAAATTGGCTTCCGGTGACGCAATCGAGTCTCCTAATTCTACAACATATTGGAACAGATACCATCATGGTGTTAAGTTTGTAGATCATATATATATATACACACATATATAGAGAGAGTCGTATTTGTATATTTGTATTTTCAGGAACGTATTCTTTGAGAATGAGAAATATCATCATGCAATATAGCGGTCTTCTTTGAATACAACTCTGTTTTCAATCTCATATCTTCCGACTTCTATGGCAAAGTTATATATAAATATATATGTGTATCTATATAGGGTCTCCTTCTTTTGTTAACCAAGGTTTAGTGTTAACCTTGTTAACCAATTAAGACCATTAATCTTGAAAATCAATGCTTTAGATTAAAGCATTTTTTTTAATATTTAAATGGTTACCATGTATGACAAGGGTCTTTACATATATGAAGAGAGACAAAATAGTCAAGTGATAGAAAACCTAATAACGAAACCACCCTTGTTTCACGACATGTCTAAAATGATAGTTTCCGAAATTGGGGTGTGATGTGCATATATGAACTTGTGTTTGATGTGCCTATATGAAATGGCATTTGATGATCATATTTGAAATTGGGTTTTGATGTGCATATATGAACTTGTGTTTTATGTGCGTATATGAACCTCTCTCATTAGTGTAAAGCAACCTCGGTGACAAAAAAAGTTATGTGCATATATGAAATTGGGTATAAATGGTTGGATGTGCATATATGAAATTGGGTATAAATGGTTGGATGTGCATATATGAAATTGGGTATAAATGGTTAGATGTGCATATATGAAATTGGGTTTTGAGGAGCATATATGAAATTTTTAACAAGGAAACAAACTCGTGAATATGATGCTATGAATTAGGAACAAACTGAATAATATGATTAATCTTTTTAAAAAAATTCTAAAAAAATAACTTCCATATTTATAAATACATTAATCTAGGAATGTAAATATTACTATTAACCAATTTTAATCCTTAAATTCCCTAAACTGCCCCTAATTAATCCCTCATGTGTTTACTAAAATAAAGAAAAATATTAAAATCCTATTGGTCCATATAGGTTAACTATATATATATATATATATATATATATAGACTTAAGTTCGCGTGAGACCAAACAGTTTCCGTGAGACCGGTGAGACCAAGCTTTAAAGTATGAAACTTCACACCAAAAAACTGTGAATGTAAAAAAAATCGAACTTTTCATAGGGAAAACACCGTAAATGTTACGTTCACGGTGTTTTTCGCTGTGAATGTTCGTTTTTTTTACCTTCACAGCGTCTTCACTGTGAAGGTATGGATATACCTTCACAGTCTTTTATCTGTGAAGGTTTGATTTTTTTTAACTTGGTTTAGGTTTTTTTTACCTTCATATTGTGATTACATTATGAAGGTTCGAATGTTTTTTACCTTCACAGTGTTTCGGTGTGAAGTTTCATGTTTTAAGGCTTGGTCTCACGCGGTTTCACGGAAACAGCTTGGTCTCACGTGAACCTGACCCTATATATATATATATATATATATATATATATAGGGACAAGTCCAAACGAGAAGCTAAACATTTTGCGAGATGACGAAAAGTGTGATATCATATATGATACACAAGGCTTAATCATATATGATTAAAACACACCCACAGGCCATGTAATCATATATGATATCACACTTCTCGTCTTCTCGCAAAATGTATAACTTCTCACGTGTCTTTCCTCTCTCGCCATCTCTCTCTCTCTCTCTATATATATATATATATGTGTGTGTGCAAGAAACAATCATATTTCATTCGGCACTAAATTATACAGATGGTTAAAATGGCAATTTTCTGTCATTCAGGCTATCCATATCCATTCGGAACACTTATCAAACAACAATTTTTTTCATTCTGCACTAAATCATACAGAACCTCTTTGACCACTTATTCATTCTCAATCAAATCATTCAGTATCTACCAAACAATCCATAATACAAGCATTAGTCAACAATGACACTACTTATTATGGTCGATATGAAGCATAATGTGGTATTTACGTAACGATGTCTACAAAAATTGCCTAAAAAAGAATGGATGCACAAAATTTACGTATGTAATCAATACTATATAGTTGCATAATTACTCAAAATAGATATATATATATATATATATCTTTATACACTATCTTCCACAGAGAAAGTTATATCTAATTAAGCACCGAAATCCGTCACTAAGCATGGTGAAAAAACAAAACTAATTACGATTAAGGTTGAAAGAGTTTATCACCGCATTTGCATTTCCACGAAAGGAGATAGTAACAATCGTCTTCACGATGAGAAGATTGATCTCTGTAACCGATCATCCGATGGTGTGGAGGGATAACCAGAGTGGCTCGACATGGTGTACAATTCATGCACTTGTTTACGCACCCTGGTGGCCTTGATCCCAATGTTTTCTTCTTTTCTTGCATTCGAGATATCCCTTCGTCTACTGCCAATTAATACAAATTTGTATCAGAAAAAAAGGATAAAAAGATTGAATAATAAAAAACCTAAATATATCCCATCTGTCCAGGGTTCAATTCCAAGCTTACACAACAATTGTGGCCACTGAGTTTAATTTCTTATAGTCAAAAATTACCGGATTAGTCTAGGCATAGCTTGGGACACCCTCCCCCCCCCCCCCAACCCAAAAAAAAAAAAAAACTAAATGGGTTTTCATCTTTGATACCCTTCATCAACTGCCAATTAATCTAGATTTTACATCACATAAAAACACTTGCACAAAGAAAAAACAACTATCATCAATAATTCAAGATAAAGATTGAAAAATCAAAACAACATTTGGGATTTTTCTGATGAGTTTAGAGTTTTGATACCCCTTCATCAACTACCAACTCATCCAAATTTGGATCAATTAAACACACTTTACACAAAGAAGAATTAACCATCATCATTATGCATTGATAGAATCAATATAACAAGAAAAAAGGTTGAAAAATCAAAAACCCATTTGGGATTTTTCATCTAGATTTGATTGGTTCACAATTTTGATAAAAACTTCATCAACTGCCAATTAATTCAAATTTCAAATCAGAAAGAAAAAGATTTGCACAAGAGAAAAATTAACTATCATCATCATGCATAGTTAGAATCAACATAATAAGAAAATGACTATAAAATCAAAACCACATTTGGGATTTCTGATGAGTTTAGAGTTTTGACACCCCTTCATCAACTACCAACTCATCCAAAGCATCAATTAAACACATTTACACAAAGAAGAATTAACTATCATCAATTCATCATTATGCATTGTTAGAACCAAAATAACAAGAAAAAGGTTGAAAAATCAAAAACCCATTTGGGGATTTCATCTAGATTTGCTTAGTTCACAATTTTCATAAACTTCCATCAACTGCCAATTATCTCAAATTTCAGATCAAGTAAAAAGATTTGCACAATAGAAACATTAACTATCATCATCATGCATAGTTAGAAATTTAGAATCAACATAACAAGAAAATGACTAAAAAATCAAAAACCCAATTGAGATTCATCTACATACAATAAATTATAAAAAATTTGAAGCTGGGTTTTCTACATTACCTGAAAAGGAAGGTGAGATTGTGAGAGAAAATAGAAGAAAGACTATGATAAGCACCCTCAAGCCAAACAAGTAGGGTCTTGTAGGTGCCATTAGGAGTTAAATAACTTGGAAGCTTTTAACACTGATATAACTATAAATACAAGATGTAGAAGATGATAAAGACTTGTCAGTAATTAATGATACTTCTCTTCCACACTATATATTCAATAAATCTTGGAAATTAAAAGGTGGGAAATAAGGGAGATAGATAGATAGATATTCACAAGAAAAAAGAGCATACATATTTGACATAAAAGTCCAATATATGTTTGGAGAAGAAGGGACAGGTTTGATGATGTGAAGGGCTTTTATGTCAATCAAAAAATTTAATTAACACTAGTCTCAAACTTGAATTCTAATCCACTGTTCTTTCTTCCTACTTTTGGGAAAATGTTGTACCTACTTTGAACTGACTAAAATTTTCCATTTTAAATCTTGAGCCACTGTTTCTTGAATCGCCAACATTATCCTTGTGATCTGGGGTATGCAGAAAATCATTAAAGAAATATCTAATTTTTTTCAATTACTTTATGTGGTCATGGTCAAACTATTGTTGAAAACTTGAAATGCTGCAATTAATACTCAACCATAGTCTTTTTTTTTTCAGCAAGTATTTAATATCATCTGATAAAGCATACTACAATCTCTCAATTGAGCTACTTCAGGTCCAAAAAGATTCACATTACCAATTTTTGTTCTTTAATTCTTCGAAAATCGAAAATATTTTCCCCCTCTCAAATCAATATCCAAATCAAGACCATCACAAGTGAAGATATGAAAGGGAAAGAATCAGATTCTTACATGGATTGTATGAGTCTCCAAAATGGATAGTAGCCTAGCCTGTAATAAATTGACTCAAACAGCCAAATAATTACATACATGCCCGTAATTGCGGACATGGGTTAAAAATGTAACATTTTTTCTATATTTTACCCACTTCCACAATGACACTTCCACAATTTTGCAGAAGTGTCACGTGTCGAGCCCACATGGGTGACATGTGGTTTGATCTGGTCGTGACACATGACACTTCCGCAATATTGCACAAGTGGGTAGAATCTGGAAAAAAAATGTTACATTTGTTTAACCCAGGTCCGCAATTGCGGATGTAGTGACAAAAATACAAAATCAGAAGAATGATGGCTAAGAGACCAATTTAGATGTTAATTTTGGCTGATTAAGTCAATTCCGTGAAATTAAACTTTATCTGATGGGGTCTCATAAACTTGAAAAAAAAAACTCACGCAGTAATTTCATCAAACACTTGATGTGCACAATCTTGTCCTTGTCTTTTGGTCGTTTTCTTTTCAACCTTTTCTCCTCCCAGATGCTCCCAATTCCTCCAAATTAAACTCATACCACCGAAAAACCAAATTATCAAACCCAAAAAAAAAAAAAACATCAACCGAATATTTACCAAAATTTGTCACTTTGTGTCTCCACTGTTTTTCATGTACGTAAATGGAAGAAATCTTTCAGAGACCAACAAAAATCCAACGACACTCATCCATTTTCTCCCCTGCTGCTATTACTTTACTCTTTCCACAGTTCCCCTGTATAAAAAACCAAAAAAACTAACGGCCAATATTTCACATTCGCAAAATTGAAGTGGGGACTCTGTTAAAACACACACACACACACATACACGTCTTCTTCCATTGATTAGACCTTCCATCATGTACGAAAAAAAGGCATACATATTGTGATGTTTTTTTTTCTTCTGTTCATATCATGCGGAAAACGTCATCAATTTCCAGCCAACAAAAGAAAACGAAGTACAGATAACGGAAAAATGGCGTACGAAGGGTGGGATTTCGGGGGATTTGGTGTGTGATTGTAGCGAGAGAAGAGGATTTGGAAGGTGAGAAAAAGAAAGGAAGAAGGTGCATGTTACTTGTTACAGAGTTTTTGGTACGAATTTTGGGTCCACTGAAGAGTCAATAATCAAGTACACCTGCTGCTGGTTGAGCCACGAGAGTTGGGTTATCTGTGGGGAGAGTAGAGTCGTCAGAGGTTCTTTATTTGTTTTTTTTTTATTTGAAATGGATTTTATAGCAGTTTTAAAATGTTTGATGCAGAATGATTAAGATGTTGTTTGACGGTTGTTGAATGGTTTAGTGCAGAATGATTAAGTGATCTGAATGAGTAAAAGGTTTTATGATATAGTGTAAAATAAAATATGGTTGTTTGTTAATTGTTCATAATGAAATCAGGGTTCTTTATGGTTAAGGGAGGTTCAGGATACAAAATCATTAAAAGGATTTTGGAACCATTAAGAGCCAGTCATTTCTTTTGCCAAACAGGATTTACCTCTTAGCGATTCAGATGTTGTCTCTTAATGAAACCATTAAGAGGTAAACAAACAGTCCCTAAAGTGGTCAGAATGATTAAGAGACTCTTATGATATATATAAGACGAAATATCGTTTGAGAAGTTGAGTTAACGATGAGAAGCGTGAGAAGTGGATCTGAACCGTTGATCTCTTTTAATATCAAGCCCTCCCATGAATTGCGGCTTATAATGGAATTGATCTGATGCATCTCGGTACATCTCATTCTAATGTGCGTCCATTTCTCATCCAACGGTCGATAACCACTTCTCACACTTTTCACCGTTAACTCAATTTCTCACCGGAACCCAACCCTATGATATAATGCAAAGTGAAATATGGTTGTTTGGTAATTGTTAGGCGCTGAATGGTTAATAGAGACCCAAAATACAAAATTATTGAGAGGGTCTTAGAACCATTAAGAGACAGACATTTTTTTTATCAAACAAGATTCACCTCTTAACAATTCAGATGTTACCTCTTAATAGAACTATTAAGAGAAAAACAAATGTCATTACTCTCCCAATTTTACACAAATGTCATTATTTCCGCAATATACAGATCCGTAATTACGAACCTAGATAAAAAAAACACACAGAAGTGATCGATTTCCCTTTTAAAAAGTTATTTACAACCTAGATCCGCAATTACGGACCCAAGTCTACATTTTTTTTAAGAAAAATTGATCAGTTTCATTTTTTTTTTGAGTTAAATCCGTAATTACAAACCTGTATATTACGGATGTAGTGACATTTTGGTAAAAATATGAGAGAAATAACTAGAATACCAGTTTCTTAATGTAAAATTGCTATTTGAATAAATCACTTTTTTTTTAATTTATTATAGTCGATAATGTTGGGTAGGGATTTGGAAGGGACCACTTGGTGAAATCAGTGGAGCTTGGCTTCTGGTTCAGCTTTTTCGTTTTTTTAAACCGTAATTCAGAGGAAGAAAGATGAAGTCATTTGTGGAATGCCAACAATAAATAGTCAGTAGTGATCTGAATGATTAAAAGGTTTTTATGGTATAGTGTAAAATGAAATATTGTTGTTTGTTAATTATTCATAATGAAATCAGGGCTCTTATTGGTTAAGGGAGGGTCAGGATACAAAATCATTAAGAGGATTTTGGAACCATTAAGAGGCAACCTTTTTTTTTGCCAAACAAGATTTACCTCTTAATGAATAAGAGGATACCTATTAATGGAACCATTAAGAGGTAAACAAACAGCCCCGAAGTCATTTGTGAATGCCAGCAATAAATAGTTATAAGTACGGGTGTAAATCAGTCGAGCTTTTAACGTGCTACTCGAGTTAATAGAGCTTGAGTCTAATAATTATCGAGTTCGCGCTAATCTCGAACACAAAATAAAGCTCGTTTAATTTAATAAGTCGACCTTTATAACATCAATGTTCGACTCGACTTGTTTGAAAGTTTGATTAAACTTTAGGAGTCGAGTCGAGCTATTTGAGCATATATTTTTTTCGAGCCAGACGTATTTATATGATTACAAATTATATAATCAAAATATAAATATCATCGAGCTTAAGTAAATAAACGAGTTAATCGATCTCGAATTCGAGTTCATAAACAAGCATCGAGTTCGAGCTCAAATATTGAAAAAAATATTCGAGCTCGAGCTCGAATCCGGCTTTGAAAAAGTTGATCGAGCTCGAGTCAGATATTATTTTTTCGAGCCGAGCTCGAATAAGTTGTTACTCGACTCGATTCGGCTCCTTTACAGCCCTACTCATAAGTAGGGTGTAAATGAGTCGAGCCGAGTCGAGTCGAGTAGTAGGTTAATCGAGTCGGGCTCAAAAAATTAAAACTAGGATCGAGCTCGATTAATTTTTCGATGTAGGGCTCGAGTTCAAATATTTTTTGAGTTATTGAGCTCGAGCTCGATGCTTGTTTATGGGTTCGAACTCGCGAACGATTAACTCGTTTATCGGCTTGAGCTCGATAATTTTTATATTTTTATTGTATGATCAATAAATATATGAGAATGTTTGGCTCGAAAAAGGGTATGCTTGGCTCGACTCGAAAAATTGAATCGAGTTTTCGAACAAGCCGAGTCGAACATTGGTATTATAAAGTTCGGTTCGATAAGTTAAACGAGTTCTATTTTGTGTTCGAGATCAACTCGAGATCGAGAATAATTAAGCTCGAGCTCGAGTAGCTCGTTAAAAACTCAAAACACAATAAAAATAAATAATTAATTAATAAAAAATAAATATAGTGAGAATAGAAGAAGGTTTATATCTGAATTATTGAAAAAATTTGTAAAAGATCTGTTTGAAGATGTATATGCGACTCGAAATTACAAAGTATTCATATGTGTTCATATATCCATTTTTAAATTGATTTTTCAATGATTCACATGTGAATATTTTCTTAACCTTTTATTCTTACCTTTCACGGTATTTACCATTCTTATTATAACCGGCCCTTGTTTAATTAATACTCTACTTCCATATTAATTCGTTTATGTAGCTTCGGTTTTCTCTCCTCGCAACTAGAGAAAATTTTGAGCTTTTTACAATTTTCCTTCCGGTCTAGAACTTCAGTAAGGGGTCGTTTACCCAAACACTTACCCGGTAAAAGAATTACCGGTTAAATTTAACACTATCACTTACCTTACTGGGTAAAATTTTAGTCCATTAAAACGACATTGTATGTAAAATTTTACCCGGTAAGCACTAACCGGGTAAGAGTCATCGCCAACACTTACCAGGTAAAATTCTCGACCATTGTTTTTGCTCTTATCGGGTAAGATTATCGGTCATTACCATATTTATCGGTTAAAGTAATATAACTTGGTAATCACTTACCCGGGTAAGCATTTGGTAAACCACTGTAAGTCAGAAATATCAAAAATTGTAAGCAACCTTATGGTCATATTGTAAAAAAAAAAAAAAAGAGTAAACTACAAATTTGGTTCACATGGGTTGTCAAAAATAACACTTTTCATCCATACAATTTTGAAATTACAAGATGGCTATCATAGTTTGCAAAAATATCTGGGTTTGATCCCTCTCTAATGGCCGTTAAAAATTTCCGTTAAATGAGGAACATTTTCATCCAACAAAAAAATCAATAAAAGAATGAAAATACCCCTTATTTAACGAAAATTTTTAATAACAGTTAGAGGGATGACCCAAATCCAAACGTTTTACGAAATACAATGACCATCTTGTAATTTAAAAGATATAGAGACAAAAAGTGTTATTTCCGACAAACCACATGGACCAACTTTATAGTTTACTCTAAAAGAAAATTAAGTTGGCCAAAAGGTAAATGTGTTTGGGCCATTTGTCCATTTTGTATGATTTCTCAAATTTCCTTGCATTTGGCCACATATAAAACATAACATTTGAAAGTAATTAGTTTGATTAATGTTCAATTATACACAAACTACAAAGTTGATTGATGAATACAGGATCAATCAACAAAACACAAGCCAAGAACTTAGTAATTAAAAGATTAAATTTAGAAAACTCCATTAATTAATTAGTCACGAATCGGTCCTCGAAGAAAATCGTGCGGACTTCCCTCATCTCCTCGCTTTTCGCACTCGAATCCTTCACGTTGTCGCAAAACCGCACCTGCTTTCTGTTCCGTCCATCCTTCTTCCCGGACGACAGACAAGACCGCAACACCAATCCCGACTTTGCGCCAACGGAATCTTGATTTCTGGTCATGTTTTCAAGAAAAGTAGGAGACATGAAGATCAAGATTATGGTACCTGCTATGGCTGTTGCAAAGACTGAATTCCAAACAGATGACATTTTTGGGTTTTTGGGATTAATTTGATATATATGAAATGTAATAGTGGTTGAATAGGTGGATAAGTTGTTGATCAACTACAACTAGAGTTGTTTATTTTAGTTGGGTTTAATTCTATTTGTGAACCCATTTTTTTTTTTTTTTTTTTTGGGGGGGGGGGGGTTTGGGGGTTGGGTGGGTGTACACCTACACCATATAATGTGGATGTGGGTATTGTATCAAAATTAAAGTGTGGTTGGTATTTGTTGTGGGATTGGGGCATTTCAAATCAACCAACTTTCTCTAAAGTTGGTTTGGCTAGCCAGAATTTTCTAATCTTTGTACAGTGTTCTTGAGGAGTGGGTGATGAAGGTTTTAGGAATGAGACAGGTACTACTGTTGCACTTCTTTATATATAGATATAGATATAGATATAGAGAGAGAGAGATAAGATCAGATCAGATATGCCTCAAGTCAACCAACCAAACCTGCAGGCACATCAAATTCCACTCTGATCAACAACTTGGAGGTATGGTTTAGTGGTTGGTAGATGCCTCCCAACCATAACCATTGAAGATACAGGCAAAAGGCGTTTTTGGTCTACTACGACACATCATTCAGGTGACATTTGTTTTTTAAGAGATCTGAAGTCTTATTTCGCTTTTGATTAATAAGAGGTGGTGTTGAAGTTTGAAATCTGAATCAATAAGACTGTTTTTTTGTAATTTTTGGAGGTGTCTTGAGATAAAGGAAAACATATGAACTGAGACGGCGATAAGAGGTTTTAAGAAGTTAGGTCACCACTTCTTATTTCGGATTTATTTAAGAGCTAAGAGGTTCTGAAAACCGGAAACAAAAATAGTTGGAATGTAAAAAGGTCTAATCGATTGAGACTTAAGAACCAGTAAGAGGTTTTTTCAAAAACAAACAACCCCTCGGACTCTCTATTTTTAGCTCCAGAAATAAGGGGGTGTTTGGGATTGCTTATTTAAAACAACTTATGCTTATTTTAAAAAGTGTTTATCAACTTATGCGGTGTCAAACCGGAGTTTTTAAAAAAGTGTTTGGATTAGCTTATTGTGGTACCAAAACGTAATAAGCTAATAAGTTGCTATTTAAAAGTGTTTGGGATTGCTTATACATATAAAATAACCAAAAAAGTGATAAGCACTTTTCAAATAAGTTGGTAAGTTAAAACCAAATGACTTATCAAAAAGTGTTTTTCAGCGGTTTGGCACTGCTATAAGTCATTTTAATTTTTCCTCATCCAAACACTCAAAAGTGCTTATCTCCGTGTCAAATCGCAATAAGCTAAAAAGCACCTCAAATAAGCAATCCCAAACACCCCCTAAGACGACAAGCTGGTGTTGATATCCCTGTATATCTTTACCAACTATCACATAAGTTCTTGTCAAATTCTCAAACCAATTGCTAAGGGCCGGTTTGGTTGCTAAGATATGGTGGGATTTGGAATTAGATTTCATTCCAATCCTACATTTGGTTTCAAAGAAAGTCCGGAATTGAAATTCACAAATATTAGATTTAGGCTATGTTTGGCAAACTAGCTGGTAGCTAATAAGCTAGCTTTTTAAAACGCTACTATTAGTAGTTTTTCAATAAACTAGTTTATAAGTTAGTTTATGGTCATCCAAACATGTACCAAAAAAAATGTCAAACAATGCCTTAGAAACCCCATGGAATAGTTGGTATTTCACGGTATTTCATAGCATTTGTATGTAAAAATATTTTAAAAATATTTGTTTTGTAATAATAAACTTATAAAAAGAAATTTAATTATTTTAATAGTTATATATAATTTGTTTTTTCTTTAAATAATGAATTCAATTACATTCCAAATCCTACAAACCAAACTAACAAAAGATTTCAATTCCTTCGGATTACAAATCTTTTCACGAAATCCAAATCTCTAAAAAACATTCCGTCGAACAAATAGGCCCTAAGCAAAGTGGTACCAGTCCCCACAAAACACCCAAGGTCAAAAATATGAATCCTAATAGCCATCTGTTAGGGGCGTTTGGTTCACAGAATGAAATTTGATGGAATTGAAATCCATCGAAGGAATTTGACTTTGATGGAATTTGACCAAGCGTTTGGTTAGTAGAAATTCAATTCCTTCACTTAAGCCAAGGAATGATGAATTCCTTAAATCGTGGAATTCAATGGAATTTGAAGAATTTCATCGCTTTCATTCCGCGAACCAGACGTAAGCATGGAATTTGGTCAATGGAACTGGCCATTCCAATTCCTTCAAATTCATTCCAATTCTATGAACCAAACAGCCCATTAGAGATTATTCATTCGTAATAGATTTTATCAAGGGTTTTGGTTGAGAAAGATCGTCACCCTTACTCAATGGATTCAGGTTTCATTTTTAGGGCCATTTACTAAACACTTACCCGGTAAGTGCTTACCAGGTCATTTACCTTACCAGATAAACATGGCAAGGGTAGATAATCATTCGCGATAAAAGCTTTGAAAAGGATGGAGAGTCTTACCTGGTAAGTGAGGGTAACGACTCTTACTTGGTAAGCGATTACCAAGCGATTACTTGTTGCATACGATACCGTTTTGATGGACTACAATCTTACAAGATAAAGTAAGTTAGAGTGTTGAATCTAATTGGTAAACGCTTACCGGTAAGCATTTGAGTAAAACGGTCACTTAGGGGCCGTTTATTAAATACTTATCTGGGTAAGCGCTTACCGGTATCACTTACCTTACGGTCCTTGCCTATTAAGCATGAAAACTACCTAGAATCTTACCCGGTAAGAGCCATAACAAGGACCTAGAGTCTTAATTACCTGGTAAGTGAGAGAAATGACTCTTACCCAGTAAGCGCTTACCGGGTTTAAGACGCTTACCAACAATCAATTTTGATGGTCGAGAATATCATACGATAAGGTAAGTGAGGGTAATGTTCTTGCCGGTAAACCCTTACCCGGTACGGTGGTAAGCATTTTGGTCCTTTATTTCTAAAATTTTAATGATTTAATAGTATGGCAGGTCCATATAATTGAATAGCATGAAGTCACAAGTCTATCAACCTGGAATTTACTTGATCAATGTCAAAAATAAAACAAGAAGTTGAATTGTTCATTAGTACACAAATTCTACATAAGTAAGCATAGTTGGCTGCTGCTATTCATGATAGAAAAAGAACCATAGAAAAGAGCCCCTTATTCTTCAGTCACAATTACTAGTAATGTAAGCAAACAATATTAGAACTTTATAAAAAACAAACCAGCCTAATACAGTATATCCCACCCAGAGGTGGGGTCTGCCTGGTGAGATGTAAGCAGACTTGACCTCTACTCTCAAAGTGTAAAGCGGTTGTTTATGAGAAGTGAACAAAGTAGGTAAAGTGAAGTACCTCTTAGGTAGTGAGAATTGAAGGAAGGTAATCTGATTTCACGCCAAGAACGCGTGCATTCGTATCTGGGAAGAACTCGGTTCCGGGCAGTTCAGTCACATTTCCGTCAGCGGTAACACCGATGGGGTACCGAAGCAAGTGACCAGGAAGATCGGTTTCGAGATTCTCACTGGCAAACAGATCCCAGTATTTGTCAGCAATCTGGTTCACCCGTTTCACGCATTCGGTGCTCTCCGGGTGCTGGAAGTTGTCGTCAAGCATTCCGAGATGTTCGTACCATAAAGCCATACGGAATCCGTGGACTTCGCCCCTTGCAGGTGTTCTCGTAGCAAGATGATGAGGTTGGTAAGCTCCCATGGCTATCTCGGAATCTCTTGCACCGTCCATTGATCGTTGGTTGATGTTGGCAGATCCGACTATTATGTATTCGTCATCGACTGCAACATGATAGGTAGTATAGTATTAGCTCCGTTTGACAACCGTAGCTTATTTTTTGAGCTTATTGAAAAAGCATGTTTGGCAACCTTAGCTTATTTTTTTTTAGGTAAGCATGTTTGGTTAGCCATAAGTTAGCTTTTTAAAATACTGCTTTCAAAAAGCGTGTCAATATAGCTACACAAAAAGCCAAAGCCCGAATCCCGGACCTGTCTGGGCCAAAAAGCCCAGATCTAATAAGCCCCCAGTTAAATCTTGACTAACCCCGAAAAAGCCCAATTGGCTATCTTTCAACCCCAAAGCCCGGCCCTGATCCAAAAAAAACTCAGCCTTTTCTTTCCTTACTAAAAAGCAGGCTTGAAAGGCTTAGGTCTTGTGCATATATGGTTGTGCTCATGCTAGAATAAAAAACATAGTTCATTGTAACAAAAATTAGATACTAAACATAAGATTTTAAAGCTAGAAATGGTAGGAAAAGACCGAGATCGGCTGCTTACCGATCATCATTTTGGCATGAACGTAGATCATGAAGCGTCGGGCTTCCTGAGCTTTGTGGTAATTAGAATCTGTTTCGGGTGCTTCGGAGGGTTCATACTCGCCACTCCTCTTCGCCTCTCGATTTCCGAGGCAAAAGAAAGTGAGATAATCCCTCGGGTCATCGTCGAGACCTTTATCGTTTAGAGCCTGAATGATATCTTTATACATCATCTCCATCGTCCTCCGTTGCCAGTCGAGTATCGCCTGAACGGAAGCGCTCTCCGGGATCCCTTCGGGCCACATAGGAACAACAACATAGACACTGAACTTTTCTCCAGCATTAATCTTGCTAACAATCTTTAAAGAGAGTTCTTTTGGGATCAGGTGCAATGCACCAACATCCTCAACCTTAATATCATCACATTGCCAACCGAAAGAGCTACCAAGAAAATACTGGTTTTCGATATAAATGAAGTTCTTTGCTCGCCGAATCGCGTGGATATACGCATCCTGAATACTCCGGTCGATTATGTTATCCTTTCCGCTAACGAGCCCTGATTTCGCCGCCTCTTCTGGCATGTCTGGGAACCCGAAAGCCGCCCCACCATCAATGGACCGAAACAGCTGAACGTTCCATGAATCGGGGTCTTCCGAAAACATGACCGGCGAAGGCGGGATTAGGACGTCGTCGAGTTCTCTAAAGTTAACCAACACGTCCTTCCCGCCTTGCTTTTTCCATCTCTGCTCGAAATTAAACAAAACATCCCAAGCGATCGGTCCTTCAAGGCGCGAGTGGATGTCATGCCACGGCTCCCGTGGCCCGCCTTTCGTTAAGGCAGCCTCGGCGTAGTTCGGCTGGTGGAAATCGTCGTTGTGAGCGGTGTCCAACGTTCGGAAGAGAGAATGGAAGGGGGAATCGTATCGGCCATCGCAGAGATCAAGTCCGCCAACGAAACTCACCACCCTCCGTCTTTCCGACTCCCCACTCGGCATCTCGGAATCAACCACTATGATCTTCTGGTGATGGGTAAACATGGTGGATATCTGAAGATCCTGAATGAAACTCCCACCATCATCAGGGTTCCTGGGACATAAATTACAATGAACATCACAATCTTGGAAAAAGTTTTCAGTATCTTCATCATGGGTAGCCATCAATCCATCTTTTTTCAATACATCCACGGACGTCCGATCATCCCAAACCAACATAAGAACCTTAACACCTTCACTTGCTTTCTTTTTCAGCAACTCACCAAGTGTCAAATCTCCTCCTGGTTTCTGCCTTCTTGAATCCCTTATTAAACTGATCTCAGTGTAAACAGACCATCCAGTGATATAAATGAAGTGTTTTGCATTACTGATTGCATCAAACACATCTTCCCAACATCGACTCGGTTCGTAATTCTTCCCACCCGAAAGAGCTATTTTCGGGATGAAATTATCGGGAACATGAGCATCTTGGTACAACGAAACCCGACAACCTCGTCGCTGAGAAAAGAACGTGTACGGAACTCCCGGATACTTGGAAGTTTTAACGCCGCGAGCCCAGTTACGATCTTGAGTGACATCGAAAAACTGTAGTTTCACATGGATTTTGGAACCAGATTCCACAGGGTTTTTGTCATCATCCAAGATTTCTACCCATGTATCAACTTCTTCTCCTTCTAAGAGATCTTGATCAACAGGAATGTAAGCTCTACCAATTAAGGTTGCACCAATGGGGTTGTCATCTTTAACAGTGAAGATTACATTTGAAGCTGAGTGAGCACAATAAATGTGGAAAGATTCATCCCACTTTGGGTTTTCAGGTTGGTTCTCTATGATTCTAGTTCGTCCTACTCTGCATTTGTCTAGATCAATTGTTGCATATATTTTTGGAGTTCCGTCACCTAAACCAACAGTTTCCTCTATGTTATCCATAAGCTGCAAGAAGAAGAATGCATCCTTTAGAAATTAACCCCATTCTATAAAAGCTTAAATATCATGTTAGATTGGGTTTATAGGATGCTTAAAATGTTTAAGCGTCTTAACAGTATACTTTATAGGACTTTAAGTTTATATGACCAAAGTATAAAGCATCCTATCTAGAAGAGTTACAATAGGTTTATAGGACGTTTTTAGACGTTTTAACAAGTTTTTTAGGACGATTTTAAAGTAAAGTGTCATATTAGCTATTTTATAGGACACTTTTAAAAAGTGTCATGTAAACCCATGTTTTTATAGGACACTTTTTAAAATAGTGTCGTATAAAATGGCTAACACGACATTTTTATTTTAAAATCGTCCCAAAACTCGTTTAAATGCCTAAAAATATCTTATAAACCTATTGTAACACTTTTAGATAAGACGCTTTATAATTTGATCCCATAAACTTAAGTCTTAAAGTATGCTATTAGGACGCTTAAACATTTTAAGCGTCATATAAACTCAATTTTGTTGTAGTGTTACCTTCAAGTTTACAAATTGTAGGCTTAACTAAATAGATGCTTAATTCACATAATAACATTGAAACAAAATATCTTCCAAATCTCATGTCCTTTACCAATCACGTAAAGAAACATAATTATTTATTTAATTTATGTTTCATTCTTTGATGCATTCTTATGTGATTAGTGAATAGGAAAGCAACTTGAAATTTAGAGACATGAGATTGTTATTCATTATAACAACGATAATCATTACTCTAAAGTGATAAGTAGATATAAGTTAAATTTTCAAATTTAGGTAGAGTTAAACATAAACCAAAATATTTTAATAGATTAATCATACAATATTTTCATATATATAAATATTGTATGATTAAGATGTTACAAATAATTTTGTAGACCCGTCTAGTTTTTATGCTGCATCAAAAATGTTGTTCCATAGGGGACACAAAACAGCATCAGCTTACTATTTTATCCAAGTTAGACTTTAAATAAAAACTACACAATTTTTAGAAAAGAAAAAACATAAAGTGCAATGGTTGATGTATATTTTAGTCTAAATAAAAAAGTACCCGAATTAAATTAAAACGATCAAACTCACAACCTCAGGTATAATTACAGGCATTTACTACTATTATTCCAAAACATTTTTTAGTACTATTATTTAAAGATCAAGGTTGATTCTATTTCGAAAGATGTATTTTATTCCCCAAATCTAGAATTTTCCTAAATCAAAACGCATTGACTTTCTCCCCAAATAAAGATCTTACAGACATTCACGTTAAAGGTACACCGAAATTCCTACTCACATTACATGAAAATTTTGACCATTCATTTGTCTTTTTAGGATATACAAACAAACTAAAAGACTCTGACCCTACATCTACTCCAGGAACTAAAAAAGTGAATGTGAATATTTCTGATACATAAACAGGTTTGTTATAGGGCAATGCTAATAACATCCTTATTAATGTCAAAATCTGATTAATTCATTCGGAATGTAAAAAGCAGGTTTTGATGTTGATGTATACGAGGAGAAAATCATTTTTAAATATGTCATTAGCAAAATATAGGGTGCATTAACCTCCCCTGTTATATCTATAACCTGAATTGTGAATAGGTGACGAATGCTAAAAATCAATAACAACGCAATTCACATTCCAAATTAAAATGAAATCCATAAGATATAAATACCTTTCCGAATATATTACGACCACCGCCATAGCCATGAATCCTATCAACCTCATAGATCGTAGCATGAAGAGTCCCATGGAGAATCGTCTCCGCCATTTTTCTACCTCTACAAACAAATCAATAGCTCAGATCAGTTCGTATGATCAAAAATCAGATTGAAACTAGAAAATCATACATCAAACGAATTGATTCTTACGGAAAAAAAAAACTCGAAAATAGCACGATTTACAGTGATATTGCTAGATCCTCGATCAGTTCGTATGATCAAAATCAAATTGCAACTAGAAAATCGTAAATCAAACGAATTAATTCTTACGAAATAACTCGAAAATAGCACGATTTACAGTGAGATTGCTAAATCAAGTGATTCAATCGCGCAAATGATGTCTGAATGTGATTTAATGAAATCGATCTAGATAAAAGAGTTGCAGATTGCTTACTTACTTTGATAGTGTGATGTAGGAAGGAAGTAGGAGAGATCTGAAGGCGGCAGGAGAATGTGATCGGAAGTTGAGTGAAGAAAATCTCGAGATGAAGGAGACAGCGATCCGTGATGGGAGCTTTGAAAATGGCTCAAATCTCGTCAACTGGAATTTGGAAAGATGGATTTTGGGGAGGATTAATGAGAAATAAATAAATAAGGGAATGGATTATACGTGTAATTAGGAAATTATATACAAAATTATATGTGATTTTACATTAACAACAAAAACATGGACTCGGACGACTTTGGCACTTAAGTTGTGGGGTAAAGTTGTGTGAATCATGTATGATTTTGTACGTGAATCATGTATGATTTTATACATTAATGATCGTTGTAAAGTTGCGTGAATCATGTATGATTTTATACATTAATGATCGTTCTCTTGTTTTGTTAAATAATTAGCGTTCTCGTTTGAATCGAATGATCATGTGAGAATTTAAGTTAATAGTGAGAATCGTGAGAATTGGATCTGAACCGTTAATCTCTTTTAATCCCAAGCTCTCCCGTGAATTGCGGCTTAGAAAATAATTGGTCTGGTTCATCTCATTTTAATGTGCGTATATTTCTCATCCAATGGTTAATAACCACTTCCCACGCTTCTCACTGAAACTAGGGTTGTAAATGAACCGAACAAACACGAACGGAAGCTTGTTTGTGTTCGTTCATTTAACTTAACCGAATTAATGCTTTGACAAATTAATGTCATAATATATATAAATATATTTATACATATAAATAAATATAAACGAACATAAATGAACGAACGTTCACGAACGTAAATGAACGAACGAGACCATTTTTCATGTTCGTTCACTTAACTAAACGAACAAAAAAATGTGTTCATGTTCGTTAATTTATTAAATAAACGAACTTCCCGCCGAACAGTTCACGAACGGTTCGCTGAACGTTCGGTTCGTTTACAGCCTTAACTGAAACTCAACCTTATATTTATATATATATATATACACACACACACACACATATAGGCCAAGGATAATTACAATCCATGCAACCCACATCTTAACCGTTGGATTTATGATAAACGGTTATTTTATTTTTATTTTTTTGATTTTTTTAATTGAAAATATTGGACTCACATGTATTGTAATTGTCGATCATTAATCCAACGGTTAAGAAGTGGGTTACATAGGTTGTAAGATTTTCACGGGTTGCAAATTAAACTACCCCTATACATACATACATATATATATATATATATATATATATATATATATATATATATGCATATGTACACTATCCAAATTGACCAGAAGTTATTTTAAAATTAGCAAATCATCAACGCACATGTGCACACATAAGACATGTGCATACTCACAATTCAAACGTGCACATATGCCAATAAAAAGTGTATACATGCATTATGCACATCCCAAAAATTCGAGATGCACATCCATAGCCAATATACATAAATTCTATGTGCAAGTATGCACATATATGCATATAATATTTTTCTACAACCCACATGCACATATGCATATATGTATTTGTGCATATATATGCATTTAGAGTAGAGGGACGATTCATCTCATCTAGAAAGAAAAGTTTGAAAGTAGAGGGACGATTCATGTAAATATTTCCAATTCATCGGGTAAGCCGAATCCCTATCTTTCCAACTCCCAATCGCAACACTATCCAACGCGTTGTTGCTATTATTACCACCATTGTTCATCATGTTGTGATGATTGTTGTCGTTTCCGGTGCCGTCTTTATCTTCGTCAACATCTATGGTTCCTTGATATTCGCCGGTGATTGGGACACCGCCGCCGACGGCAATGGCGACGGTTGTTGTGAGGTTAACGAGGGGACGAGTTTTGGAGGATTTGGGATCTTTGGAGTTAAACTTCCATTGTTGATGTTGTTTGGTTCTTCGTTGAGCATTATCGAAAGTGTGTTGATCTCCGATATCACCTAATCGAACGCTTGGTCTACGCCGTCGTTTTGGTGGAGCTATTACGACGATGTCTGCCGGAATACTGACCGGAGCTCCGCTTCCACCTCCGTTCATTTGACCTTCCGCCGGTGGTTGTAGCTCGGACATTTTTTCTCTGCATCTCATCTCATCAAAAAGCAATGCCCAACCCACGATTTTTGAGATCAAATCCCTAATTGTTTGGGATTTAAATTTGGTAGGTGTATATTCCTCAAATTAAAAGGAGTTGTATTTTGACCAAAACACCCCTATGTATACATGCATTGTAATTTTTATAACCGTTTTTAATATTTTAATTTAATAAAAAATCAATTAATTATGGACCATTGATCTCATCAATCTACGGTTGAGATTGGTTAGCACGGTTAGCACCAATGCAGTGGTTAGCAAATGAATGTATATATATATATATATGTAGGGGTAGTTTAATTTACAACCCATGAAAATTTTACAACTCATGCAACCCACATCTTAACTGTTGGATTAATGATCGACGGTTACAATACATGTGGGTCCAATATTTTCAATTAAAAATATGAAAAAAAAATAAAAACAAAATAATCATTTATCATGAATCCAACGGTTAAGATGTGGGTTGCATGGATGGTAAGATTTACATTGGTTGTAAATTATCTTTGGCCTATATATATATATATATATATATATATATATATAGAGAGAGAGAGAGAGAGAGGGAGGATCATGCGAGAAGTTAAACATTTTGCGAGAAGGCGAGAAGTGTTTAATCATATATGATTACACGACTTGTAGGTGTGTTTAATCATATATGATTAAACGTCTATGTATTGCCAATATAACATGTGTTTAATCATATATGATTAAGTTTGTGTATCATATATGATTAAACACTTCTCGCCTTCTCGCAAAATGTTTAGCTTCTCGTTTGAACCTGCCCCTATATATATATATATATATATATATGACATATGAGGATAATCAAATAAGAGCCACAAAAATGTTACAAACCCCTAAGAACCGATATAAAAATATTTTTTACATGATTTTTTTTTATCAAAACCTATTATTTAAGGTATTGTTTCACATATATTTGTGTTCACCTTATAAAAAAATTACATGTAAACTTTTTTTTACTTCACCTAATGAAATGAAAAATACACATAAAAAATATTAATCGTACTACTTAAATCACATAAACGACGTGGCTTCTCGTTTACTTATTATATCCAATTATATTCCCCTTGTAGATCTGAATCTAACCTTTTTTTTTTCTTAGTTTGTATAAAACTATAAATAATGATTTTACTACAAAATTATAAAATGTCATATTAGGAAAACATGTCTACACGTTGTAATTAAAATAATTTTATTTTATGAGTTGCTAAAAAAATATGCATATTTTTCATTCGATATTTAAAAGTAAGTGATTTATTATTAGCAGAAAAGGTATCATTAGCAGTTTTTAGTTATCATACTATATTTTGAATGTTAATTTTGTATTATATAAACTTATATTGTTCATTATTTTATATTCAAACAACCATTTTTTCATATTTAAAATATTTATTGTAGATTTTCACATATCAATGGTTTTTTCCTAAAAAAGTAAATATACCCTCACATCAATTTTAAAATTAAAGATATTTTGTTTCATATTTAAACTCAAAATAAAAAAATTAACTGAAACAAAGAAACTATTATCATTCATTTTACTGTGGTCTTTTAATTTGTCTGGCTTAATTAGTATACACAGTTTATTCAACTACTCTAGCAGTGTCTTCATATAGATTATGCAGATTTTTAAAGTTTTTTGATCGACAAATTTAACCTCAGTAAAATCATAATCGACTGGGTCGAGTATTTTTCTCTTTGTGAATTGTGATGTACAACAATGTTTGTACTGTCATAAAATATCACTGGGCCGGCCCGGCCCAATGCTAAAACTCCACATCGGTTTTGTTTTTACGGGAACAGTGATGTTCGTAATTCGGTTAATTTTTCTTTAGAGAAATCTCGAACTTAACTTCAAATGCAATCTCATATAAAGAATCAACTAGAGTCGTACTCGCGCAATGCAGCGAGATACATCATGATTTTAATGTTTTCTTTTATTTTTTGTCGCTTTACGGTACGATTTTGGATGGTTTTAAGATAGTGATAATGATTTTTTTTATAAATTTGTTTATTTTGGGCTTAATAATATAATGCTATTTATTAACTTTCATTATTTTAGATTTAATAATATAATTTTTTTTAAATAAACATTAAATAGTTTGTTATATTTTAGATTTTTTATATTTAAAATTTGATTTTTATTCTATATTTAATTATGCAGAAAGTGATTTTAGGGGATTGAAGTGAGGAGTGATTTTATGGGAGTTAATGTGGTTAAAGATAAGAATTGAAAATTAATAAATAACATTAAATGTAGTACATAAAACATTCATTACTAACTCGATTATTTCTTATATTTGTCCAATTCAGATTAAAATATTTAGATGAGTATGACATTACTCACCCCTAATCCGACCCTGATTACATTTATTTAGGATTTCCCCTAAACCTCCCTCTATATTTATATGGGTGTATACATTTATTATTTAAAAACAAATATATTTAAATTTTAACATTAGGATTAATGCAATGATAATTCATTATAATTTTAATATTAAAATACATTGTTTTTTATTAAACGGGTACCCAACAGATTTCCCGAATTGGTCGGGGGTTCCTTCCCCTCGAACCCATGGGGGATTGGGGGGTGGGGGGGGGTGGGGGGGGTGTCAAGGACCGAAGGACGGGGTTTTTTCCATCTCTACTCCTTAGGTTTGATTAGTCAATTTTTCTTAAGTAATAGTTTTGTTGTGTGTGACAGTTTGACATATATAATCGAACAATGAACAAATACAATGCTCTGGAAATAATTATTGGAGATCACATCTGATAGAAGATGGCAAATGGATGGTTAGGACCATCGACATTCACTTTCATTCATGTACCTTCGTATATGATCGAGACTTCTCTTGTTTTAACAACCAAACCTAACCCCAAGACATTGTCCCAAGCATGGACATGATTTGAATCGACTGATTTCGATTGTTGGTCAAGTTATGAATTTTGATTTTAAGAGTTTCAGAAATTCGATTAGTCAATTTATCACGGCCAAAGGCCACAACAACTACACAAAGGTTAAGGGGCTGTTTGGTTGGTTTTCCATTAAGTTTTGTATGGATAAAGTTGTCTGTGTGGATTAATCTGTTTGTATAGATTTAGAAAGTTTTTATTTGAGAGAGTTTTTTCATAGATGGAATTAACGTGTTTTTTAATGGGAGGGATTGGTTTGGAAAAAACTTGGCTTTCTGCATAAAGTTCCCCCTTAAAATCTTACTGAATAAGCCACTTTCTATATCATTAAGCCACTACCAAATAATCATATATATCTGACTGAATAAGTTGTGAGTCTCATTAAACTGCTAACAAACAGACCCTAAGTTTAACAAAATTTTCATAATAGACAAAATAACTTTAACTTATTGTGACCCGCTCATTTCCCTTTATGGTCCCTCCCTTGGGACCATGAGGTTCCCTAAGCCTTTTCCCATACATCATGCGAACATAAAAGTTATGAACTGATCAACAAGATGCACAAATATTATAACTAAAATGACTATCTTAACAAACATACTTACACATATTCGGTGAGGATGTAATCTTACTGGTAGCCCAGAGGCCAGATACTGTTGGGCTAAGGACCCACGTAAAGATAATCATTTGTCGTATATTATATATATACCTAAAAAATGAATATATTGATTCTTGATCATTGAACCATTCTTGAGGCGAACACCCTAAGATGGTTCTAACGATTCAAGTCATATTTTCGTTTAAGGATCCTACATCGCATATCCACAAATTCAATGGCAAATTATGGTAGCATTAATTCTTATCACATAGAAAGATATATACACATCTATTTACTTATTGTTGAATTAAAAAATACCCTATGCTTCATGAATACAAATTTGAACTAACGATTAGACCATTGGTTCTACTAAACATACCAGTTTCCTAATTCAGACTCATGTCCAAACCGAACAATTTGATTTCAAATTTTGCCGGAACAAAACCTTATGAAACAGGACAAACCAACTGAATTGTTTTTGCTTGGTTTGCACAAATTTCGTACATCTTATTAATGTTACTAAATTCAAGAATATTGTTGAGTGTTGACCAATATGGAGCCATGATTATTATGGTTTCATTGTAGCAAATATAATTACATCGCTCTTAACTTTTTTGACTTAGCTTTACCTGTCGTAATGATTTGTATGTTATAAAGATACATATGTTTTTTTTAGTTTGACACTTTTGACTAAAGAATGCTTCAAAGTCCTTATTTTTTTTGGTTTCAAACAACCAATAAAGTTTCGATAACCTTCGAAGTTAGAAATTCTAATCATCAATCCAAAATACGAAATATCATGTGGTTTCAGTACACAATAAAAACTTAATACATAGCTAGTCATTGTTGCATAAATTCCGAAAATAGATGACAATATATTTTATCCCCTTGCTAATCAGCTATGATATTTGTACTTGACACACACACACACCTATATATATATATATATATATATCAGTTTTATGCTTAGTGAATTAATGGTTATTTTAGTTTTAACTTGAATATATGTTATATATATTGGGATATTTTATGCATATTATGTTATAATGCAAGGAAAATGTAGCAACCCAAAACTTTAGACAATAAAGCAGTCTAATAACATAAGAAATCTCGCCAAAAACGGCCCAATAACAACAATTATAATCTTAAAGGTATGCTAGGTTTGCATTAAAACAACATATTACAACTGAGATTTTATATGGAACTAAACATTCTAATGGTAGTCTTCTACTTCTGCTCCCGGTCAAACTTTCTTTTTACCCTTGCACGCGCTGCCTAACTCACGAATACCTGAAAAGGTTTTTAGTTTTTGAAAGAGCGAGGGTTAGACCAATGGTCTAGTGAGATCCCTCAAAACATAGTTCATTCACAGTAACGGAAGATTAGAATAAACCAATCCTTTCAGCTTTAAAAACATAAACCACGAATAAAACTCGCTTCCGGCACACACTACCATCACTAAAAGTGACAGCGTGTCTGTCTCATATTGCCTTAGATGAGACACACCCCCATATAGCATAAACGGGACACCCCCCCCCCCCCCGGTATGAGTACAGGCGGGCCACACCCCCCGACTTTGGCTGCTCACAACAATGTATGCACACATTTAACCATCAATAAAAACATATACCGCATTTAAACAGAACTTACGTATACACAGACCGCGTAAATAAAGATATACTTTAAAATAACAGCCTCATGTCTTAACAGTTAAAACGCCACAAGCATTTTAATAAAAAGAATCATGTGCATAAATAACTTCATAAACTTACGAGGTTTTAGTTAAGAAAAACTGACCTTTGGTCCTTGCTACGAAACCCGCGAACTAACGATTTTATAACCTACGATGATACCGACAAAAGATGAGTATTCTACTAAATAGACATAAAGACTTTCTACCACTTTCCTTAAAACTCTGCCTATACTCCCACAGATACCGACACCGACCCCCAGGTCACATCGCGACCGAAATACAAACACTCTCACCCCGGTCCCCCGCCTCTTGGGGTCGACCGGGTTCCCACCCTCACCCCGATCCCCCGCCTCCCGGGGTCGACCGGAGCCTCACACCCCACCCCGGTCCCCCACCTCCCGGGGTCGACCGGAGCCCCACTCCCCACCCCGGTCCCCCATCTCCTGGGGTCGATCGGGGCCCCACTAACCGGTCTCTTCTCGACCGGGACTCCCCCGGTCCCCGATGTCAAACAACGCCCGGAGGCGATTACGACCTACGCGAAAACCCCATAAATCGAACCTAAAACCCCTTCCTAGGCCATTAATCCCACAGATAAACATGCCAAGCATAGTGGGTTCTGAACTCTAAAATACATTAATCGAAAGATTAACAACATCCACCTAAGTATTTGATCTCAAGGAATCACACAGGGTCTTTTATTATCTTAACCCCAAATCTCAAATTCTCAGACTCCAATCACAGGAAAATAAAGAGGAAGGATTCAAGTACCAAACTTAGAAAAAGGAATTGGATTAAGAACTTTACCTTAGAAGGAACTATCCAAATCTGAAATCTCTTCTTCCCCAAATCGACACTTGCACAGATGCTCTCTCCCTCTCTCAGCCTGATCCAACCGCCAACAATGGAGAATGATAAACCACAAGGGTTGTGGTGTGGTGGTAAAGGCTTGGGGAGTTCATAGCGCTCAACCCGAGTTCGAGCCCCACTCGCAGCACTTGTGGCCACTGAGGATAATCTCAGGGCTGCACGCTTTAGCAGCTGGGCCAAAGACCCTAAATGTCAGGGATTATTCTGGGCCGAAGGCATAGGATATCCTTTCCAAAAAAAACAATGGAGAATGAGGTGATCCCTAGACATAAAAACCCTTTTATTACACTATTTACACTTAACCCCCTTAACTTTAGGATTTTGACTAAAACACTCCCAACCTTACAAATAAATGATTTTGAACCTGGTTATTATAGAAAATAAATAATTGATTAGGCAGGTTGGTAAAGGCCACTTATTTTTGGAACTTGTGTAATTTGACTTAAACTTTTGCCACAATAATTGTGTATTAAGCTTTCCTTGTGTAATAATCATTTTCAGAAAAAAAAAACATCCAAACATCCTTGGTATATTTAACACATATTTCCTATAAATTTGTTATTTTCTACCCTCTAGTAAAGAAATCTATTTCGAACTAACCTTTTGCCTTCAAGTTCTTTTTTACAGAAGAAAGGGAAGAAAAGTAGGGAGAAAAGAAAGAGTTGGTGTTTTCAAATTTTTTTATGAAAGAAAGGAAAAGAAATTTATGAAAATAACGTTGTTTTTACTCCCGAACGAGGGAGGAAAGGTAAAGAAAGAAATAATTAGAAATATTTATGAAATTGTATATCTACTCATAGATTACAATCTATAGTAAAATAAATACTTGTATATTTGTAAAAATGACATATTTTCTTCTTTCTTTTCTATTCATTATCATGATAAAAAGAAAATTATCTTTCCCTTCCCTCTCAAGAACACAGATAGAAAAAATTATTTTTCCTTTTTTTTTCCTTATTTTTCTTCCCAAATTCGAGAAGACAAGTTTAAAAAAGAAATCAAGTTGATCATACATGGATGAAATTTGAAATCTAGGGTTTATATAAATTCTTGTAACCATATCAAGGGTTAACTGATGTTTCTAAGAACCGAAATCAGCAACCTCTAAAGGTTACCTCCTCGATTTCTCTTTGGACCATTTAATCGGCACTATAATTCTCAAGCAATCTCTTTTCTTTAGCAAAGAATAATAACAAGTACATACAAACTGATCGATCTAGATTAATGACATAAAAATAACCTATGAAAATTTTAAAGAACATAGTAGAGAATGAAAGTGAGTCCAAACACTTGTGCAAGTGCCAGAGAAAGTCAATTGGTCGGTGGTTGCATGACCATGAGAGAGAATTATTTGTCTACTTATTTCAAGTGTCTAAACGGCATGAGGTGTGCTGTGGCGATGAGTTCAAACCTTAAGCCTTATGAGCCACGGTGAGGCCAAGGCACCAAGCCATGACTTATAGCTGCAAATTTGTATATCATATAGACAATATATATATATACACACACATATGTATTATACTATCACTCAAATTAAATAATATTACACAACTTAAATTAGGTTATCTACTAAAAACAAAAATAAATCAAATAACACCTTACAAAAACCTCGTATCGAGTCATGACATCTCATGGGCTTAACGTGGTGTCAGAGACGAGTTTTGAGCCACGATGGTTACCATGGTGAGATTTTCAAAACAAGTTATTTAGAGCTTGAAATCCCTACATAAGTGTTGAGCACGAGATACGTTGAAGTCCTTTATCGCCAAGAGATACCTTTTCTTTTACACGTCCTCTGATGACGAAATATAACAATGACACATTGTAATGATCACCCTTAATAGACATATCCTTACCCTATCAACAAGTACGTGTAAGTGACCACCCTTGAACATTCTGTCTTTACAAAAGATATCAGACATGGCCTTGTTTTTTGTGCATCTTTGAATAAACAAAAAAAATTTAAACACAATCAAGTACTCCCATTTAATTTAGTTTTTATTTTACTTTACTTTACATAGTTCGCATGGTAAGCCGCATGAGAGAAGTATAGGGAGAAAAGGGAACCCACCTTGGAATCGATAAAGTTACATGGAGTTTGTAGTTGCATAAAAGGGGACCCAACTTCGGATTTTGGACAAAAAGTGGTTGCCATGCCTTGACCCGTGATTGAGCTTGATTCCCTCACCATGAACTCCGGTAATTTGATTCCACACCCATTTCAAGCAATGTAGTTTTGTCATTTTAAACAAAAGAACAAGATACTGTAAATTTTTCATCATTTCAAAAATCCAAATACGTTAACTGAAATTGACGGGATAAAAAAAAACAAATAGCCTAAAACATGTTCAAATAACACACGTTGCCTAAAATCACTGATTTTTTTATATAAAATAAGAATCGCCTTTAAAATACAGAACAAAATAATGCATTTTTAATATAATAGATTTGATGGTTACATCCCCTTTCAAACATAGTTGGGTATCCAACCAACCAAAATGCTTGAATAATGTTTTAAGGTGCCGTCTTTTAACAACAATTATTTGTCCCAAGAGTTGGATACACAAATAATGAAAACAATAATACAAAAAGCAATTCGTAGTTATTAGATTAATGATGGATGAATAGTTGTGAATAATTTGAGTGATTGCATTAAAACATTAAAGAGTAAATTACATGTTGCGTACATATAGTTAGGTGTTTTTAATGGGTTTTGTCTCTTTTTTAAAAATTCAACAGAAGTTGTGCTTGTGGTTGCGTTTTTAAACAAGTTACATCCTCGTGGTTGAATTTTTTTAATGAGTTAAGTCCTTAGAGCATCTCCAACATATATGCTAAAATAGAAAAAATTGAAATTTTATCATTTTTGTTGCTCCAACAACTATGCTATTCTTTATGCTAAAATAGAGAAAAGATGAGAGAGAGTATAAAATCTCTAAATGTAGATAAATCTATAAATAGATAATTTTCTCCCAAAACTAATCATTACATCCAAAAAGTAAACTTTTCCTCTCTCAACTTTCTATATATTGAATATTTTAATAAAATAATTAAATACACTAAATATTTTAATAAGATAATTAATAATAGAGTTGTTAAAATATAAGATAATTAATCTCTAGAGATTTTGATTTCTTTTACTTTATTTTAGAAAAACTTTAGCATAGTTGTTGAAGATGCTCTTATGATTGTAATTTTTTTAATAAGTTTGGTCCAAAATAAATTAAAAACCTAAGTTCCTATGATTACATTAAAAACCCAACTTATTATAAAAAATTAAAAATACAACCACAATGAATTTTAGAAAAGGGATAGAACTTTAAAAACATATAACCACAACATGTTATTTATTAAAACATTAATTACCAATTAATTATAAATGAAAGGAAATAATTGTGCATTTTAAACCAATTGTCATGAAGGCACGTGACCCCTAGGCTATTAATAACTAAATTGACTTTTCTAAAAAGGGGACATTTTTTTTATAAAAACAATATTGAAAGAGGGTTTAAATTTTTTAGGAAAACAAAAGGTTTGATTTTTTTTTTTTTTGAAAATATAATTTAATGGGTGTTGTTTTGTGCATCCTAGTCTACATAGCTAGGGTGCAATAATGTTAGAATTATAGCATTGATTTCCTAAATACTTCACATCAACCATTAATTTTTAATTTTTTTAATAATAGTTACAATTTTGATCCCTGAATTCATTTTATTGATTTACTTTATACCTTTTAGTTTTATATTTTATATTTTTATTATATTAACACATATAATCGTATATCGTTAAAAAATTAATTTTTAATTTTAACAAATTACACCATTATAATCGTCTTCTCAATACCTTCGAAATGAGTCAAATATTAAATATTTTTTGACTTAATTGTTATAAAGAGAAAAATACAAATTGTACAAAGTCCAAAATTATTTTTTAAAAACTAATCCGCTATATTGACAAAAGTTTTTTGAGTTGGTTTGAGTTGCTTATAGAATTCTAGACGTGACATATATATGTGTGTGTTTTGATTTTATAAATTTATAAAATTTGTAACTTTTGATTTTATTTTATTTTATAAATTTGTAACTTTTGATTTCTTATAACTTTGTAAAATGTATTTTCCTTTTTGTAACAATTACATTTTATTATAACTTTGTAAAATGTATTTTTCTTTTAAAATCAATTCTGTAACAAACGCCAAACGTTAGGGACCAGATCTGTAATTTACTCTCCAAACAAATTCACAACCGTTCATTTTTATTTATTTGTAATTATAGTTACAATTTTGGTTCCTAGACTTTTTTTATTGATTTACTTTATACCTTTTGGTTTTATATTTTACATTTTATATTTTTATTATATTAACACATATAAGCATATATTAACTAATATACGTTAAAAAGATAATTTTTTATTTTAACAAGTTACACCATTATAATCGTCTTCTCAATACCTTCGAAATGAGTTCAATATTGAATATTTTTTTATTTAATTTTAACAAGTTACACCATTATATATGTGTGTGTTTTGATTTTATAAATTTATAAAATTTGTAACTTTTGATTTTATTTTATTTTATAAATTTGTAACTTAGTATTTTCTTATAACTTTGTAAAAATGTATTTTTCTTTTTGTAAGAATTATATTTTATTATAACTTTGTAGAATGTATTTTTCTTTTAGGGACCAAATCCGTAACAAACTCAATGTGACGATTTCCATTTTTATCGGAATTCCAATGATGAGGCTTTTTTACTTACTACTTTGTAATATATTTTTCATCTACTACTTTATAATATAGTTTATTTTTTTATATTTGTATGTTTAGGATTATAATATTTACACAAATCCAACAACTCAAGGGGATCATATGCAAGCATCAAAATTTTGCACTGACGAGGTGTTCAAGTCTCGTTAAGATTTAATCGATTGGATGCAAATATATTTTGATGATCTTTTATATTAAAACATTTTATATTTGTAGTTTTAAATTATTTACAACAAAATACCATATTCCTTTAACATAAAATAAAAATTACTTTTATTTTATGGTTATTAAATAATTAAATAATAATCCTAATATAATAATATTAAATAATAATCTTAATATAATAATTATTTTTAAATAAGTTCTAAAAACATAATAATTAAATAATAATCATAACATAATAATTATATTTAACTTTTTAAACAATGATAACAAAAAGTAAATAATAGATAGTGTAGGGTGTATTTGACCTATAGGGAAGAGTGCAAATATCCCTACCCAATAATAATAATGACTTTTTTTCAACGAACTTACAAAAAGAAAGGTAATTTTAATGACTTCTCATAATACATGTTATAATTTTTTTTAAATAAAGTATTTAAAATCAAATTTTAATTTCTTTATACTAATTCCAACGATTATCTATATCTATACTATCTTATAAACCAGATTTACTAAAAGTCTTAAAGTCTTAAATACATCATCTAAAGCATAAAGTACTACACTTCCAAGCATAAAGTCTTAAAAGTCTTAAAAACTACCTTTTAAGCATGGTGTACAACTCTTAAATGCATATGATTTGTATCAAGATAGTTTATGTTTCCCGTGCTCATCAGTCCTCTCAGCTCCTCCCCCAAAGCGACAAATTGGTTACCATTTACCAAGACGCCGCTTCAAGCTTCTGGTGATTTCTTCAAAGCGATGCTTCAAATGATTCAAGAAAAAAGCTCCAAATATATATATCGATCGTTCAAGCTACAAGTCATACCTTTTCGTTCCTGGTTCAACACATCGGCTCGAGCTCTCGAATCCTTCCTCCATTATCGTACCTATCTATCGATTCATCCGTGGAGATCTCAATTCATCTCTGTAAGTTCAATTTCTGTTATTGTTTGTGAATCTAGGGTTTTTTTTTTAAATCAATTTAGAAATTAATGGGTTCGTTGATCTGCTCTGTTGAAGTGAAATTCATGGTTTCATACTGCTTAATCGAAACTATTTACCCTTCGTACTTTTGCGCTATTCATCTATTGTGTACTCAACATGCTCCATCGAGACAGCATGACCTTAAGATGGAGTGAGGTTGCATCAGAATTTTGTTCATGTTCTGTAAGTTCAATTTCTGTTTTGTTCCTGTTATGTTCTTTCCAGCGAAAAAGAGAGAAATAAAAAACAATCTTTATTTCGAAATTCTAAACAATCCATCAGAATTAAGGGATGGATGGTTTGACTTATTATTGGTTTATTTTTCAAATTTGTATATGAAGCTCTAGAATAAAAATATGGAGGTTTGTAAAACACTTGTTCCTAAACATATTTGTATATATTAAGTTTTTAACTACTTGGTTGGGTAGTTCATAAAAATCTGAAACATGTGTATTTTTGATCCAAACTCTCCTCAACTGATCCATTGAACGCAAGATCATTTAAAAGATTGTAGATCTTACTTTCTCGATTATTTTGATTTTTGAGTTTATTGGTACACCTCAACCCCAACTGTTATTTTTTTGGTTTGGTCATCCCCTTCCTCTCGAGAAGAAATCCTGTGCAAAGCCAATCAAATTTTACATTTTGCTAGGGGTGTTAATTGGTTCACAATGGCACTCTCCCTTTCAATGTTTTGTTATAAGCATGATCTTGTAGTCTACATTGTGTCTGTTACTTAGTCGTGTTTCTCTTATAATCATAAACCATTTTATTTCTTATTATTGCATTTTCGCTGGCTCACAATATGGCTCATTATCCTCTAAGTTGTTGTTGTTTGGTTTCAAATAGGACGGTGTGGGCCGACTCGAGGGTTGCTGGTTACAATCCCACAAACATTTGACAAACATAAAATAAGAAGAAAATGAAGCAATTTAAATATTGGTGAAAGTACCATTGATAGAGTCTATAGTACAACTTCAGATTAAGAGGGCTTTTTGTTTTTAAAGTTGGGTATTGTCATGAGGTTCTAGATTAGGACTTGAGTAGATATGACTCCCAATACCACATTTAGAGGTCTCTTTTCTACCCTTCCCTATGATTGCATTTTTATACATTTCTCTTTCCTGTTTTACTGTTTAGTTACTTGTATTTTTCTTGTATGATTATACAACATGTTGAAGCCCAAAGACTTGATTCAATATTTGTTGTATCATAATTTCAGTTTTTGGAGTATGTTCTATTTTATTCAATCTTTCATTTACAGTTTGGCAGAACGAGTTAAAGAAATAAAGTGAAGAAAATAAAAATAGGGAAAAGAAATAGGAAAATTTGTGCATATCCAACCATTTTCAGGTATTATTTCCCATTTTTAGTTTCATTCTTTGTCGATTTGTTGTCTTTCTAATGTTGGTTTTCTGTCTTCGTCAATATGGTTTGAGATATATTGATTATGGTCATGCATATGTAACTCTTTTGCTAAGATCTTAGGTTTTTACTCAGTTTATACATGATGCAATTGATTTACAGATATACATATAGTTTCATTTTGTGTTCTAATTTGAAATAAGGTATATACGATTCAACAAAAATATTGCTATGATGGCAAAGAAAATGAACCAGTGCATTATTAACATGTGCATCGAGACTTTTATTTTATCTGGAAGTTGTTGTGAAGCTTTCACATTAGACAATATGTTCAAGCATTTGTCTATTAATGTCTTTGCTATCATGGAATGAGATAATTTTCAGCTCATGATAACATATATAAAGAAAATTTGCCATAAGGAACCCATCTATAAAATTTCTTTGCGTCTTTTAACGGGAGTTTACCAATTTTGATTTCTCAACTATGCATCGCTCTTGACTCTTGGGCAATACTCTGTTCTGAATGCTTAATGGATTGAAAGAATTGATGATAACAACTTTAGTTGTTATATATTCCAATTCAACTTTGTCCATTCTTAGTTCGTTCTAACTCTGTCCATTCAAATTATGCAATTCATAAAAGTGATGTCTCTATGGAAACAATGAAATTTATGTTGCCATCACGGTACGAACGTTCTATTTATTTCTTCTTAACTTCATGTCGTTAACTTTGTATTTTGGTGCTGTAAAAGCTTTTGTACATGAATGCTGAAAAAATATACTTTTTGTTTTGCATTTTGCTGTTGCACCTGCACTTGAATGCTAGAAAAAGATACTTTTTTTTGTTTGCATTTTGTTGTTGCACCTGCACTTAAAAGCTAGAAAAAGAGACTTTTTTTGTTTGCATTTTGTTGCTGCACCTACACTTGAAAGCTAGAAAAGGAGATTTTTTTTTTGCATTTTGTTGTTGAACCTACCTTTGAAAGCTGGAAAAACATAAAAGGCGTTGCAATTTACCTGAACCCACCTTAATCTCGAAACATGAAAGATGGAAAAACTGTATTATTGACCTTACTACATCTTAATGGTGTAAATAATGTATTTGAATTACTTGCAACACGGGCTGTGACTAATATGTTTGGATCACATTTTATCAGAAGACATGTTTTCTCTAAGACACCTCTATGTTTATAGATAATAATTTTCAATGCTATAGTACTAAACTAGCAGTTATTTGCATCTTCTTATAATAATTCGCTGAGACAAGACCTTTTTTATGGCATTCGGTAGGAAGAACACATGCAACTTTGGCTTCTTGCTCTGCTGTTATTTGCATCTTCTTATAGTTCTTGATTTTTTGTTTATGGCCGTTTACCAAATGCTTACATGGAAAAATAATCACCCTCACTTACCTTATCAAGTAACATTTTCTGTCATCATAGTGTTTGTTAAATAGCCCCTTAGTTTTCATCCCATTGCATTTGTGCTTTGCTCTCATTAACCATGATATGCAACGATGTTGTTTATTGACTTTGAGTTTTATGATTGTGAACAGGTCTAGGAAAAGCCCAACAGTAAACTGGAAATTCAGCCTCGAGAAACAAAACCAGAAGCATGAGTTGCAAATTTTGTTATTCCCCTTCTTTTACTTGTGGTCATTAATACTTCTGCAAGCTTTAGTTCTGGTTTTGTATTCATTGCTATGATGATATATGTTTTTTGTTCAATGGCTTGCTAAACTTTGCGTCTCCATTTAAAGACTCTTCTAGAATAATTTGATCATTCTTTTCTTTACTAACAACAGTCCAGCCTCCTTCGCCTTCTTAGCAACCATTGCAGCCTCCTTTGGCTTGCTGACATTGGATCACTATTCGTAATTCAATAGATCAACATAAAAGCAACAAGAAGTTATTACAAGTTTATCAAATTGAAGTTGATGCAAGTCCAACATGAACCCTTTATGTAATAATAAGTCATTTAGTCACCTGTATTCCATTGATCAACTCTTAGCTTATCGAGATTTTTAATATAAAGCTTGCGGTTGAAAAGTAGTGGCTTTGCATCCTTTGTTTTCGTTCTCAAACAAATAGATCTAAAATGCAGATTCTGCAAGAGGTAGACCCAAGAAAATGTTTAAATATTGGCACTATTAAGAAAAAAAATCTTCAAAAAATTTCATAAAATTCATATAGATTTGTGGGTGGTTCCTAACCCTTGAACAATAAAGGAACTGTGTTTGAACCCTTCAAACTTTTTCGAAGCACAGAAGGTAGGTAAAAACTCCAAAATTTAAGACGAAAAGTAAGAAATTTGAGAAAAACAAGACTCAATCCTCGGATCATTTTCCTTCTATGTCTGTAAATGCTGTTGATACATATTCATTATGTAAAATCCTCATTTTGTAACTTTTGTTCACTTTTCCTAACAAATTTTGTTTTTCCTCACAAAATTGTAAATCAATTAATTGTTAGCATCTACGTTGATACAAAATTTTGTTTTCAAAGTATATATATGGTTTGAGATAAATTGATTGCATCTTAAGGACTCATTAAGTGCTTATTGGGTAAGGGGTTGTTTGTTTTTCTAAAAAAATTTCTTAATGACTCTTAAGTCTAAATCATTCAGACATTTTTACACATCACCTCTTATTAATCATAATTAAATTAAGATTTCAGACTTTAGACCTCTTAAAAAACAAACGACACCTAAGTGTTGTAATCGGTATTCTTGCTTATGCTTGTTTAATATTTACACCCCGCCGCATTGCGCGGGTACACAACTAGTTTTATTTAATTTCAATTTCAAAACTACATCCAGACAAATGAATATGGGGATTTCAATTATTTTTTTTTCTTGAGAGATTTCATTTCAATTCCTACCAACAAAATACGTGGTTAAATTTCATTCTAATTTCTACCAACAAAATACATGGTCAAATTTCATTCTAATTTCTTCAAATTCAAATAATTCTACCAAATTCAATTCTGCAAACAAAAACAGCTCCTTTGGTCCGTTTGGTATGACAAAATGTTTAGAGAGATTTGGATTTTGTGTAAGGATTTGAAATTGAAAAAACTTTGGAAGGATTTTGAATTTTTGGTGCGTTTGGTTTGTATGATTTAAAATGGAATTGAACTCCATTATTTATAAATATTTTATAAAAAAAACAAATTATAAATACTTATGAAAATAATTAAATTAACTTTTATCAATTAATTATTACAAAACGAATGTTTTTAACATATTTTAAAATATTATTACAAACAAATTCTATGAAATCTCGTAAAATACCAACTAATCCCATGAGATTTATAAATCCCTTATTTGTAAGACTTCATTGAAATCCCAGGATTTTAGCTCCAAACTTTAATTTAAACCAAACTTGAATCACAATAAAATATAATTTTAAATTCCATCAAATTCTACCCAATCCCACAAACCAAACCGATTCTTAGTCCATATTTTCTTATGATTAAAAAATAAAATACTTCTAAATTATATTTTAAACATTTTTTTTAAATATGTTACACTTCACAGCTACACAAATATATTTATCTACCCTCTTGACACATCTATATATAAGATATTGAAAACACCAACATTTATTTCATCATAAATCTCCCCAAAGATTCTTTAACCTATGTTTCAACAAAATTACAACTGTTATCATAGTTACTTTCTTTAAAAATAATGACAATAATTGCGTATGTCTTTCAAGGCATCCAATAGGTTCCCGTGATATTCTTTGAAGAAAGATGGCAGGGTTACATATAAATGTTTAGATTTTTATTATAATATTAAAAATATTTATCAAAGGTGTGCAAGCCTAGTGGTAAGGCCCTGGGGGATAGTGCATGGTATGCCTATCTACCAGGGTTTGAATCCTGGGGGATGCACTTCAGCGATACCCAGACCTTGGGTCGGCCTTCGGGTACAGGTTTACGGGCATACCACTCTATGGGTATGCGGGTTCGGTCTTGACCGAGCTTAGTCGTACCTGGGCGGGTCCAGTCAATTTGGGCTGGGCCAGGTCGTCGCGGATTAGTCGGTGCTGCCCAATTGGATGCCCGGATACCGCGGGTGCGTGATATATATATATATATATATATATTGAATATAATTTCTGTAAAGTAAAGTGTTAAGGAAATTATAAGAGCATCATTAATAGATTTTTTAAAAAAGAGAAAAATAAAGATTTTGTTCTTTATTTCACTTATATTCTTTATATTGTTTTTTAAAATAGAGAAAATAAGAGAAAACGTTATATTTAGAGAACTTTTTAAAATTTGATAGAAAGATAGAAAAATTATTTTTATTCATCTTCACCAATAAAATTGAATTATTATTATTTTAATATAGTTTAAATGATTAATTATAGAATACTTTGATTATTAATTAATATTATTATATTAAAAATTGAGAATTTGTTAGAATTAAAATGTAATTTTTTTTAAAAATTAACTTTTGATTTTATATTTTAAAAAATTATAAAAACATGTTAAAAATGCTTTAAGAAACCAAAGATCGGTAAAAATTAGAGCATCTCCAATGCAAAGTTCTTACAATCAAAAAGTGTAGTGGTTTGTAAGAACTGTCATTGTGGAGAGTTCTTATAAGAACCCCAAATCCTGTAGGTTCTTAAATAAGAACCTTGGTTCTTACCTTTGTAATAATCGGGTTCAATCGTGTAATTGAAGAGTTTGGGTGATTAATTAGTCAAAGCCCAAAGTTGGAGGGGCTAGTTGTAACTTTTGTAATAAAGGGTTATCCCAATACCCTAGCCGTCTATCTTTGTCATTTTGGGAGAAATTTTAGCTAGGGGTCAGGAGGAACTTGGTGTGCGTATTAGGTGTAAGAGATCAAGAACTTGGAAGGAAGAACAAATCAAATCCCAGCAAGGTAAGTTCATAGCTTCTTCTTCTCTTGATTGTTTGGAGTAGTAATTTTATCCTTATATGTTGTTTTGGCTGGTAATCAATGTTTTATAAATAGGAAGTTGTTGAATTTTGGGATTTTGATATCGAGCGATTTGGGGAGGACAGGTAACCCATTTGTTGTGATTTGTTATTGACCAAAGGGGGGGGGGGGGAGAAGAGTTGGATTAGAGAGTTTTGTTTGGGAAACAATCCCCGATGGATTTTCTTGTCGAGGGGATTGGGTGCTCGCTGGGGCCAGAGGGAAAAACCCATGGTTGCGACCTCGCTGACTTAGGCCCCGGGCTTGTTACAGTCGGGCGAGCGCGGGGTTGTGGAACCTGGGTGATCCCAGGCTTGTTATATCCGGGTGACCCCGGGGGGGTGAAGTTCGGATGATTCCGGTGTGTAGCAAACCGGGAGACCCCGAGAAAGTCTCTACCGGGTGAACCCGGGGGAACTCTCAATCGGGCGACCCTGGGAGTGTATTTGCTGAGAGTTTTTCCAGGAGTCGGGTTTGGGTAAGTTTTCTGTCAAGTCGACTTTCTTAGAGTGGGGAAGGTTTTCTGAACCATTACTCTTAGTGGCGATAAAAAAAAGGATTTTTCCCTTACTTTTAGAGAATAACCAAGTGACTGACCGGACGATCCTATTTTGTGTTTAAGGAAACATTTGCCCGACAATCTCAAGTGTTAGGATCTAAGCACAGGACGACAGGTGAGTTTTCGAACAATACATTTTAAATGTTAAGTGGTGAAAGACATGTGAAGGTTTAATTAAAGCTTTCTACTCTTTATGTATGCTTTATATATATGCGAAATTTATTATGTATAGGTTACTTTGATGTTGTTGATTAAATGTATGCATACATTCTAGTTGGCGAGTATGGCCTAAGACAGGGGGGTGTCTCGCCTGTGCTCATACCGGGGGGCGTGTCCCGTTTATGCCAATAGGGTGTGTGTCCCAGATTAAGGCAGTGTGAGCCAGACATGTTGTTACCTTGTGTGCCGAAAGCATGCTTGCGGGTGTGATGTTTTACAAACTGAATTGGTACTTAAATGTTTATAATAAAAATCCTTTTATAGTGATGGCATGAGCTGTTATTTGAGGGAACTCACTAGAATTTTCGGTCTAACCCTCGCTCTTTCAAAACTAAAAACCTTTTTTCAGGTAGGCGCAAAGTAGGATGATCGTTCAAAGGTAAAGAGAATGTGTGATTCGGAGTCGTTTAGAAAACTTCCTTTCGCTTTATATCTATTGTTCTCAGTTGTATAATAGGTTGTTCACTGCAAACCTTGAGATAACTTTGTAGACTTGGGTCCGTTTTTAGCATGGATTTATGTACCTTACTTATGTTTGTTAGGGTAGTTATAACCTAGATGTTGGTGTGAAGTGGCATATTCATTAGTTTTTTATATTTTTCTTGACTTTATAATTACAAGTATTTATTTATAAATAATAATTATTGAAGTTGAAAGTACATGAGACCCTCAAAAAAGAAGTTCTTATAAAAATTACCATTATAAACTTTTATATAAGTTTTTATTTTGATGAATTGAAAATAAGATGGCAACATAAAGTGCAAAAAGGAGAATCTTATTGCATCTCCAACAGCTATGCTATAATTTTTCTAAAATAGAATACAAAAAGTTAAAATCTCTAAAAAAATTACATCCAACTCCAACAACTACTCTATTTTAGCATATCTATCATCAATTATATTATTAAAATATTCAATACATTTAATAAAATATTATCTCTCTCTCTCCTAAACACACAATTTCAATTTGTCCTATTGGAGAAAAAAATTAATATTATTTATCTCTCTTAAATAGAAGTTTTAGAGATTTCTTCAAATTTGGAGATTTTTACCTTCTCTATCTTATTTTCTCTATTTTAGTATATATGGTATAACATAGTTGTTGAAGCAAAAAAATTTCTAAAATCTCCCTTTTTTCTATTTTATCATAGCTGTTAGAGATGCTCTTATCTATACTATATAATGAAAATTCTAATACGGTTATACTTGTACAATCTTTTGTACAATAACATTTACCACCCTTAATCTTTTGTACAATAACATTTATTACCCTTATAATGTTACATTTACCACCCTTACATTTACTTATTTAATTTATTTTATATCCCTTACTTTTTCATTTTTCATTTTACACCGTTATCATATTAACACAAATAATCGTATATGAACAAAAATGCAATGAAAAAATACGTACCTTTTTTTACAAATTACACCATTATAACCGTCTCGTCAATACCTTCAAAACGAGCCCAATATTGAATATTTTTTAATTTAACCATACTATTAAATATCAGAATATATACGAATTATCTATACTATTAAAACGGTTATTGTACAATCTTTTGTACAATAACATTTACCACCCTTACAATTACTTATTTAATTTATTTTATATTTCTTACTTTTTCATTTTTCATTTTACACCATTATCATATTAACACAAATAATCATATATTAACAAAAATGCAATGAAAAATATGTTCATTTTTCTACAAATTATACCATTATAATCGTCTCGTCTGACCTTCAAAACGAACACAATATTGAATATTTTTTAATTTAACCATACTATTAAATATCATGAATATCTACGAATTAATTTGTTTTATATCCATACGTTTTATTTATTTTTCCACCATTAGCACATTAAAATACATAATCGTAAAATACGTTTCATTCTTATTATAAATTATATCTTTATAATTTTTTTCGTCAATAATTGTAATATAAACTAATTATTGAATATCTTTATAGGTTTAGGGTTTTATAAATTGTGATTCTTAGGTTATGTTTGATTGTTGATGACATATCTATAAGAAAGTAACATTAATTGTTCGTTCTTTACTTACATTCCGCTGCATTGCGCGGGTATATGCCTAACTATATAATGAAAATTCTAAAACGGTTATACGGTTATTGTACAATCTTTTGTACAATAACATTTACTACCCTTACAATGTTACAATTACCACCCTTACAATTACTTATTTAATTTACTTTATATACCTTACTTTTTTCATTTTACACCGTTATCATATTAACACAAATAATCGTATATGAACAAAAATGCAATGAAAAAATACGTTCCTTTTTTTACAAATTATACCATTATAATCGTCTCGTCAATACCTTCAAAACGAGCCCAATATTGAATATTTTTTAATTTAACTGTACTATTAAATATCAGAATCTATACTATATAATGAAAAAACTAAAACAGTTATTGTACAAACTTTTGTACGATAACATTTACCACCCTTACAATGTTACATTTATCACCCTTACAATTACTTATTTAATTTACTTTATATTCTTTTTTTTTTTCATTTTTCATTTTACACCATTATCATATTAACACAAATAATCATATATTAACAAAAATGCAATGAAAAAATACGTTCATTTTTCTACAAATTATATCATTATAAGCGTCTCCTCAATATCTTCAAAACGAGCCCAATATTGAATATTTTTTAATTTAACCGTACTATTAAATATCATGAATATCTACGAAATAATTTGTTTTTCTATCCATACGTTTTATTTTTTTTTCCACCGTTAGCACGTTAAAAATACATAATCGTAAAATACGATTAATTCTTATTATAAATAATATCATTATAATTTTTTTCGTAAATAATTGTAATATAAACTAATTATTGAATATATTTATGGGTTTAGGTTTCATAAGTTATGATTTTTAGGTCATGGTTGATTATTGATGAAATGTATATAAAAAAATAGCATTAATTGTTCGTTTTTTACTTACATTCCGTTACATCGCACGGGTATATGGCTAGTAAGAAACGAAAACTTTATAATAAATGCAAATTGACTCTACACTTCAATTTTGAAGCTGTGGCCCAATGCATGTGAGAACCACTTTCACGTCAATGGCGACAAAATAGTTGGCACTTGTTAACCACGTGGCGGACGCACGACAACTCACGGTACTCCCACCAGTACAAGGTAGGCCACTACACCAATAACTACTTTTTTTTAATTTTTATTTAAAATTAGTAATAAATACTATCAGAGTAAATTACGGATTTAGGGTTATGGTCTATAATTTTTTCAAAAAAAAAAAAGGGTTATGGTCTATAAGATTTATGATTTGTTATGAATTTAATTATTTATCTTTATTTATTATAACAAAGCCTTCAAAAGCTTTCCTATAATTTTTATAAGATAGGGAATTAAAAGTAAAAATCTATAAAGAATAATACATTCAACTCTAACAAATTTATTATTTTAGAAATTTTAAAACAACTTATTTTATTATAATATTCTCTAATTTATCATCCAAATACTATCATTATGCAATTATACCCACGTTTCAAAATATACATTATGCAATAACATAATCGGGATTGTTATATACATCCCATTTTGGTAAAAATCAAGTTAAATTATGCATTAAAAGAATGTTAAAATAGGGGTATGATATTCAGTGATGTGAGAAGAAAATTAGTAGAATAAAATGTATTTAACAAGTAGTCATGACTCACAAAGATATTTATCATAACCTTAATAATTTTTATTGGAAAAAAGGTCTTAATTGAACAAGATTTAACATTACTTTAATTAAATAACATAAGAAAGGAAACAACACAGAGACCCACAAGAAAACAAATTTATTGACATAGTTCGTCATTCTTTACTTCATTTCACAATAAACATGATATGACCGGGTAAAAAGATATATGATATGGATGATTAATGTTCCAATTGGCTTTCTCTTAATAATTAAGGTATGGGAAAAAGATGTTGAATCCATTAGTTGCTAGTGACACATGAATAAACATTAAATGGTTTCCTTTGTTTAAACATGATTTTTTTGGGACAATTACCATTTTATAGTAGTTAAAACGATGGATGATTTTCTTTCAAAAAAGAATTGATGTTTAGAAACGTTCCCATGGGAAAGAGAAAAATATTCGTATATTACCTATTCGTTTTAGTGTTATATATTATATTTGTATGTTAATTTGATTGGATTGATTGTCGTCTTATAATTATGTATTGGAATTGTGACGTGTGAACCAAGGAACAATTCATGGTTGGATTTCAAGAAGGGGGTAAGAGCATCTCCAACAGCTTCCCCAAAATTTCTCCAAAATGGGGAACCAAAAGTTAAAATCTCCAAAAATAATGACAATCATCTCCAACAACTTCCCAATTTTAGAGATAAATCATTGATTACATTATTAAAATATTCTATATATTTAATAAAATATTATTTATCTCGCCTAAACAACTCATTTCAAAGTTTCTCATTGATTGAATGTAATAAAAAAATAATTTCTCTCTTGGTAATCATTTTTGGGAATATCTCCAAATTTGGATAAAGATGTATTCTCTCTCTTACCTTCTCCAATTTGGAGAAAGTTTTGAGAAAGCTATCGGGGCTCATTTTACACCAAAAATCTCCATACATTGCTAATTGCAAACCTACCTATTAATTTCCTCCTCATACACATCAATATCAAAACTTACTTTTTACAATCTCAATGCATAACTTGACCTGATTATGACATTAAAAATGATACAAATAATACTGGCCATAAAAATCTTCTCATGTTTCCAAATTTCATATCTCAGTTATGTCTCACCAATCACCTAAAGACAAATATTATTTTATTTAATATAAACTTATTTAATTTATCGTATAATTCTTTATATGATGATGTGTTTTCAAAGGTGGACTCACAATTTTTTTTTAAGTGCTAATACAATATATGATTACACAAAAATCTATAGAAAACGTTTACAATATTAGCATAAATCTGTTGGTTGGTTTATTGTCTCTGTACAAAAGAAACCCATGTCCAAGTCCCATCTACAATTTTTTTAAAGCACAAAAAGTATTTTTTTTAAAAAACACCAACATTTAATTTGAAAACCAAGAAATTTGACAAAATAGGATTGGAGCCCGCCGCATCTTTGGTACAAAGACAACAACATGAATTACTAACTCCGTCATTAAAGACTTGTGCTAAGCGTTTAATTTCAAAGAAAATAAAACACCCAACACAAAAAATACAATGATACCTTTCAGTAACGTAATCTTTTTCCTTGACAATGGAACCATGAAGCGATGCCACTGTATCCTCCTATATAGGTCCGTCCCTTTTTGTTTCAACATGATTCATAGGTAAAAAGGAGATATAAAATTCGAGGACAAAAAAGAGTTTTATCGTCAAGAGGGGAGGGGGGGGGGGATGAAAGCAAGGATCACAATCATGTATGTAGTAGGGGGAGGAATGATTAGAGAATCACAATCAGTCCCGATCGATGTGACAAGATAGGGCAGGACCACGTTAAAATTTCAGGCATTGATTGGCAAAAAAAAATGCTAGCTTATAAGCTAGCTTTTTTTTTGAAGTTTTTTTGGATGACCATAAACTAGCTTATTGAAAAACTACTTATAGTAGCGTTTTAAAAAACTAGTTTATCAACTAGTAGTAGCAAGAGCTGAATCCTCACCGACAAACACTTGCTCCACATAAATCATATTATCAAAAGCTCCTTTCTTTTTCTTCTCTTCCTCCTTCCCATTCTCATCGAAACCCATTCTTATTTGTGCGCACACACATACACACACTACACTACAATCTGTACCTCAATAACATTATTATTATTATTATTGTCTACATGCTTTTTCCTCTTGTACTCTATATCTCTTCACTCTCACTCCTTTAAATTTCCACCACATTTCACACCTGCTCATTTCTCATCTCACTTCCCTTCCTCTGACACAACAAATTCACTTCCAGAAATGGGTCAAAAAAAGTTCAGAGGCGTACGTCAACGCCACTGGGGTTCTTGGGTTTCCGAAATCAGACACCCTCTACTGTACTACCCTCTTTACTCTCTAAATTACTTAAACTATCTCGAACACTATTTTAGAAATTTTGGAGATTTGAGAAAAGTTTGTTTCAACTGCTATGCTAAACTTTCCTTTAAAATAGAGAAAAAGAAGGGATAATGGAGAGATTTTCGAATTTGGAAGAAGAGAGAAAATATAGCGTAAATGTTGGAGATGTCATATGTTGTTGTTATAACTTTTCTTTTGTAGCTAATGTTTATGCCATTTTTTGGAATGTTGCAGGAAGAAAAGGGTGTGGCTAGGGACGTTCGAGACGGCGGAAGAAGCCGCTAGAGTGTACGACGAGGCCGCGGTTCTAATGAGCGGTTGCAATGCGAAGACAAACTTCCCGGTTCTTAAAGCGGAGCCATGTACTTCACCGTCGACGACCACTTCGGCTCTATCGGCGATGCTAAGTGCCAAGCTTCGGAAATGTAGCAAGTCGCCGTCTCCGTCGCTCACCTGTCTCAGGCTCGACACCGAGAGTTCCCATATCGGGGTGTGGCAGAAACGGGCGGGAGTTCATTCGGATTCCAACTGGGTTATGACGGTCGAGCTTGGGAAGAACAAGACGGATCACAAGATCGAGGTCGAAGCCGATGTTGCGAGTCTGAGGGGGATCAATGATGTTCCGGAGACAATGATGTCATCTGGGCCTGGAAGGTATGGTATCTTGAGTAGTAGAAGCAGTGAGGAAGAGGATAAAATTGCATTGCAAATGATTGAGGAACTCCTCAACACAAATTAGTGGACCAACATATAGAATAAATTTGACAGATGATATAACTAAACTCTCAAAAAGGGTTGTGGATGGAGTTTTGTTTGTACCTTTCATTTAACCTATCTCTGGTTAAAGACTTGTTAATTATGGAGATACACTCCTAGGAATTGATATCAAGAAAGGTTCTCCAAAAGTCTCCATGAAAGCATCCACTTGAAATTTTACTATTTCTGTATGTATGATTGATTTAGGGCATGTTTGTTAGCAGCTTAATGAGACTCACAGTTAGTTTATTCAGTTAGCTATATATGACTCTTTGGTAGTAGCTTAATGATATAGAAAGTGGCTTATTCAGTAAGATTTCAAGGGGGAGCTTAATGCAAAAAGCCATGTTTTTTTTCCAAACCAGTCTCTCTCATTAAAAAAAACGTTCCTTCCATCTATGAAAAAACCCTCTCAAATAAAAACCTTCTAAATCTATACAGACAAATTAATCTACACATACAACTTTATCCATACAGAACTTAATGGAAAACCAACCAAACAACCCCTTACATTTCTTGACATTTTGACTTGACATCTTGGGACACAACAAACCAGCCAAAGAACTAGTAAATCCCACTTAAACAAGTCCAGCTTTTAACCGGCTACTTCAGCTCGAACTTGTTTATCTCGAGCTCGAGCTTTATAAATCTTGAGCTTGAGTCAATCTCGAATATAAAATAAAGCTCGCTTAACTTAACGAGTTGAGCTCCATAACACGAATGTTCGATTCGACTCATTTGAAAGCTCGGTTAAACATTACGAGTCGAACCCAGTCTGAGCATTCGCTTTTTTGAGCCAAACATGTTTATATGTTTAGAAATTATATAATCAAAATATAAAAATCATATAGCTTGAGCAAATAAACAAGTTAATTGATCTCGAGCTCATAAACGAGCATCGAGCTCGTGCTCGAACATTTACAAAATATTCGAGCTCATCATGCTCAAACGTTGATAAAATATTTGAACTCATCAGCCAATTCAATAGTAGGGGTAAAGAAAAGGAAGCTGAAAGTCCAAGATTAAGGGACCGTTTACCAAAAGCTTACCGGATAAGTGCTTATTGGATGAGCATGACAAGTATGAAGAATATTACCTCGTAAGAGAAGTATAGGAGGAAATTTTTGTAGTTCATTTTTTCATTCATAGGCTATTTGCTTGCAACATATTTATTTTTTTCACTTCTACTTCTATTGACATTTTTTGTAAAGTAGGTTGTAAGGATCATTTCAAATGTATGAACCAAACCAAACCAAAGAAAACCCGGTATATCCAATTCGGAAGTAGAGTATGGGAGGTGAAATGTTGCAGACATGTCCTCTAACCGAAAGGATATAGCAGAGATGATCCCCGGTTATGCAAAAATGTGAGCAAACAAGAAAGAAAAAAAGGAAAAAAGAAGCAGCGAAGGTTAGTAAGTAGTAGACAACAGGAAGAAAAAAAAAGCACACAAAGAAATGAAAACTAAGAAAACACGCGTCCCTCCACCCTCAACCTCGCTCTGATACCTTATATGCGGGCTCCCTAACCCTTCCCCTCTCCTACCCTCAACGTCACTCCGAACATGTATGGTAAACCGTAAACAAAAATGGAAGAAGCAAATGAAGAAAAAAGTTACTAAATATTATTTAAAGCCCTAAAACGAATAAAAAGCTAACACACTAATGTGTTTTACTACTATAAACAAAGGTAATTGTTGTTAAGAAACTTCATAAAAGCCTTTTCTTGTCTCACCCAGTCCGGTCTTTGTCCCTGTCCCATGTCGTGTCAAATGTAGTACAGTGAGTTTTGTCTTGTCCTATGTCGTATCAAACATAGGTCAGTGAGTTTTGTCCTCTCATGTCCCGTCCAGTCCCATAAATCAAATGTAGCCTTAAGGATCAACAAATAGATCCAGTTACCTCAAAAATGGAATTCATAAAATGAACGAAAAAATAAGCGACAAGAAGTAGGTGGTTTTTTATGTTTCACAAGAGAGTGTGTCCGAGTGGTACAAGAGTCTATTTTGCTTGTTTGCGCTCATGGGCACGGGTACGAATAATGGGTCCAACTCGGTCTAACTAGATCTAACATGCTCATTCATAATATAAGTTCGTACACAAAAATGACATTACATGAAAGCATGTATAAAGTTGCTATTAAGAATATATACCAAACATCAGAGTATCAAATATTGGGTGAAACTAGTGGATTAGGCATTAAATTAGAAAAAAAGACAACACATGAGATTCATCTAAAGCTTGTAAAACATTATTTTCATTATTAATGTGCATCTACTCACCCACCATTTTGAGGTAAAAATTTTGGATACTAACAATTGAAAAGGTCATAATCTTTTATGATACAATAAATCAATCATAATTGAAGATAATATCCACACCTTATATGTGCATATATGCAAGTCATTACTATTTGAACAAATTTGATTGGTATGTTAGAGCATCTCCAACAGCTATGCTATAATTTTCTAAAATAGAGTAGAAAAACTTAAAATCTCTAAAAAAAATTACATCTAACTCCAACTGCTACTCTATTTTAGCAATTCTATCATCAATTATATTAATAAAATATTATTTTTCTCTCCTAAACACACAACTTCAATGTTTCCTATTGGTGGAAAAGAATCTCTCTCTTAAATATGGAGTTTTAGAGATTTCTCCAAATTTGGAGATTTTTACCTTCTCTCTCTTCTTTTCTCTATTTTAGCATACGATACAGCATAGCTGTTGGAGCAAAAAAGTTGCTAAAATCTCACTTTTTTTCTAATTTAGCATAGCTGTTGGAGATGCTCTTAGTAACATATCAGTAGGATTATATTACTACAACAGGTGCATCAGTGTTTACTGTCGTGAGTTGTAAGGTCGCAACACAGACTCCCCGGAATGAATTGTCGGCTTGTTGCTGGTAGGTCGCCAGAAAATGGGGTAGCTATGGTACTGATTTAGCGAACAAGACAAAGAAGGGCGCTGATTGGAGAATGGGGAATGGCCGGTCGCCGGACAGCGACAATGCCTAAACTTCGATCTAAGGGGCCGTTTACCCAAACATATGCTTACCGGTTAAATTCAACGGTATTACTAGCCTTACCGGGTAAGATTTTAGTATATTAAAACGACATCTTATGCAAAAATTTACCCGGTAAGTAAGTGCTAACCGAGTAAGAGCCGTGACCCAATTGTTTTAATTTATTAATACGAATTGCCATCTCTCCCCCGTGTATGTACAGTTGTACACTACCAAATAGGTAGTGAAGCCACGTTAAATCCCCGTGTCATTTTATTGCTTTCTTGATCTTATTGAGAAAGACTAGTAATTGGGATATTCTTCTGTATATTGAAAATGAACCAGATTACATCTATTTATACAAGGAAGAGAAGGACTAACTAGAGTTGAGACTACCCTAACTCTCATAGTCTCATTAAACGCTAAACGAACTCTACCTGCAAGCTAGCTAACACAATTGTTGATACCCAACTTGCATAATATAAAAAGACAATATTGTCCCTATCTACCATATTGTATTAGATCTTCATTGCATTGTGCTTCGTTTATTCGTTATATGGATCCTATTAGAATTCTGCATTGTTGTTGGGTTTTACACTAGTTGTTTGATTTGTGACCTTAGTGTCTTGTATTGAGATATAGAATTATCGCCCTACAATTACTCATGGCCTGTTTGTTAGCAGGGACACACAGTTTACTCAGTCAACTATATATGACTGGTAGTGGCCTAATTATATAGAAAGTTACTTACCCTCCTAATTAAAAAGCATGCTCCCTCCATCTTTAATAAAACCTTCCCAAACAAAAATCTTCTCAATCTATACACATAAATTTATCCATACACGACTTAATAAAAACCCAACCAAACAACCCTTTAGTCAAGTGTGTCTTTATTACATTTATGCTGTTGTTGGATTTATTTATTTTTTGGAATTACAATGACCTAATATCAATTTAGAACCTTGAATTCTCTTTCCTATGGCATTAAGAATCTAATGAATACTACTCGTACTCATACCAAATGCCAATTAAACAAAATATAACCATCAACTAATTCCGTGTATGGTCCGATTGTATTTGAACCCGTCACATGTATGAAAATTGGGTTTTTCTGCTCACAATTTAAGTAGCCTGTAGCCTTACATTTTAGTAATGACATGAAAAACCAAGACTAACAGAAAAACTAATTAGCTAATGTTGCTTTTAAGACTACTCTAGAATGAGAAAATATATGGGGTCAAATAAACTAACCTCTATGTATTAACCGAACCCCCTACCAATTCCATACTCACACACATCAACATCAAAGCCTCCATTTTCACATTTTGGAATGTTATGATTTGACCAAAAAGAGGTTTAAATAGGAGGACCCAATTAGAAATCAAATCATCTTTTAAGTCATTCCACATAACAATCATTCCACGGATGTGACCCTTTTGGCAATTTTATCGTTATTGAGAAACAATAGAGGCATACAATATCGTTCTAGACTATTTAAGGAGTAACAACATGTACTTAAAAGAAATTGATATTTGAGCAATCAATTTCTCCTACAACTATAGAAGTGTTTATTAGTTGTGGACTTGTGGTATAAAATCATATACTAAGGGGGCATTTGGTTCGCAGATTCTGATGGAATCTGATGGAATTGGAATGTCCAATTCCTTTGACCAAATTCAATTCCCTTGTTTGGTTCATTCTTTTCTATGGAAGAAATGTGTGAATTCCACCAAATTCCACAAATGAATGATTTGAACATTCCATCCTAAAACCCAAGGATTTCAATGGAATGGAATCTTATATTTTGATAATTTCAAATTTACCCTTTACTCCAAACTAAACCCTACTAATATTGATTATCAGCAAACACCAACTATCTCTCTCCTCTCTCTACTCTCGCTATCTCTCTCTCCTCCCTCTCTCTCTTCCCTCTCCTCTCTCTTTCTCTCTCCACTCTCTCCTCTTTCTCTCTCCTCTCTCTCCTCCTCTCTCTCTGTTGGGAACTGAAGATTTGTTTAAGTATGATTACTGCTGAGACAAGTTACTACTGCTGAGCCAAATTACTATTGCTTGTAGAAATTAATACTGCTAAGCATAGTTACTACTGCTGGTGAAGATTAATACTGCTCAGAGTGTTAATGCTGCTATGACTTAATACTGCTTATGTGATAATCTTGGTAAGATGCGCAGATCAAGGTTTGAAGATAATCATGGAAGGTTGAAGATAATTATGGAAGAATATACTGAAGATCTTTTATGTTTTGTAATTATCTTTTATTTTCAGTATATGTATAGAATTATTCAGAATAGTTTGTTAGACGAGTATTCTGAGTTTTTGTTTTGAGAGAGAATTGACCTCAAGGTTCACAACCCTAGTTCTAGAGAAGTAGAATTCGTCTTGGTGAGTCTGTTCATCAAGATTGAGGTTTTGTGCGAAAGCTTGTAACTTTAATCATTCAATAACGTTTACAAGTTGTGATTTCTACTTTACTGTTACATCGATTTTTAAATATTAAAGTGTTTTTCCGCAACTTCTTTAATATTGTTTTTGAGTTTCATTATTCTTGTTAAGGATCAGATCCTGGCAAGTGGTATCAAAGCCTAGTATTCTCAGAAACCTTCATTCATCATGGAGAACACAGTTGAATCAAACAGTACTCTTGTTTCAAAGGTTCCCATGCTCAAACCTAATGAGTTTGACATGTGGAAAATTAGGATCAAGCAGTACATCCTCCTTACAGACTTTTCTATGTGGGACATTGTTGAGAATGGTCCCTCTGCTGAAGGTAAAATTGGACAAGATGGAAGAAAACCACCTCCAAAAACTGATGCTGAGAAGAAAGTGAGACAATTGGAGATGAAAGCCTTAAGCACCCTGCTTTTGGCCATTCCTAATGAGTATCAACATCAGTTTCACCACTGCACTGATGCTCAGATTCTATGGAATGCTTTAGAGAAGAGATTTGCTGGCACCAAGAGCACTAAGAGGAATCAAAGGGATATTCTCAAGCAGCAATATGAGAATTTTACATCTTCAAAGAATGAGTCTATGACTCAAACTTTTGATAGATTCAATAAGTTAATTGGTGAGTTGGCTACTGTTGGAGTCCAGATGGAACAAGATGATGTCAACCGAAAGTTCCTCAGATCTCTTGGAGATGAATGGACCATGTACACTGTTTCATTCAGACAGAATGACAAATTGGAAAAAAAGGAACTGGATGATCTGTACAATGATCTGAGAGTGTTTGAATCTGAGGTGGAAGCAAAGAAGAAGCCTACTGGATATGTTCATAATGTTGCACTCCTTTCAGCATCAACTGATTCTACTGCTAACCCTGAATCAATTAATGCTGCTAATGGAGTAAATCAAGAAAAAGACAATGAATCTGTTTTTGAAGCCTTTCTTTCCATCCATGGTAACTCCTCTTTAATCAATGATGACTTGGAACAGCTTCATCCTGATGATCTTGAAGAGATGGTTATTAAATGGCAGATGGCCATGCTTTCTATGAGGGTGAAGAAGTTCATCAAGAGGACTGGGAGGAACAACTTCTCCCAAAGAAGAGAAGATAGAGCAGGCTTTGATAAGTCAAAGGTGGAGTGCTACAAGTGTCATATGAAGGGACACTTTGCCAGGGAATGCAGAAGTGGAGTGTCTCACAACAATCACCAACAAGCTCAGACTGGAAGCTTCAACCAGAACAGAAACTCTGCTCAAGCTCTTGTTTCTCAACAAGGAATGGGGTTTGACTGAAGTGATCAAGCAGAAGAGGCCATTCAAAATCAAGCTCTCATGGCAGAGGTATCTGATCTTCCAACTGAGGTACTCTCTAATATCTGTTCTCAAACTTGTATAGACACTGTTAAAAGGTACAGACATCACAACCAGAGTATGAGTGATGACCTTAAGAGGTTAGAAAATGATAGAAAAGACTATGTGAAAATTGTTGAGAGGTTTGAGGAACAAATTAAAGGTTTCCAAGCCAATGAACTTCAACACAAATATGATACAAATTACTGGAAGTGGGAGAAAAATGAGCTAGAAATCCAACTGACAAAGTCTAGAGAGGAGAATGAAAAGTTGTGAGGAGAGCTAGCCAAGGTTAAGCTGGATGTGGAAAAGTTTTCATATGCTTCTAAAGCCATGGATTCAATTCTAAAGGTCCAAATCCATGATAAGCTTAAACCAGGAATTTGGTACAATACCACACCACCACCATACAACAACAACTACATCCCTCCTAAATCAGACTTGCTAGAGACCAAGGATAGGAAGGACTTGCATGAGGGAGCCACTAAGATAGATCCTTTAGATGAAGTAGTTGTTAAGGACAAGACTAAGAAAGAAGCTGGTAAGAGTAAGGATAATACTGTGAGTGGTGAGATGTGTAACACCCTAAAAATAGGGATAACAAAAATCCGAAAAACGGACATGCGGTATTTAAAATTGCCAAAGCAAGAGCCTCCCAAAAATGGGGAAAATACACAAACCTGTTTAAATACAATCGTAAATAAACGGTCAATAAATAACAACCAACTAATCTAATTTCTATAACCAGAAACAAGATTACAAATAAGGGTGTCATTTATAAACCCAAGGGATTCTCCTACCAAAAGCAATATTCCCAAATCTCTCACGCAAGTACCAAGCTGACATAGAACCGGTGCCGCTAAAACCTGAGATACACATCGACACCAAACAAGTGTTAGGCCAAAAAGCCTAGTGAGTTGAACAATAAAAAGCATGCAAGAACAGATACAATTCTTATTAGCAGTTAACCAGTGTTCAATATATGTGGAGTCATTAGGGGAGACCCAAAGCACCAATCAAGCCCACCCCAAGAGTCGATATACCTTTATGCCCTTAACAAGGAACATCCCAAGGCCCAGCACACCCGGAGACTACTCCAAAGGAAAATTCCCCAAATGGCGGAGGTCTAGGCACATACCATCACAGTGGCGCCCAAGACTACATCCTCCTTGTGAACTGACTTGGTTCGTCCAACATAATGCATATAGGAGGTCCTTTAGGTGTATTTCAACCAAATATAATTCAATACCAATCGTGGGTACAATATCATCCTCCTCATAGCATGAGTCCAACATAAGACTTAAATATCCACATAGCCACGTTGTAGATACAATATCACCATGAGTATATTCCAAATGAAATCATCATAATATACCAAACATATATTCCTTTTTCATGTAAAATACCCATTGTGGCACACATAGTGGAAATCCCCAAATAATTACACAACATAGAGTAACTCATGGGATGATACTTCATATACATATATCTCACACAATCTCATGGAAATACCATCAAATACTCAAACCCGTAAAGATGACCATTTTAAGCAAATATGTAATAATAACAACAAATAAGCAAATATGATGTGTATCCAGTTTTAACAAAAGTTTAGTAAACTCACCTTGCTAGATTTAGACTAAATCTAGATTTTACCCACTTAGAACTTTCCTTGAAGAACTTTCCTTGAAGAACTTGATTCTTCAAACCAAATCTTCCAAAACCTAGATCCACAAGGTTCCAACCATAAATATATATATTCTACCATAAACAATCATTTTCCAAACCATATACATGGATACCTCAACTAATACCGAAACCCTAACTTCCATAACCGAAGAGAATAGAAGATTACCTTAACCCAAGCTTGAATTCACCAACCAAAACACTTCTAGTTCACCAAAATGATCACAAACCTTCAATCTATGAAAGGGAGAACAAGGGGTGGATGAAACCCTAGAATATTTTGGGGAAGAAGATGAATAGGGAGAGATGAGAAGCTTACCACCACAAAATTCTCTAGTATACTTCAATAGACTTCCAATCTCTTGCTAGATCCTTGAAAATCTCTCAAAAATGAAACCGTAGCAACTTGAATCACCCAAATCGGAGCTACGATGAGAAAGTTATGAGGAAATGAAGTTTTGGGTGAAATGAGGCGAAAATCAGGTTTTAACCCTAGTCTCTGACCCCCGCGCACGGCCCGTGCGTTTTTGTGAAGGACCCGCGCATGGCCCGTGCTCCCCCTCCAGCCGGCCCATGATTTCCCCGAAAACCATTTTGGTCATAACTTCTTCGTTATAGCTCCGTTTTTGCTCCGGAAAGAACCGTTGGACTCGTAATTGAATCATTTATCCATCAAGACCATAAAATAAAGGATTCAAGCCCAAAATCAAATATCTTATTTTTCCTTAATATATCGGTTTCTGTATAAACTTGAAATGGTACCTTTCGAAAATCGGGGTGTTACAAGATTCCCTTAGAAAATAACATTCTTACCAATGAGGGTGGTGGAAGGGATTGGGTCAAATCTGATGACGTAGAGAAGACTGAGGGAAAGTCTAAAAAGGTCCATTACAAGCAGACTACAGTTGTGAATCCTGTTCTTTGCAAACAGTGTGCAGGTAATAAGTCTGAGCCCCTAAAGCATGATAAAAGGAGGGGCAATCAAAGAAATTGGAATAATCAGTGAGCTCAGAAGCAAGGAGTTGATCTGAGTAGAATCATCAGACCAAAACCTTGTTTCATATGTGGCAAAATGAACCATCTTGCCAAGCACTGTTATTTTAATCCTATTAACCAAAGGATAAATTTTCAAAGATCTGTGCAAAAACCCTTTGGTTATAGGAAGGATGAAAGGAACCATGTGGCTAAGAAACCTGTTAAATCTAAAAGCCACATGAAGAAAAAGACTGTAAAAGAGAGTGTCAAGATGTGGGTTCCCAAAAGCACTAAAACTGTTAGTACTGCTACCACAAATAGTGTTGCTGACAAAGATAGTGCTGCCAGAAGCAATACTGTTGCTATCAATGTTAGTGCTGCTGAGAGTATTAGTACTTGTAAAACTAACATTGTTAGTACTTCATAAGATGTTAATACTGCTAACTCTGTTAGTACTTCTAAAATTAGTACTGCTTCTAGTGTTTGTGCTTCTAGACCAATCATCTTGACAAAGTACTCCAATAAAGAGTTTTCTAAATTTAAAAATCTCATCAAAAAGGAGTGTAAGTACTTTGATGAGAAAGGGAGGCCCAAGACCACTTTGGCTTGGGTTCCCAGTCAATACTAATTGTTATGTGCAGGGCAACCAGCAGCTCAAGGGAAAGAGCATTTGGCATGTCGATAGTGGTTGCTCTAGTCACATGACAGGGAACATGGCTTGCCTCAAGAATTTCAAGAAAATTGATGGAAGGCATGTTGCCTTTGGTAATACTCCAGATGGAGGTAAGATTAGTGGTAAGGGAGATGTAACAAAAGGTAAGTTGACCTTTGAAGATGTTTACTATGTTGAGCAGTTAAGGTACAACCTGTTAAGTGTATCACAGGTTTGTGACAAAAAGCATAGTATATTATTCACTGATTCAGAATGCATTATCCTTGCTCTTGGATTCAAGGTAGTTGATGAAAAGATGATACTACTAAGAACTCCAAGAAAGGATAATGTCTATTGTTTGAATATGGAAACTGTTTCAAATGATTCATCCTTAAACTGTCTTGTTGCAAAAGCCTCTTTGGATGAATCATCATTTTGGCACAGAAGGATGTGTCACATGAACTTTAAAACAATGAATAAACTTGTTAAAAACAACCTTGTAAGAGGTCTGCCTTCAAAAGTCTTTTCATGTGATGATCATTGTGTTGCTTGTCTCAAAGGCAAACAACACAAAACTTCTCATAAGTCCAAAGAGTTGAACACAATTTCTTCTTCTCTTCAGTTGTTGCATATGGATCTGTTTGGTTCTACAAATGTCATGAGTATAGGTAAGAAATCATACTGCTTAGTTATTGTTGATGATTACTCTAGATTTACTTGAGTGTATTTTCTAAGGACTAAGGATGAGACAAGTGGACTGATCAAATCCTTTATTCTAAGAATTGAAAACCAAACAAATCAAAAGGTAAAAGTCATTAGGTCATAGCTGAATCGAAGACGAAGCTGCTGAACAAAGAGAAGTCTACTAGTGACCTGATGCGGATATCAGTGAAGCAAATACATCTCTACTTATACGCGAAGGAACATGAGGAAGGCTTCAGCGATCGCTAAATTCTTGATATCTCTGAAGAAAGAGATATTCAGCGATCGAATGATCACTTAGCTTATACCTCAAGTTTCCTTTTGTTTAACCTTGCACAACCTTGTACTATGTGTCAGAACGGACATGTCTCTACCACAATTCGTACACAACTCTGTCTACTACATTGTTCATGATCCGACCGAAAGCATGTCTCCAAAAGTCAGACTCCCAAAGCCAATCAATGAATGCCACGTGTAAAGTGCCCTGCCATGCATTTAATGCATAGGGTATAAATAGGAAGATCACCTCTTCATCTGAGGTTTGCTCAATCCTTGAACCCCAAATATAAACCTTTGTTTTCTATATTCTAAATCCCTCATTCTCTGAAATTCTTGTGCAACCATCTTAGTGTTTTCTTAAGTTTGTTTAGATTGAGTTTTACTTAATCTTATTCCGCAACAGACTTGTAAATTGTGTTTGATTTATCAATAAACAATTTATTAAATTTTAAATTATGTGTTTGTATTCAACCCCCCCCCCCCCCCTTCTACAAACTTGATAAGCACCTTAGGGACCAACAAGTGGTATCAGAGCAGTTTGTTTAATCTAATAAACAAGATCTTGCTTTACTCTCTTCTTTGCTATTCTAAATGGCACTTAACACAAACACAAACTACTATGATAATGGTTCTCTTTCTAAACCTCCTCGATTTAGCAGAGATAACTTTTCTCTATGGAAAAATCGAATGATGCTATTTCTTGAAGGTGCTGATCATACGATACCTGAATATATAGAAAATGGACCCTTTGAACCTGTTAGAATTATAGTTGCAGTTCCCGCTACAGCCACCACTGAAGTTGTCCCTGAACGCTATGTCGTTAAGGAAATAAGACAGTGGAGTGATGAAGACAAAAAGAAGGTAGGTATAGATGCAAGAGCAAAGACCATTATCTCAATGGCTCTGCCTGATGAAGTTTTCCATTCCATCATGCATCTGAAAACTTCTAAAGAAATGTGGGAAACCATATGTGTTCAATATGAGGGCACCACTGAAATCCAAGAGACTCGAAAGATTAACTTGGTAAGACAGTATGAAAGTTTCATCGCTGGTAAGAATGAATCTCTTTCTGACGTTCATCAGCGGTTTAACTGCTTAATCATTGATCTAAGAACTGTTGGTAGGACCTATTCTAATTCTGAGGTCTTAACAAAATTCTTAGAATGTCTTGCTGAAAGCTGGGACAGTTATTCAATATGTCTTAAGCTGACAAAAGACTTAAATTCTCTCTCTCTAAGCACTCTGTATGGAATATTGCTCAACTATGAGCAATCGAATCTCCTGAAAAAGAATCTTGTAAAAGAAAACCATTTATTGGTTTTTTCAAACATTTTGGGTGTCCTTGTACCATTCTCAATACCAAAAATCACTTAGGAAAGTTTGATAGCAAAGCAGATGATGGTTTTCTTGTTGGTTACTTATCTCAGAGTAAGGCCTACAGAGTGTTTAATTCTTCTTCTAGAATAATTAAGGAAAGTGACAATGTCAAATGCAATGAGAACTCACCAAATCCTATTGGTTCAGGTCCTCAGTGGTTATTTGACATTGATTCACTAACTAACTCTTTGGGTTTCAGTAGTGATGATCATGCAGGATCAGGAAGTATAGGATCAGGGGATGAACAAGTACAAGATATTATTCCTCAGTCTGTGATCTTTCCCATACCTACAATGAACCCTGTTGAAATCTGTGAAACGAAGACTGTTACTGAACCAATTCAGAGTGAAGAAGAAAGAAGAGATGAGGAGAATCCAGAGCATGAAGAGCCAGAAGTAGCTGATGAGATCCCCTCAGCTGACTTAAATGACTCCAATTTAGATGTGAGAATTAATGAAGAACCTAGTCATCAGACAAGAACTCAGAAGAATCATCCTCCTGGGTTGGTAATAGGAGACATCACTTCTCCTATGATGACTAGGAATCAAAGCAGACTTCAAGATTTGCAGGATCAGCAGCATACAGTACTCTCTTGCTTTCTATCTCAGATTGAGCCTAAGAAGGCTTATGATGCAATGAAAGATTCAAGTTGGATAGAAGCCATGCAAGAAGAGTTGCTACAGTTTAAATTGCAAGATGTTTGGGACTTGGTGGACCTTCCTTAAGGTCATTAAGCAATTGGCACCAAGTGGATTTTCAGAAATAAAAAGGATGAGAGAGGAATAGTAATCAGGAACAAAGCAAGGCTAGTGGCACAAGGGTACACTCAGGAAGAAGGCATAGACTATGAGGAAGTCTTTGCCCCGGTTGCACGGGTAGAGACAATTAGGCTGTTTCTAGCCTATGCCTCATATATGAAGTTCAAGGTATATCAGATGGATGTGAAGAGTGCCTTTCTATATGGAACAATTGATGTAGAAGTATACGTCTGTCAGCCCCCTGGATTTGAAAATCCATTATATCCTGACAGAGTATACAAACTTAAGAAAGCACTCTATGGTCTACATCAAGCCCCAAGAGCATGGTATGATACTCTGTCTACCTATCTCTTGGAAAATGGGTTTGAAAGGGGAATCATTGACAAGACCCTTTTCATTAAAAGAAGTAAGAAGGACACCCTACTTGTTCAGATCTATGTGGATGACATCATATTTGGATCCACAAAAGATCAGATGTGTAGAGACTTTGAAGAGTTGATGCACAAGAGCTTCAAAATGAGTTCAATGGGTGAACTCACTTTCTTCCTTGGGCTTCAAGTGAAACAGCAGAAAGATGGGATTTTCATAAGTCAATCAAAGTATGTGAAAGACATCCTAGATAAGTATGGTTTATCAGACTCAAAGCCAGCAAACACACCAATGGAAACACATAAACAGATCATTGCTGATCTCGAGGGGAGGATGTTAATGTCCATCTATATAGATCAATGATTGGATCTCTCATGTATCTCACAGCCTCAAGACCAGATATCATGTTTCCAGTGTGTGTGTGTGTGCCAGATTCCAAGTCAAGCCAAAGCAGTCACATCTTCAAGCAGTTAAGAGGATTTTCAGATACTTAAGAGGGCAACCTAGATTAGGTCTTTGGTATCCTTATGAATCTACTTTTGACTTGATTGCATATTCAGACAGTGACTTGGGTGGTGCTAATATAGATAGAAAGTATACTTCAGGAGGATGTCAGCTTTTGGGTGCAAGACTAGTTTCTTGGGAGTGTAAGAAGCAAACCACAGTGTCCTTATCCACAACAGAAGCTGAGTACATTGCTGCTGCAAGTTGCTGCTCTCAGGTTCTATGGATTCAGAATCAAATGTTGGACTATGGGGTAACCTTTCTTCACACTCCAATCCTCATTGACAATAGCAGTGCTATTAGCATTGTTAACAATCCAGTCAAGCACTCCAAAACAAAGCACATTGAAATCAGGTATCACTTTATTAGAGACTGCAATGAAAAGAAGCTTATTCAAGTTGCTAAAGTTCATACTGATAACCAGTTTGCTGATCTATTCACTAAAGCTTTTGATGTGGGTAGATTCACTTTCTTGGTCACAAGTGTGGGCATGATCAACTCTGAATGAGCTCATGTTTAAAAAGTGTTTGTATACCTGTTATTTGTTTATTTTTTTGGTGCTACTAATCATCTTTCTCAGGAAGTTTATTGCCTTGCTCAGACTAACACAAGCTTCAACAGTGTAAGTATCGTTAATGTTCCAGTGCAGTTTTAATGTTGCCAGTGCAAAGTTACTACTGCAGGTTCATTATTACTACTGCTAGTCTGAGTTACTACTTCAGGTATGTGTTACTACTGCTAGTTAGTTAATACTGCTAGTTGGTTACTACCGCTCTCAGTTAATACTGCGAGTGGGTTAGTACTGCTTTAACTGAAATTAGGGTTAATACTGCTTCTTTCCTGAATTCTATAAATACCCTCTTTGCCCGCCAAAAAGCTCACAACGACTCTTTGAATATTGTTCGTCTTCTCTCTAACTCTTTTCTCTCAAGCAACCAGTGTGTTTCAGTCAAGAATCCTCAAGCCAAATGGCATCCATGGCATTTATTGATGAACACAATGAGATCGCAATGCTTCAAAAGCCTAAGCAGGCTGCTGGATTCCATCAAATAGTTGATTTTCTCAAGTCCAGTCATATAGCACATGCTCTTACAGTGTCACCACCAATTTACATCGAGCACCAGGAGCAATTTTGGGCGAATGCCACCGCTGTTACTGAAAACGGTGTGCAACTTATCAAGACAAGGGTGTGTGACAAACCCTTGATAGTCTCTGAAGAGATCATTCGCATTAGTCTACGACTAGACGATGCCTCAGGTATTACCTCTATCTCTAATGAGGATTTGTTTTCCAATCTCACAAGAATGGGGTATGAAGGCCAACCGGGTGTTTTCAAATTTTACAAAGCTAACTTTTCTCCCCAATGGCGTTTCTTTGTTCATACTCTTATGCACTGTATTTCTCGAAAAACTACTAGATAGAGTCAGTTCAGTAGTACCATTGCTTATGCTTTGGTCTGCTTGTCCACTGCCAGAAAGTATAATTTCTCACAAATGATTTTCAAGGACCTTGTGTCAAACTTGGATAATAAAAAGAGTTTCTATATGTATCCAAGATTTGTCCAGACAGTTATCACCTCTGAATTGACGGATATGCCTCAGTCTAATGCGGTATATGTACCTAAAATCCCCAAGGGCAGGGTCTTTTCAAATATGAAAAGATCTGCCAAGGACTCGGAAGGAGTTGACACCCCATTGTTCTCTACAATGATGGTGGTGTCCCACAACCAAGAAGGTATGGCATCAGGGTCAAGGCCCTCACTAGACCATCCCACTGATAGCCAAACCCAACCTTCAATCATTATATCACTCCCTCAGTCCCTTGCTCTTAAGCCAACCCCAGTTATATCCAAAACTTATACTAAGAGAAAGGTACACACGGCTCCTTCCCTTGTTGTACCTCCTACAAACCTAGAACCTCAAGGAGGTGCTCACTAAGGAGATACATGAGCATGTGGGTGAGAAGACTGCCACTACTCCTGCTAGCACAGAGGAGGCCAGTGGTAACATCACTAAGAGCTTCCCCACGACAACTTTAAATGAGCAATCATTCAAAGGTCCCGGGTGCCTAGAAACCAAGGGAATAGGTGGTGCTTCAGTCTAGCTGGAGATCCCTATTAAACATTCCAATGATCCCTCAAAAGTGGGTAACACTCCTGGAGAAGGTGAGGATAGATATGACTACCAGGAATTGATTACTGCCATGTCCAACATGGCAACTGAACTAGATTCTCAAAAGAAGGTTATAAATGAACTCAAGAAAGTCATCATCAACCAGCAAGAAGAAATCAGCACCTTAAAAAAGTTAGTTAAGAAGGTGGTTCAAAGAAGGTCAAAGCAAAAATTTGAGCTCAGAAGAAGGAACCCAGTGGATGATGCTCCCAAAAAGGGGGAGTCAGAAGTTGAGGTCAACATGGAGAATGCTAAAAATAAGGGGGAGTTTGCTGTACAAGCAGTAGAAACAGAATCAGTGTTTGAAAAAACAGCAGTTACAGAGAAAGCAGTAGAAACAGAATCAGTGTTTGAGAAAGCAGCAGAAACAGTTAATGTTGTTGAAATAAATGAAGCAGCAGAAATTGTTCAAGAGGTATTAACTGACCTCCTTAGCAGAAATTTGGAAGAAATTGAGATAGCTGAAGCACTAATCAAGGCTAAACATAACACTCCTAAGGTCACTTCAAAGACCAAAGGAGTTGTCATCAAAGACAATGTTGAGGTTATCAAGAAAGCCAGTGCTGATAAGGTAGCAAGCAAGGACAAAGGCAAAACCAAGATAGTGGAATCTGACCAACCACTTAAAAAGCAAAAGTTGATTGAGTCAGATGAAGCTTTGGCTAAGAAAATTCAGGCAGAACTTGAGCAAGCAGAAAAAGATCAAGTGGAAAAAGATAGGGAGATAGCAAGAGCTCTAGCTGCAGAGCTTAATGAAGTATATTAAAAGAGTTTGGCTACACAGATGGCACAGAAGGAAACTGCACTTAAAAAGAAGTTTGTAATGATCAAAATGAGTGCAAAGAAGAGGCAACCTTCACAGACCTACCTTGGTACTCAAGAGAGAAAGAAGATGATCACTTTCCTCAAAGGTGTTGTGGGAGTCAAAAAGGAAATGTTCACAAAGATGTCATTTGATCAAATCAAAGGTTTGTATGAGGCAGAAATGACTAAGTTACAAGGAAATGACCAAGCAAGAGTTGAAGTGGAAAAGAAGATGAAAGAGAGGCATGACCTTCAAATACAAAAACCCTTTCCTGATGATCAAGAAACTCCAAGGAAGGAAGCTACTCTAGGTGAAAGTTTGAAGACTTTGAAAAGAACAAAAATGATGGCAAGAAGAAAACCAGCTAAGAAACCTAGAGTGGATGAGGAAGAAGTTGAGAAAGAACATAAGGTAGCGGAAGAAGAAGGGGCACCTAAGTCTGATGAACAGAAAGCTCAATCTCAGGAAGAACCATCCAGTACTTCTGATGTGAATATGTACATGGTGGTGATGGAAAAAGTGCCTGCGCCTATAACAGCTGAACCGATTGGTGTCAAGCCTCCTGAGATTATTCACTGGGATACCATGGAAATAGATGGAAAGGAGTATATCAGGCTTAAGAGGAAAGATGACAAGTTTGAAGTGTATCCTACTTGGGCCAAGATTGTAAGAGTATGCTCCAGATCTGATTTAGAAGAAATGTTTGAGGTGGGGATGAAATTATATGCTGATAAGCTGAAAACTCCAGGGATACCAGTTACAAAACTTGTGATGGAATATCTATGCATGTTGTTCAAGCCAGAGGAAGTTCAGCATGTTATCAGAAATGTTTTCAAAACCATTAACAACTGGACTCTGTCTAAAGAAGTGGAGTATATGCACTGGTTATGGATACAAATCACATTGAATACTTCTTAGTGGATAGAGTTTACAACCATAGCAGGCTAAAGTTGCATGCTATGTTGAAGAAAAAGCTTGGTTGTGCACCAGATTCTGCAATGGCAAGATACTTGATCCAGAGAACTCTTAATCAAAGTTTGGGGCTGAATCCTGATACAGGATTATGAGCAATGGAGTTTTGGGAGCATCTGAAGAACTTGACTTCTCTTCTCTAAAAGTCAAGTTAGGGGGAGATTGTTGGGAACTGAAGATTTGTTTAAGTATGATTACTGCTGAGACAAGTTACTACTGCTGAGCCAAATTACTACTGCTTGTAGAAATTAATACTGCTAAGCATAGTTACTACTGCTGGTGAAGATTAATATTGCTCAGAGTGTTAATGCTGCTATGACTTAATACTGCTTATGTGATAATCTTGGTAAGATGCGCAGATCAAGGTTTGAAGATAATAATGGAAGGTTGAAGATAATTATGGAAGAATATACTGAAGATCTTTTATTTTTGTAATTATCTTTTATTTTCAGTATATGTATAGAATTATTCAGAATAGTTTGTTAGACGAGTATTCTGAGTTTTTGTTTTGAGAGAGAATTGACCTCAAGGATTACAACCCTAGTTCTAGAGAAGTAGAATTCGTCTTGGTGAGCCTGTTCATCAAGATTGAGGTTTTGTGCGAAAGCTTGTAACTTTAATCATTCAATAACGTTTACAAGTTGTGATTTCTACTTTACTGTTACATCGATTAAGTGTTTTTCCGCAACTTCTTTAATATTGTTTCTGAGTTTCATTATTCTTGTTAAGAATCAGATCCTGACACTCTCCCTCTCTCCTCCTCCCTCTCTCTCCTCTCCCTCTCTCTTCCCTCTCTCTTTATCTCTCCCTCTCCTCTCTCCTCTCTCTATCCTCTCTCTCCTCTTTTCTCTCTCCTCTCCCTCTCCCTTTCTTCCCTCTCTCTTTATCTCTCCCTCTCTCTCCCTCTCTCCTCTCTCTCTCCCTCTCCGTCTCTCTCCTCACTCTCTCGGTATCATTCATGTGCTAAAATAATAAAAACAATTTTTGTTAAAAATTAAACTATTTAATGACTATTTTATTAAAGTAATTTTTGTTTAAAAAATTAAAATAATCAAAAAGAGTATTTTGGTCATTTACCAAAATTCCATTCCAATTCCGAAGCTACAATCTGTGAACCAAACAGAAAAATTCCAATTCATTTAACAGATTACATTCCAATTCTGTCAACCAAACAGGTGGTCAAACCTGACAACATTTCATTCCAATTTCTTCAAAGTCAAATTCCTTTGACAGATTTCATTCCATCCAAAAACATTCTGCGAACCAAACGCACCCTAAATAGGTTGAAACACTAAGAAATTACCGTAGTAAATGATCTTATATGCAAAATAAGTCATCTCTTCTCACGTATGTGAGTCAAATCTTGTTTTTACATTTTCAGTGTATTGATGTGACGAGGGTTAGGAGACACCAAAAAGAATTCGTAAATTCTTCCCACTTATCATATATTTTCTGGCCACCAATGCCAAAAAAACACTATAGTGTCCACGTAGTTTGCTTACTCAACCTCTACATTGGTAGATGCACGTGGCTCCTTGCACTCTATCATCACTGTGTTAACAAAGCGAGTCAAGCAACATCTTGTTCAAGTTCGACTCGTGAAAATAATATCAGACTCAAACGCAAGCACAAATAACTTTTTCTAGGTAGTGCCGGAGCTTGAGCTTGAATTTGTTTTCAATGTTGGAGCTCGAAATTAATGTTTGTTTAACAAATTTAAGTTACACACTATACCTAAAACTCAAGCTGTAAAAGCTTGTTAAGTTAAACGAACTTTATTTTGTGTTCAAGCTCAAGTAGCTCGTTAAAAGCTCTAATCGTTTACACTTCACTTAGTTAGAGGAAAAAAGTTATCCTGTAAATATCTCAAGTTTTGGGGACAATGAATGTAATCTGACTAGCACTACCAACCCCATGAAAAATGACAAATAATTTGTCAAGTAGCAAACTGGTGCTGGATTACTATTAGAGTGCCAACGCACTTGTCATCAACTCTTGCAATTCACATTTCCTCGTTCAGAGAAAAATGATGAAAGCAGTATGTTTCGTTGTGCTATGTGCCCTAATCTCAGCATCATCTCAAGCAACATCAATCATCAAAAGACCACTGCCTAACCCTGGATTTAAGATCATCTCTTCTAATAATCAGGTACTGGATCCACCTTGTGTATTTTGTGTGTTAATTCATACCAGAATTCCATTAACCTCTTTCGATTTTTGCGAAACATTTCAATTAGTCTATATTAATCGCGTAGATTGAAATCAGAATTTCACTCACCTGGTTTGATTTTCTTAGAATGAAGAAACATGTTCTTTCACGGTAAGGATTGTAACGAGTTGTTCTTCAGTTCCGTACACCCGAGATCGAATCAGTATCTCCTTCGGCGATGCTTACGGCACTCAGGTTCCATTTTCTGTTTTCAAATTTATAACAAAATGAATCGAGTGAAGAAGATGATAATAATGAATGATAACAATGTTTAGGTTTACACACCGAGATTAGACGATCCGTCGACGAGAACATTCGAGCCTTGTTCCGCCGATACATTCGATATATACGGTCCGTGTACCGATCAGATATGCTACATGTATGTGTACAGAAGCGGAGACGACGGCTGGTTGCCGGAGAGAGTAGAGGTTTACGGTGATACTACGAGAGCGGTTTCTTTTGATTACGACGATTGGATTCCGGACGACATGTGGTATGGATACGATTACTGTTCGGGATATGCTGCTGCTGCTGCTCGTTCGTCAAAAATCAAAATCAACAATGGTGTGAAAACAGAGGAAGTTTGACTTGTTGATTTGGATCTTCGATTTCCAGTTTGCGTGTGTTTTTTGATGAATAATGTATGATATTGTATCAAGTTTGAAGAATAAACTGACCTGTGTTGTAGATCTTCGTAAGTGTGGAGATGATGGCAGGCATCATGGATTTTCCTTCGTATCCTTATCGTCTTCCATGGATTACCTGCAACTGGTATTCCAGAATCATTTGTGCACAATGGAAGTTCATATGCTGTTTTGAAAAATCCGGGGAAAAAATGGTTTTCCCTCTAAAAAAAGATATGGATTTCGCAAAATTCAAATTGCCGAATTTAAAAAATGTAAAGGAAAATTATCAATAACTTTTTTACTTAAAGACACAAATGTTAAAAAAAAAATATAAGTATTATTTTAGTTTATTTCAAAACAAGTGTTCATTTTTTAAAGTAAGGAGTCGTTTATCAAATGTTTACTCTGCTAAACGTTTACCGGTAAAATTTAACAACATCACTTACTTATCGGGTAAGATTTTTGTCCACCAAAACGATATTGTATTCAACAATTTTTTCGGTAAGCACTAACCGTGGTGAGAGCATTCGCTATCACTTACCAGGTAAGACTTTCGGTTTTTTGCCTTAACTCTTACCAAGTAAGATTCTTGGTTTTTGTCATATTCATCCAGTATATTAATGCGTTTTGATAAGCACTTACCCGAATAAACGTTTAGTAAACGGCCCTAACTGTCTATTTTTCAATTCTAATCTTTAATAATGAGATAAAGAAAAATTTCCCACTCTATAATTAAGGGTAAATTATCTTTTTAATTAAAAAATGTATTAAGTACCCATTCCTAAAATCATGTTTCTTTTTCATTGTGGACATTTATTGTAACAACCCAACTCTCACTACAAGAGACAGAACCAAATCTATTAAATAATAAAGTCAAACGGCACAATACAACACCCAAAATACGAGGTTTGCGTAAAGACAACCTAGTTCACAACTGAGAATACACTGACAAGAATCTACAATGGAGGTCCTCTAAATCAGCTCCAGCTCGCATCTTCTCTTAAAACGTAACCACTCCTTCTTATGCCACTATTTACCTGAAAAGGGTTTTAGATTTGAAAAGAGCGAGGGTTAGACCGAAAGGTCTAGTGAGTCCCCTCTTACAACAGTTTTTAACTCATCAAACAAACAATCAAGGATTTATCATAAAATAAACCATTTTCAACTTCAAGAAAATAAACCTTTAACTTTCAGCAACTTCTTCGCTCACACTACCGCCACCCTAAGGTGACAACGTGTCTGTGACTCACACTGCCTTTGTTAGGATACACCTCCAACGGCATAAACGAAACACACCCCCCGGTATGAGCACAGGCGGGCCACACCCCCCGAATTTGAGCCTACTCGCATAGGACCATGTATGCATACATTTCCACTTTGTCAACAATAAGAAAATCATCTTTAACATTTAAATAAAACTCGCAAGTAAGTACTAAAGCAACATCATTTCAAAGCTTGCATATAATTTTCATAATACTCATGTCATCATATATAAATCAAAGTTTAAAATAAAACTTTCACATGCTTTCGTTAGCAGAAGGATTTAGTTCAGAAAAACTCACCTGGCGTCCTTAGCTCGAAACTCGCATCACTCCTATAATTCGGTCCGAAACCTATAAAGGAAGCATTGACCGATGAACTCTCAATTTGATATATTTTAACATAAGGTTAACCTTATCCCATAATCCCAACTCCACCTAATTTCTAAGAGAATAAAATCCACTAGAATATCGACTCGCAACGAGGTGCCTTGGAATAAACTGAAAATGAGTCAATATATCAAAATAAATCAGGCCCAACACTAAATAAACCAAACTAACCTTAAACTTAAATTTTAACTTGAATTACACTTGGGCTTCGACCCTAAACTCAAAATAATTAGAATTGGACTTCGGCCCACTCTACACCGCCCAAGGACTGGGGCGCCGCCCAGAGGGCGCCGGCGGCTCAAACCCAACAAATCGCCCGGGGTCCAACAAGACTCGACCGGGGCTTCAACACGCGACCGGGGCCTGATCGAGGAGGTCGCCCGGACTCACAAGACATCGACCGGATCCCCTTGACCGGGTCATCGTCGACCGGGGTATACCTACCGGTGTGGACCGGGGGGCCCCCTCCGACCGGAGCCAACCTAGCCCGGTATCGACCGGGTCCTCCTTCCCCGAACCTAACTCGGTTGTAACAACCCAACCTTAAACACCAAGATAGCAACTTAAATCTTAAATAAAAATGCCAAACGGCACAATACAACACCCAGAACTTCGAGATTTGCTGAAAGATAACCTGGTACACAACTTAGAATACACTAACAAAAATCTACAATGGGGGTCCTCTAAATCAGCTCCAGCTCGCATCATCTCTTAAAACGTAATCGCTCTTTCTACTGCCACTCTTTACCTGAAAAGGGTTTTAGATTTGAAAAGAGCGAGGGTTAGACCAAAAGGTCTAGTGAGTCCCCTCTTACAACAGTTTTTAACTCATCAAATAAACAATCAAGGATTTATCATAAAACAAACATTTTCAGCTTCAAGGAAAACAATCTTTAACTTTCAATAACTTCTTCGCTCACACTACCGCTACCCTAAGGTGATAGTGTGTCTGTGACTCACACTGCCTTTGTTGGGGACACACCTCCAACGGCATAAACGGAACACCCCCCCCCCCCCCCGGTATGAGCACAGGTGGGCCACACACCCCGACTTTGAGCCTACACGCTTAGGACCATGTATGCATACACTTCCACTTTGACAACAAACAGAAAATCGTCTTTAACATTTAAATAATATCTCGCAGTAAGTACAAAGCAACATCGTTTCAAAGCTTGCATATAATTTCATAATACTCATGCCATCATATATAAATCAAAGTTTAAAATAAAGCTTTCACATGCTTTCGTTAATTAAGGATTTAGTTCAGAAAACTCACCTGACGTCCTTAGCTTAAATCTTGCGTTTACTTTTATAATCCAAACTGGAACCTATAAAACAAGGTATTGCTTGATAAATATTCGATACTTCTTATTTAACCTCGTTGACCTTAAATCCAACAATCCTACGATTTCTTATTACTAAGAAAACCCAACTTGCTACAATCTAACTCAATATCTCATTTTATTACTCTAGCATGCCACACCGGAAACGGACCAAACCACACGATAAAACCCATCTCTAAATTAATTAAACTATAATTAAACTCAAATTATGCTCACCTACAAAATCGGCCCACACCTAATTACCTTACTACTTAGTCTACGGCCCACATGCAGAGACATTAAATTACTTTGGGTTGCGGCCCACATTGAAAAGTCCATGGACCGGCGACATAGCCGACCGGTGCCATCCTTCACGACCGGGGCCAACAGGGCCGACTGGTGGCTTCGTTGACCGGCGCCGACCGGTGCCTAGGGGATTGACCGGGGTCTTTTCCCCTTTCCTCAACCGAGGTCATTTCTCTCTCGACCGGGCTTGGGATCGACCGATGCCCCTAGTCGACCGGTGCCCCGCGGTGAAGGCTCGACCGATGCCAAGCTCCGGTCCCCCAATTCCAAATCGATCGCTTAAATTTTAGATCTCACGACATGAACAGATAGCCGATTCCAACACAAAAAGAAAACAATCCAGAATCAATTTCATAATCCACTCAACCACCCACTTAACTTAAGTCAATACCTAAATACATTCCGCTTTAACGGGAAATCAAATCTCAGATTGATTTTATAAAACAGATCCACCAACCCAAAACAAAATCTTAAGTTTCATTCAACAATCCCTCCCCAAAGCCAATGATAAGTACTCACTTTTGAGTACTTAAGCACATTGTTTTTATCTTTTTAGAATAGATTTTACACTTTATAATCCCAACCTTGAGTCATTTTGGTTATTATTTTCCACTTTCTTGATTTGGAGCTTAAGATATGGATTTGTATACAAACATGGGTTGTATAGGCTAAAGTTGATGTATTTTGAAAAATCTTGATGAAACAGGTCAATGCTGCAGCATCCCAACAGCATCGGACCTGCAGGAGAATTAGAAGCTGATTAAAGTGGAGTGGATTTAGCCATTCTTTGGAGCAATGGACAATGGGTTTTGCCAGCAGATTAGCAGATCACAGCTGTGTTATTCCTTTTGCATTGTACCTTTTGTGTAAAACTATAATATTAATACTTTAAATTATGGTAGATTAACTCTTTTGGCCCCTCTCTATTTCTTATAAATAGAGGGTTTTTGTGGGCATTTAATATATAACCAATCATCCTATCATCACCAATCACTCATCCGAATCATCCCCAAGCACTCATCCATGAAGTTTCCTTCATCATCACTAGATCAGATCATCCATCTCCTTTGAAGATACTTTTGTAGCTGATTTTAATCAGCCCCAATTCTCCTTTAATACTTAGTAATCTTTTGGTTTAATCATCTTGTTCTTCATATTTTCTTTAATTTCTTTAATTTCTCGTAAATCTCTTCATGTTGTTTATATTGTTTGTAATCATCTACTTAGCATAATCTTTTTATTTTCGTTCATCTTGGAACTGGACCACACATCAGTTTTGAGTTTTTCTGCAAATTTCCAGAATTCATGCATATGTTCATATGGTGTTCTTCATGTTCTTCATGTGTTCATCGTAAACCCAGGCTATGAATGCTTCCAGCATTGGAACAGCATTCATCTGCAGATTTTGTCCATGCATTTTCTTTAATCATCTTGCATCTCTAGCCTTTCCATTTACTTTATGTCTTTAATTTTCTGTATTTAATTTCAGTATCTTGTATTGTAGTACTTACATTCCATTTCATTTTCTTGTCATTTACATTTATTGTCTTTACATTCCACGTCTTATATATATATATATATATATATATATATATATATATATATATATATATATATATATATATATATATATATATATATATATAATTTCAAGTCATTTACATTTCCAAGCACTTTACATTATGTTTTATTTTGTATTTCTTTGTAATGTTCTTTATTTATTTGTTGTAATGAGTAGCTAAACACCTTAGCTTGGGTGTAAGGCAAATGGTGATGATGTTAACTTAAGCAAAGTGGACTTTTGTGACTTTAACAAAGTTTTATTATTCCAACTCAAGCTTTATCAAGATAACAAAACTCTTTGACAAAATGATCATTTTAATAGTGTCATAGTGTCATGGACCTAGAGATAGGCCATTGAATAACACGTCAATTTCATGACATGGGAGGTAATATCGAAAGAGTTACTTGCAACGAGAGTTGTTACTTGTGTCATTTAAAATGATCCATTATTGATAAGTTGTCACTTTTTCAAAGGGTTAAAATGGAATAGACTTAGAGATAAGCTATTTGGAATACACCAACTTGGGAGGTATGGGGGTTATTTCGAAATAATAACTTTTAACGAAAAGAATTTGTTTTGCCGTATATTTTGAGAACTCCACTCTCATCATTCCCTTATCTTGAACATTGCTCAGAGATTAGATTGTTCATATCTACTGGAATAATGAGATGGTGAGAGTCCGAGAGGAACGTGTCTTAAAATAGATAATAAAATCAGTTTCTGTCACAAGCTTGCTGCAGCATCCCTGCAGCATTGGTCCACTGGAATTTGGATTAACATTTCGCCATAAGCCTTGCACCCTTGCTTCTCTCTTAATCTTGTTAAAGTAAATATGTATTCACCAACCAATCAAAATATTGCTTCAAATTCACCATCTGAAATCTTATCTTTCATCATACTTTTATTACACTTTTTAGTTCAATCTCTGTGGGACGATATCTGGTATTTTACCACTTTATTACTTGAAAGGCGACATAGTACCAATTTGTATACTTGCTTTTTGGTATTATCTGTCTCACCCTAAGGTACACAAAAGGGCCTGTCAGCCAACACCTTATCATTTTCATTAAGGATAATGATGAGAAAGAGGTATACCTTAACGATGAATCAATGGAATTGAAATTTCTCAACCTAAATTGCCTCCTCCCCTGCTTCGATCGCCAAAATCACCCTGGTCTCTTCCTGATCTTCTCAGCCGTTCTTTGAATAGAAAAATGAGGTCATTAGGTTACAAACCCTTTTAGTACATGTTGCCTCTAGCCCCTTTTAATTTATGAGCCTTGAACTTTTAAACCCCGAACTTCCAACTTTATGACTTATACCCGGCTATTACAATATCCTCCTCTCAAGAGAATTCCGTCCCTGGAATTCACTCGGTGAATAACCTGGGTATTGGGTCCTCACATTCGACTCTACGTTCCAAGTCGCTTCTTGCCCTTTGCGGAATTGCCACTGTACTTTCACCTTTTGGATTTCCTTGCTCCTCAATTCCTTCACTTTACGATCTAGAATTGCTAACGGTTCCTCTACACAGCTTATCTTCTCATCTATTGGGACATCCTCTAAAGGTATAACGACATCGCTTTCTGCTAAACATTTCTTCAGATTTGACACGTGGAAAACAGGGTGTACTCCTCGCAGATCCATGGCCAGATCCCGTCTATTCGCTACCTTCCCATCGTGCTACACGATAGCAACGACTCAACAAATCTAGGTCTTAACTTCCATTTCTTTCGGAATCAGGTCACAACTTCCGATGTGAGACCGGTAACTTTACGTATGCCACCGCTTGAGACTAATGACTCATAATTCTCAATCCAACCGGTTTAGGACCATTAGATTATCCAAAACATTCTGATCAATACATAGCCTCGCGAAACCATCAGATTCATCTCTCGATTACAACAACTACCTTGACCGATAGGATTTTGCCGGAGTCACACCACAACACCAAACATCACTGACTAAATACTCACCCAACTCGCCAACATGACACGTCGACAACCGAATGCATCACCAACAACTCACAGTCACGAGTTTTCTTCACCATGCAGCATTGCAGTTGGCCCTTGCAAGCAAACCTCTTTTTTCACTGCATAAGACAAACGCAGAAGCACTTTTTTTTTACCCACATTGATCTCAACTCCTCGGCATTAACCAAATCTCACACACTAGTATGCCTCACCCCAATGTCATCACTTCAATTTCTCACATATTGGTAGAGACTTCCGCAATTCCAAAATCCTCGTAAACCATCAGTTCTCACTGGCCAATTAATGCGCAATAAAACCCAACTTCACTCGTTCGATACGGAGTGACCAAGCTCATACAAACTTTTCCAAATAATCTAACATGAGACAAACGGACTCACTTGGGTCCCCTTTTTACACATTGCCAAAACTGACAATATGGTCTTTCGCTCCGAGTACTATATCCCAACACCTCTATATTCCTCCTTGAGGATTTTAAACCCACCTCTAATGACCGACTCACTGATTAACAGTGTGAACCTTGGTCAGCTGCACGATTTTGATTAAACACACTCATACCGCACCGACGCCAATAATCTCTTTCACATACCAACACTAAGGATTTATAAACTTGCTAACAGCAGAATCTAACAACATACCTCCACATTATATGTTACTTGCCACACTTCTTACTCTCAGATTTCCCACCTTTCCGACATGATATCTTCACTTTCTTATCGTTGCAAGAAACACCGCTCGCCCAACCTTTGCTTACTCTATTCCTCGATGATTCCCAAATATCAAATCCCATTTACATAATTTTGATTGATCAACCGACTTTCCACGATTCTTACGCGAGACAATTAACCCAACTCTTCCAAAACAATACCCACTACTCAGCAACACCGCACAATTCTCGCTCTCCAATCCAGATTACCCAATCTGCTAGAACCCTTTCATCCTAAAGAATACTTCAATATGCCCACGGGTTTCCTATCTACTACACAATCCCCTTAATTAAGCAGTTCGACACTTTCCACAATCATTATAGGGATATTAGATAATCCTGCCCAAAACTTGCTGATACCCAGCACACATGGTTTCCACCAATCCTCCTTAGAAAAATAATTCTCAACTTAGCAATACCCCGAAACAAACCAAACATTCGCACATCCCAACCACGAACTTACCACTTACAACTCCTTTCCCAAAAATCTCCGGACGAGGATGTTCATCCTACAACGAGAACGCCCGCCTTCTACATATCCTTAAGAAAGCTCCTTACCACTTTAATGATTCACATGCCCAGACATCTCTTAAAGACACCACCAACTCAAGGTTATAGCCATCACTCTACCATCTCCTCCCAGAACACTGCGAATTTCCACGACACATGACACACATACATAACCCGTCCTACTCACACTGGATGAAATACTAAAATCGGTCTTCACGGTATTTCACGACTTATCTTTCTCGAACCAAAAATATTGCGAATCTATGATCTTCAAAACCAACCAACAAGATATTACTTCTTGACGGCTCATCGCGACCTGCGGGAATCAAACCCCAGTAGCCTGAAGGATTAAGCATACTACCTCAAAGACTTAAATGCTCAAAGCACAACCCCTCTTAATTGTGCCATAAATATATATTCGTTCCCACATAACCATCAAAACCTCATTGGTAAAGAGCCACCTGACCGAACTAAGGATCTTCCACTTTTGTAAAATCCACACAATGTTGTCCAACATCGCATTAGGAACGCACCTTTTTCTAAATCACCCTTCGCTTCCTCACGTGTAACGCCCTCAAATCTGGAAATAGCAACTTATTTAAAATTTTCTAAATACATCAATAACTGAATCATTCACAACCACAATTTAGATTCAACTTCAATACACGTACACAATCTATACATACAAACTATATAGGACGGGTGCTACTAAACCCACACATAGTCACTATCTCCAACTTGCGGAATACTTCACCCAATACTTACTTTCGCGTCTAGCTAAGGCTCTACTCTTCATAGGACTGCTAGAACCCATCTCTCAACTGGAACCTGATGCACATGCCGACAAATAAAAAGGTTAGGCTTAACGCCTAGTGAGCTCAAGAGTTTTCAACATATATGATTTAGTCATTTAGAAAGGAAGAATGCGAATAAAACCATAATCTTCAAAACGATATGCTTCACTTATGAAAACTACTCGTTTATCAATAACGATGCACTTTGCACGAAAGAGGCACCGAGTTAACTGTTAACCAAACCAAAATGGTTTAAAGACGAGGATCTCAATATGAGACGCAATTATGTAAAGTAAACCGGAACTTGCTAAAAGTAAAATAGAGAGCGGACTCCAGATTTTAGAAAACACGGTTAACACATTATAACTAGAAATACCCAACACGGGTGAAACGTGACACACAATCCATAAATCATAGATGAAAATCTATATAATTAAATATCGCCATGAACACGGCTTTAAACCCAAAACTCACACGACCATAAAATGGACGAGAATAAATACTGACACGTGGAAATGGCACGGTCCATGCGAACCTTAATATACGTGGGAAGAACCCAATATTAAAGCCATCATTTACCGTCAACCACTTAAAAACTCCTTTTGGTAAAAATACCACATTACCAAATAAAATACCACGAATCAACGATGAGGAGATCCGTAAACACCGAGAATAGAGAACACGTAAGTAGGCCGTTCACGCGACTTCCTTACATGTCCTCTAAACGTTTCCATCTTGGGTGGCGAGAACACGTGAATGGGGCCACCCTTGATGTTGTTGGATTTCACCACGGATCCCGGACTTAGTTCCCATGCCATACCAGACATCACAACCTCAATCCGTATTACTGCCTCTATCCCTACTCCGTAGAGTTCCACCCCAAGGACTTACAGACGCGGGTGCCTATTCAACCTAGACGAGTTACACCTCAATGACTCATGCCGCTTATTGCCTACTCGCTAGCAAACCCGAGCGGTCACTAAAAGTAACCCAAAACCTCCGGCCTTACAAGACCAACAGAACTTATGTGCCTATGGATCCATTACAACACTGTCTAACGTTACATGACTCCAGTTGGATGACCACGCACCCAAAACATGTAACTCACCAACGATACGAAACTAATCGTCATCTCAGTCAAAACCCCCGCTGGTTATGACTCCGGACAAACGTCCACACGACTCGTTTAAATCAAAAACCCCGTTGGTTATAACTCCGGACAAATGTCCACACGACTCGTTTAAATCAAAACCCCCGCTGGTTATAACTCCGGACAAATGTCCACACGACTCGTTTAAATCCAAAAACCGAGCCAAAGGCCCAACGCCTTACGTAAATTTCCAATGAAAGCATTTGTACATTAAAACACGTTTAGCCGACTAATAAAGACTCAACGGTCCCAAAAGTGTAAAAATAACACAAACTCAACATTGGTTGCGGCAAACCATTTCCCAATTAAACTCTTTACTCTTATTTCCCAAAATACCTTGTGACACAGTCATGCACATTTTCCAAATAGACGTAAGTACAAAATCATGTAAATGACATTTACATCAAATGGGCTCCATTTATATAATATACGTCAAAGAAACATATCAAAATGTTTTATTTGTCAACAAGCCCAAAATCACAACAATGCATGTTTCATGAGTTTATAAAGATGGATATAACCAAATACTCAAACTTATCAGCAGTTAACAATTTGGTGTAAAACATCAACATTTTAAAATAACATTTTGGCATGTACACCGTTTTCATAAATCATCTTGAACTCACCTTGCTAGATTTAGGCTAAATCTAGATTTCCCCCAACGAGCTCTTTTGAAGGCCACTTGAATCCTCAAGCCGAGAACCTCCAAAACCTAGATCCATACATTTCCAACCATAAATACCCATAACTAAACATTTAGAAACATTCCCCAAACATTACATACCAAAATCCCTAAACAAGATCAAAACCCTAGTTTCTCCAAAACTAACAAATCCGAGATTTGAGAAACCAACACTAAGAAACCATCAATGGAGCATTTAGAACCTTAAATCAAAGAAGCTTACCACTAGAGATGACGAGACCTTCCGAGAACACCCAATCCAACTCTTCAACCCGAGCTCCCCAAACATCGAACTTGCATACTCCTTTATGAAGAATCCACCATGGATGCTTCTCCAACTAAGATTAAAGCTCTCAAAATCGCCAAGTGGAGAGGAGATAAATAGAGATGGTGGCTAATTAGAAAAAACCATAGAACCTGGGTTTAAAATCGAACAGATGACTCCCGCGGCCTTGGCCGTGACCTTGAAGTCGCAGGCCAAGCCACGCGTGCTACAAAGTTGCGCACCACAGTGGGTTACGCAGGTTTAGCCGCGGCTTTGAGGCCGCGGGCTAAGCCGCGCGTGTCACTGGAGTCTCTTCCCACTCCTCGTGCTAAACCGCTCGCCGACCTCTTCGCTCGGTCGATCGCTGATTGATTTCCTTAGCTGGTCATAAACCGATCTTTAGGGAAATTACGGGTGTTACATCACGAAGCTCCTCGAAACTAACCATAACTACTTCTTTATTTCCAGCATTCTGCCATTCACCACGAAAATGATTTCTGACTTCCACGGCAACAGCCGGCGTTGAGATACTTCCACTATGTCCCCAACCAACAAAGATCCCCAATGAAATCTACCTCTTCCACTACAACAGTTAACTGCTATAAATATATCTTTACGACATCAAATTTCACTCCCGACACAACCATTCGCTGACGTTCACATCTCAAATCTCGGAACAAACGGGCATCCACTATAGTACCATCATCCTTAACGTCATAGGTCAGAGCCTTCATTAACCACTTCCGCTAATCACCATCCTTGCTTAAAAGGATACTACTATCAAATACTTCCTACCCTCTGATCGAGCGACACACTTCCACTCTCAAACTTTCATCATTCTTAATTGCAACCTTCCCTACGACCTAAAGAGTTCATAACCTTCATGCATGACACACAAACATTTAAACTTTTGATACGTTTAAAAAAAAAAAAAGATACCTACATCAGAAAGCAAACTTACGTGTACACGACACAACACTGACTTAGCCATGCACAACGATTTCAATAATCGTTCCACCTCAACTCCACAACAATTTCTCTTAACCACACCCCAATATCGGGGTTGGCACATTTGAAAATATTTTCGATGAACTCTACACACCCAATTTATAAAATACTACCAAAATTGCTTACACTTAGCGTGCCAACGACTCTCCCCCTTGTTGATATGACAACATATGTTCGTACCAAACTCACTTACAAATTCATGCGACCAAATGTTGTTTTTATTTTCATAACCAAAAGTCGACTCATTTGTAGAGAAATATATAATTCTTTTCAAAATTCATCACCCAAAGTCAAAAACTTGTCTTTTCAATTCAAACACATATCCGCATGCGTCGACACGTTTTCAAAACAACTACTTCGTAAGACACACACTTGCCAAAACGTCTGATATGAAAGATATGAAAAGCTCCAACAATTTATTTGACACACAATGCATGAGACTCAATGACCTTGAAGGCTATTTAATCTAACAAGGTCAACTGTTTACATTCACTATAACTTATCCCAGACTCCTCACTTCCGACCAACCAGTCAGGGTTCTCTACTGTACCACAACCTCCGGCACCATTGACTTTTAACAACCTTGAAAGCCCAAAACTAGTCATCACCGTGACTATTGATTCACAAATCAAGTGGTAACTCATTCCCATCTGATCCTCACTACATATTATCAGTCAACACTGATATCGTCTCTCAACCACCCTTCAATTAACTACAACTTTAGAAGCCTCATTTCTAACCTTCGATTTTTGTATTAACACTCTCTTGCTCCTCACTAAACGACATAACCTTACTTCCAAAAACGAACTTCCCCCACACGCTAGACTAAAACTATCAATCTATGGATAAAACTCTCTACCCTAAACCACACTCAACAATAGCAATTGAGTATGCCCATGCACCTGTAAATTCATAATGGCATTGGCCAAATGCGATTCTGAATTTACCTTACAAAAGGGTACTCACTATTGTTATCACGCCTCACGGTGATCAAGGTCTTTCTTAAAGGCTTCATATATCTCAGTTGTGTCCATCTACCCCACAGTTTAAGTTTAGGCCCATCCGGTCGCCTAAATCCCTTAAACTATGGCTCTGATACCAATTGTAACAACCCAACCTTAAACACCAAGATAACAACTTAAATCTTAAATAAAAATGCCAAACGACACAATACAACACCCAGAACTTCGAGATTTGCTGAAAGATAACCTGGTACACAACTTAGAATACACTAACAAGAATCTACAATGGGGGTCCTCTATATCAGCTCCAGCTCGCATCATCTCTTAAAACGTAACCGCTCTTTCTACTGCCACTCTTTACCTGAAAAGGGTTTTAGATTTGAAAAGAGCGAGGGTTAGACCAAAAGGTCTAGTGAGTCCCCTCTTACAACAGTTTTTAACTCATCAAATAAACAATCAAGGATTTATCATAAAACAAACATTTTCAGCTTCAAGGAAAACAATCTTTAACTTTCAATAACTTCTTCGCTCACACTACCGCTACCCTAAGGTGACAGTGTGTTTGTGACTCACACTGCCTTTGTTGGGGACACACCTCCAACGGCATAAACGGAACACACCCCCCGGTATGAGCACAGGTGGGCCACACCCCCCGACTTTGAGCCTACACGCTTAGGACCATGTATGCATACACTTCCACTTTGACAACAAACATAAAATCGTCTTTAACATTTAAATAATATCTCGCAGTAAGTACAAAGCAACATCGTTTCAAAGCTTGCATATAATTTCATAATACTCATGCCATAATATATAAATCAAAGTTTAAAATAAAGCTTTCACATGCTTTCGTTAATTAAGGATTTAGTTCAGAAAACTCACCTGACGTCCTTAGCTTAAATCTTGCGTTTACTTTTATAATCCAAACTGGAACCTATAAAACAAGATATTGCTTGATAAATATTCGATACTTCTTATTTAACCTCGTTGACCTTAAATCCAACAATCCTACGATTTCTCATTACTAAGAAAACCCAACTTGCTGCAATCTAACTCAATATCTCATTTTATTACTCTAGCATGCCACACCGGAAACGGACCAGACCACACGATAAAACCCATCTCTAAATTAATTAAACTATAATTAAACTCAAATTATGCTCACCTACAAAATCGGCCCACACCTAATTACCTTACTACTTAGTCTACGGCCACATGCAGAGACATTAAATTACTTTGGGTTACGGCCCACATTGAAAAGTCCATGGACCAGCGACAGGGCCGACCGGTGCCATCCTTCAGGACCGGGGCCAACAGGGCCGACCGGTGGCTTCGCTGACCGACGCCTAGGGGATCGACCGGGGTCTTTCCCCCTTTCGTCGACCGAGGTCATTTCTCTCTCGACCGGGCTTGGGATCGACCGGTATCCAATCTCTTGACCGGTGCCCCTAGTCGACCGGTGCCCCGCGGTGAAGGCTCGATCGATGCCAAGCTCCGGTCCCCCAATTCCAAATCGATCGCTTAAATTTCAGATCTCACGACATGAATAGATAGCCGATTCCAACACAAAAAGAAAACAATCCAGAATCAATTTCATAATCCACTCAACAACCCACTTAACTTAAGTCAATATCTAAATACATTCCGCTTTAACGAGAAATCAAATCTCAGATTGATTTTATAAAACAGATCCACCAACCCAAAACAAAATCTTAAGTTTCATTCAACAATCCCTCCCCAAAGCCAACACCTTATCATTTTCATTAAGGATAATGATGAGAAAGAGGTTTACCTTAACGATGAATCAATGGAATTGAAATTTCTCAACCCAAATCGCCTCCTCCCCTGCTTCGATCGCCAAAATCACCCTGGTCTCTTCCTGATCTTCTCAGCCGCCGCTTTGAATAGAAAAATGAGGTCATTAGGTTACAAACCCTTTTAGTACATGTTGCCTCTAGCCCCTTTTAATTTATGAGCCTTGAACATTTAAACCCCGAACTTCCAACTTTATGACTTATACCCGGCTATTACAATCTTCTGCGGTGATTTTCATATCGACCCCCCACTCGACTATACTCTTTTAAGGTCACAATAATCTAGTAACCTCTCCCTTGATTAAATTTGATTCTAAAAAATTAAACATCACTTCAACAACCCTCAAACTTCATCACGCAGGTTAAATACCTAAACCCCAATTTTTTTTCAAAAACCAGGAATCTATCAGATTACTTCCAAAACTCCCATAGCCAAAGATTAACAACTGACTAGGGACTCTAGCAGAAAAGATAAAGATTAGAGAGAAACTTACCTTAAGGAAGAAACAACGAAAATCTCGATCGAATGCCCTCTCCCTTATGCTCGGTCACTAAAATCGCCCCTAGTCTCCGTTATTCCTTTCTCAATCGATTCTCAAGAGAAAATGAGAGGTGCTAGGGTTAAAATCCCTTTTTCCAACTTTTACATTTAGACCCCTCCAAAACTTTGACCTTTAACACTTTTCCCCAAACTTCTCAATTTTTTTGTTTTTAACCCGGCTATTACATTTATTCTAACTGGCCTTTTTTTAGGGTTATTTGGTTCATATTGGATAGTGAAAATGAAAATGACAGGGAGTAAAAATGGGAATGATTTTCCATTCCCCCAATTTAACCTGGAATGAAAAATTGGACTTTTGAGGAATGAACCAATTATATTATATAAAAAATTTATTTCTTTTATTATCGTTTCCATTAATTACTACTTAATACTTCTAACCAGACACCCCTTAGAGATTATAGTAAGCATTTATAACCCGGTAAGCACTTACCGAGTAAGAGTCATCAACCTCACTTACTGGGTAAAAGCATCTCCAACAACTATGCTATAATTTTTCTAAATAGAGTATAAAAAGTTGAAATCTCTAAAAAAATTACAACCAACTCCAACAGTTACTCTATTTTAATAATTATACCATCAATTATATTAATGAAATATTATTTCTTTCTCCTAAACATACAACTTCAATGTCTCCTATTGGTGAAAAAGAATTAAATATTATTTTTCTCTCTTCAATATGGGGTTTTAGAGATTTCTCCAAATTTAGAGATTTTTATCTTCTCTCCTCTTTTCTCTATTTTAGCATATGATATAGCATAGCTGTTGGAGCAAAAAAATTGCTAAAATCTCACTTTTTTCTATTTTAGCATAGTAGTTGGAGATGCTCTAAGACTCTCAATCCATGTCTTCCCTCTTACCATGTAAGATTCGAGGTCCTTGTTATGTTTACCCGATAAAGTAAATTGTAATTGAACTAATAAGTGTTTACTAAGGTAAGTGTTTAATAAACGACCTATAAGAAACCAAGTCCTTACAAGTTACTCTTCAAGAACCATCAACTATTGTTTTAACTTCTTGTGTACTCTCCAAAAACCTCAAAAAACTACCATTGCCAGGTCATATGACTGGATCAATGTTCCATGTTTGGTATGACTTTTATATGAATTAGATAGGAACATAGTAGAACAGACGTGCTCCACCCTCACTTAATGGAATAAGGTGGAACAAACCTATATCCGTTAGAAAACTGGGAAATTACTATATGTCATGGAGGTGTTTTCTTTTTCCGAAAATGACACACAAAATTACTAAGAGCATCTCCAACAGCTTTCCTATAGTTTCTCTAAAATAGAGAATCAAAAGTGAAAATCTCTAAAAAGTATTACATTTGACTACAACATATTTAGATATTTTAAAACAACTTATATTATTACAATATTTTCTAATTTATCATCTCAATACAGTTTAAAAAAAAACTTAATATAAAATGATAAAAGTTGAATCTCATTGGTGGGATTGGATAAAATAATTATTTATCTTTCCAACCATCAAATTTTAGAGAATTCTCTAAACTTAGAAAAATTTCAAGTTTTCTCTATCTTAGCAAACAAGATAGCAAAGTTATTGAAGATGTTTAGAGAACAAAAACCTAATTTTTTCTATTTTAGCAAAGTTGTTGGAGATGTTCTAAAGTACCCATATATATATATATATATATATATATATATATATATATATATATATATATATATATATATATATAAATAAAATAGGGAAAATTGCATCAAAATGGAACTAACTTTTACAATATTCCTATTTTGGGAACCAATTTTAAAAGTTATCATTTTGGGGTCTTAACCAAACTTTACACATATTTAAGGGTTTGGTTTACCTGTTTAACAGGTAACAGGTTACTTTAATATAACATGGTAAAATTATTAATTAAAAAAATATTAAATGATTATTATAGAGGCCACATCATCAACAATAAAAAAAATACATTAATCAAATAAGAAATAAAGAAGTTATCTAGTACAAATAACAAAGCATAGGTACAAGTCTTGAAGCTTCAAAAAAACAAAAACCCACTCCACCATAATATCTTCATCTTCTTCATTGGAATCCCCTGCAAAACTCCACCTTAAAATCCAAAAGTAATTGACAGTTAGATTTTTTAGATGACCGCCATTAAGAATCGAAATTTCAACCGCAGTTTCTTATATACAATCAGACAAATCAATAAACCTCCCTTCTAAAAGGAAAACAGAGATGGTGGGTGTGGGTGTGGTTGTGGTTGTGGTTGACACCAAATTAATGGCAATCCACCATAGAACCCTAAATCCCACACCCATTTCCATATCCCAACCTCTATCGAACTCAACCTTCAATACCTATCTCTCCGATTCAATCTTCCCACCATCCACTCAAGTCCTCCTTCCATATGTCTGCAACTGCTGCCACTCCCAATACCGCCCTCGACAATCCCATTTATCAACACAATGTCGTCCTCTTCCTCAATAACTTCCTTCTCTCCTCTTATACACCTATTTCCTTTAAAATTCCTGGTTTAGAATAACTCTTTTTTAATTAATGATTCTATTGGCATTTACCTGAAGTCACATCATCACTAGCAAGTCATCAGGTAAACCAAACCCTTAAATATATGTAAAGTTTGGTTGAGACCCCAAAATGATAACTTTTAAAGTTGGTTCCCCAAAATAGAAATATGGTAAAAGTTAGTTCCATTTTAATGCAATTTTCCCTATATAATACATAAGTGCATTTTAACAATAAATTTTAATGCCGTTAAAGGAATGAACTAAAGGCATAATGAAACTTGTAATACAAATACTTTTTGTAATAAACAAAAATCAAGAGACTAGAAAAACATAATACCACGACGAAATCTATAATAATTTCCACAAGTTTTCCCATTTATTTTAATATCAAAATATTATCTATACTATATATTAAAATTCTTAAACGGGAAAAAAGTAGTTATTGAAAAACGGTTTTTGAAAAATTAAATTTTACATTTATCATCCTTACAATTAATTATTTAATTTACTTTCTATCCCTTGTTTTTTCATTTTTCATTTTACACCCTTATTATTTTAACACAAATAATCGTATATAAATAAAAATGCAATGAAAAAATACGTTTCTTTTTTTACAAATTATACCATTATAATCATCTCGTCAATACCTTCAAAACGAACTCAATATTGAATATTTTTAAATTTAACCGTACTATTAAATATCATGAATATCTACGAATTAAATCTTTACTATTATATAAAAAAACTAATACAGTTATTGTACAAACTTTTGTATAATAACACTTATCACCCTAAACTTTTATACAATAACACTTATTACCCTAAGCTTTTATACAAAAACACTTATCACCCTTGTAATGTTACATTTGTCACTCTTACAATTACTTATTTAATTCATTTTATATCCCTTATTTTTTCATTTTTTATTTTACACCATTATCATATTAACACAAATAATCGTATATGAACAAAAATGCAATGAAAAAATACATTTCTTTTTCTACAAATTATATTATTATAATCGTCTCGTCAATATCTTCAAAACGAGCCCAATATTGAATATTTTTTAATTTAACCGTACTATTAAATATCATGAATATCTACGAACTAATTTGTTTTCTATCCATACGTTTTATTTTTTTCCACCGTTAACACATTAAAAATATATAATCGTAAAATACGTTTCATTTTTATTATAAATTATATCATTATAATTTTTTCTGTCAATAATTGTAATATAAACTAATTATTGAATATATTTATAGGTTTAGGGTTTTATAAATTGTGATTCATAGGTCATGGTTGGATTGTTGATGACATATATAAGAAAGTAACATTAATTGTTCGTTATTTACTTACATTCCGCTGCATCGCGCGGGTATATACCTAGTATTGTTAAAAGAAAATTAAATTATAACTGCATTCCCTGATCACATATTGGGAAGCGCAACGGCGGAAGAAAAAATGCAACGTTTGAATAATAACGACAAACTTCATAAAACTGAATAAGGTTTAGAGTAAACTACATATTTGGTCCCTGTGTTTTGTGAAAATAGTACTTTTTGTCCTTGCAGTTTTGAAATTATAAGATGAACATCGTAATTTGTAAAAACGTTCGAGTTTGATCTCTTCCTCTAAAGACCGTTAAAAATTTATGTTAAGTAGGAGACGTTTTCATCATTTTCTTGATTTTTTTTATCATTTACTCAATTAGAATCGAATTCTATTACTTTGGTCCTTATGGTTTTTGATTGGGTAAGAAACAAAAAAAATATCGTTAAAAAGACAAAAATGTTTCTTATTAAATGTAATTTTTTAACAGCCGTTAGATGGAGGGATTAAATTCGGACGTTTTTACAAACCATGATGGCCATCTTATATTTCAAGACTGCGTAGGAACAAAAAGTGTTGTTTTTGACAAACCATAGGGACATAATTTGTAGTATACTATAAGGTTTATTTACAATCTTCGTAGTAATTATTTATTGGATTGTAATTAGATTTTTATTGAAAATATTATATGATTTCTATTTCAAACTCGTATGAGAATATAACAACATTCAATCTAAATTGAATGGATTTAGATTCATCCACCTGATTCGATCCAATCATTAATCGAATGTTGGATTTTGTCATCAGATTTGATCCAATCAATCAAATGGATGATTGAATGGGTCAGTTCCATCCATCAGATATTACTATCAGTTATTTGTTGGATCATATTGGATCTATCCAATATTTTGATTCAATTTTCAACTACTTAATCCACTATTATTCATATATTTTCTGAGTTTCCTAAAAAACACTACATATAAATATCATGAACAAACAATATCACAAAATATAATTAATTATACTTATTTATTAATTCAATGATAACTAGATTGTAATTGGATGAGTAACTGGATGGTAATTGGATTGGATCGGTTCATTTTTTTGGATTCTAAACTAGAACTTACCGATCTAATTTGGATGCTAAAGTTTTGGATCACATTCGATCCAATTATGTTTTGATGCTCAATTATGATTGGTCGGTTTTGATTGGATCAAATAACTTTTCACACACCCTTATTTGATATAACCATCAAATTCATCGTACGTAAGAAACCACAAAATATCAACAGGTGTTGGATTTTTTTTAAAAACATATAAGGCATTGTTTGTTGATCCAAACTCTCTCAGTTATTTGATAACTCTCTCAGTGATTTGATAACGACCATTTTCTGTACTTAGTGAAAAATACGTTTAATATGTATTAGTGTTTCACCATCAGCGATCAGACTGAGTCTGTTCAGTTATCGCTGATAGTCTTCTTATAAACATTTAGTATGTATTAGTGTTCACTATCAGTGATCTAACTGATTCTGTTCAGTGTCGCTGATAGTTCTGATGTAAACAGTAACGTAATCCCTGAAGACAAGTCTCGCGTCAACAGATGTTCATAGCTGAATCGAAGACGAAGCTGCTGAACAAAGAGAAGTCTACTAGTGACCTGATGCGGATATCAGTGAAGCAAAGACAACTCTACTTATACGCGAAGGAACACGAGGAAAGCTTCAGCGATCGCTGAACTCTTGATATCTCTGAAGAAAGAGATATTCATCGATTGAATGATCACAAAGCTTATACCTCAAGTTTCTATTTGTCTTACCTTGCACAACTCAGTACGATGTGTCAGACAGGACATGCCTCTGCCATAATTCGTACAACAACTCTGTCAACTACACTGTTCATGATCCGACCGAAAGCATGTCTCCCAAAGTCAGACTTCCAAAGCCAATCAGTGAACGCCACGTGTAAAGTGCCCTGCCATGCATTTAATGCATAGGGTATAAATAGGAAGATCACCTCTCCATCTGAGGTGTGCTCAATCCTTGAATCCCAAATAGAAACCTTTGTTTTCTATATTCTAAATCCCCCATTCTCTGAAATTCTTGTGCAACCATCTTAGTGTTTTCTTAAGTTTGTTTATATTGAGTCTTACTTAATCTTATTCCGCAACAGACTTGTAAATTGTGTTTGATTTATCAATAAACAATTTATTAAATTTTAAATTATGTGTTTGTATTCAACCCCCCCCCCTTCTACAAACTTGTTAAGCACCTTAGGGACCAACAATTTCTATTCTTAGTCTTTCTATCATTCGTGCCTTTTATTTTCTCTCTACCATCAACTTGGTTGATTTACTAACCTCGTGTTCTCATCCACTTTAAAGTCAGATAAAAGCAATGAAAATCCACGAACATTGAATTTAGAAATTCTATGAGAGTAGTTGGTATTTTACGGAATTTCATAAGATTTGTAGGTAATAGTGTAATATTGCTTTAAATATATTAAATACATTCGTTTTGTATTATCAATTAACAAAATGTTATTTAATTATTTATAATTTGATTTTAGAAATTATTTATAAATAATTAAATTCAATTATATTATTTATACATCGAAGGTTCATTGTTTGGTTTGATAGAATGTTTTTGAGAGATATGGATTTCGTGAAAGGATTTGAAATTTTCAGTGTATTTAATTTGGTTATAGGATTTTAAATGGTATTTAATTTCATTCTTATAAATAATTTATAAAAACAAACTATATAAACAATCAAATTACATTTTTATTAACTGATTATTACAAAATAAGCGTTTTTAACTTTAACGTTGTGTTCTCGAGTTTTGGAAGGAAAGAAAATAAAAGAAAGGAAAGGAAAGGATAGAAATATTTGTATTTGTGTTATTGAGATTGAAGAAAAAGAAAGGAAAGGGAAAGAAAGAAAATAAATTTTCATGTTCTCCAATAGGAGAGAGGAAAGGAAAGATGTCATTTTTATCAATATACCATTATTTATTTAAATGTGGAATGTAACTAATGGGTATATATATGTAGTTTTATAATTTTTTCTAAATTCGTTTCTTTTCTTTCCTTCCGTTTCCTCCCACATTTGGGAGGAAAATATTTACTTCCCTTTCCTTTCCCTCCTTAAAAAAACTCGAGAACACAATATTTTTTCTTTCCCTCCTACTCTCCTCCCCTTTCCCTTCATTTCCTTCACAAAAAAAAACTTGAGAACACAACGTAAAGTGTAAACTACTATTTTCGTCACTATGGTTTGTAGTTTATATCTATTTTTGTCTATGATCTTTAAAAATTGTTTTTTTGGTAATTGTGGTTTGCAACTCCTTTCTCTTTTCGTCCCTGAAACTAATAGTTTCAGGGACGAAAAGAGAAAGGAATTGGAAACCACAATGACCAAAAAACCAACTTTTAAAGCCAGAGACCAAAATGGTTATAAACAACAAACCACAAGAACGAAAATCGTAGTTTACTCAACTTTAAAACATCATTACAAACAAATCATATGAAATTCTACAAAATACCAATCACCCCTTCGGGATTTATAAATCCATGTCTGGTGATTTAATTGAAATCGTAGGATTTCGATTCTAGACTTTTCTCTAAACCAAACGCATGATTGAAATAGGATCCCATACTAAAATTCCACTAAATTCTACAAACCAAATGGAGTTTTAGATTTTTTTTTCTTTTTTATATCTTAGAAAACAAATATAAAGAAAATTCAAACGCTAAATATGGTTTTTAAAATCTCAATTATCATATTTTATACGAACCTCACATGTTATAAGTTGAATAGCATATGCACGTACCATAATATAAGGCATCGATTCAGTGAAAAAAAGAAGTCAATTGACGTTATACTTTCTTATATATTAAATTAAGAATTATTAAAAAAAAAAGGTCCAACGTTTTAAAGATTGCCCAAAATCTTTTAAAGCGTTTATGCATCATGGGTCTTTATTTGATAACTCATAAAATTATGATAACCTTAAGAACTGGTGTATAATGTGCTATTTCACATATATTTGTTTCTCAATGTGTTTGTTTCATATGTATTCGGTTCACAATTTGAACGTTTTTACGTGTGTGAAACAAAAAATACAACTAAAAACTTTCACATTGTGAACCGAATAAATATACGTTAATCAATATAGTAAGCCATAGACTTAGGGCTATTTGGTTGGTTTTCCATTAAGTTATGTATGGATAAAGTAGTTTGTGTGAATTAATCTGCCTGTATAGATTTGAAAAGTTTTTATTCGAGAGAGTTTTTCATAAATGGAAGGAGCGTGTTTTTTAATGGGAGGGATTGGTTTGAAAAATATTTGACTTTCTGCATAAAGCTCCCCCTTAAAATCTTACTGAATAAGTCACTTTCCATATCATTAAGCTACCACCAAACAATCATATATAGCTGACTGAATAAACTGTGAGTCTTATTAAGTTCATTAAGCTACTAACAAATAGACCCTTAGATGGAAAAAATCATTTGAAACAACACCTTACCACAATAGTTCTCATAGTTATCACAACATATGAGGTTCTCAAATGATTAAGCCTCTATACATCCTAATATCATAAATTGTATGCTTAAAAAAAAGCTGACACATTTTCAGACAATTTTAAATATTTATCTATTTTAATCCGTTATCCAACTCATCCGTTCGGCATATTCTTTATCGAGATTAGAAGCAAAGTTTGGTTTATTAAACATAATGGATGTAAAGTATTCTCTAAAAATCCAACCAACCTTGAGTGAAGAATGGTATAAAAGTCCATGTGACCTTTGCATAGGGTTACTTTTGTTGCACTCGAATCACTTGACCCTTTTACGTTAACAAAAGTCTTGATTGATGTTATTAAGGGTCGTTTATTAAATGCTTATTGGATAAACGCTTAACGATAACAAACATGATCCTCACTTTTTTTCTTTTTTGAGCAGCAACAAGATTTTATTCAAAAACCAGAAACCCAACACAAAGAACAAACACTGAAACAGCCAACCAAAGAGCAACCAAACACAAAAGCAACGAACAACAAGAAAGAAAAAACAACGGGACAAGTTTGCGAGAAGCAAACAGACCTACACCCCCTCACTTACCTTATCATGTAACATTATATTGGTCATCAAAATGAATTGTTATTAAGCGTCTTAAACCCGATAAGCGTTTACACGGTAAGAGTTTTTTCCTTCATTTACCGGGTAAAAGCATCTCCAACAGATTCTCCAAAATTTATCCAAAATGGAGAAACAATAGTCAAAATTTTCAAAAAAAGTTACATTCATCTCCAAGAGATTTCCCATTTTAGAGATAAATCATCGATTTATATTATTAACATATTCTATATATTTAATAAAATATTATTCCTCTTACTTAAACATTTCATTTCAAAGTTTCTCATTGGTGGGATATAATAAAAAATATTTATCTTTTTTTGTAATCATTTTTTGAGATATCTTCAAATTTAGAAAAAATTACACTCTCTCTCATATTTTCTTCATTTTGAAGAAGTTGTTAGAGCAAAAAGTTGCTCAAAATCACCATTTTCTCCATCTTAGAAAAGTTGTTGCAAATGCTCTAAGACCCTCGGTCCTTATATGCCTCTTACCAAGTAAGATTCTCGTTCTTTTACATTCTCAATCGGTAAGGTAAGTCATATCAGTAAGCATTTACCTAGTAAATGTTTTGTAAACGACTCCTTAATTAGTTTGATGATAGTAAGAGCATCTCCAATAGATTATTTAAAATAAAGAAAATGGAGATTTTAGACAAGTTTTTGGTCTAAGAGCATCTCTAGCAGATACTTGAAAATGTAAAATCAAAAGTCAAAGGTCTCCGAAAGAAATTTACGTTCATATCTAACAAACTTTTACACTAAAGAAACATTAAATTGTTATGACGAAAGTAAGTGAAATTAAAAGTTAAGAAATAAATCGTACTTTTTACATGGCACTTTTTAAAAAGATGTTGTATGAAAGTACAATAAAAAATCAAGTTTTGTTATTGCAACACGAACAATCTTATGTAATTTTTCCTTTTGAAAAAAGTGAACCCATAAATGGAATTGATAACCTTTTAGTTACAATTAAGTAATCTTATATATTGTTTTAAGTTGTATCTAACTCTAAGGGGTTGTTTGTTTTTTTGAAAAAACCCTCTTAATAGCTCTTAAGTCTGAATCGTTCAGATCTTTTTACACACCACCTCTTAATAATCATAACTAAAATAAGACTTCAGACCTCTTAAAAAACAAACGGCACTTAAGAATATCATTAGGTGATTTCTTATACAATTTCCATAGTGACATGTATGGTTTCTTAATTATTGATTATGATGGTTATAAGTATGATTTCTTATCTACCCAGGGTTCAAATCCAGGGCTCCAGGCGCCGCCAAAGCCCTTGTGGCCATGGAGGTTCACCTGCGATGACTCCAGGCCATTCGTGGTTACCCGGAGATTAGTTGGTGCGCGTAAGTTGGCCCGGAAACCCACGGTTACCAAAAAAAAAAGTATGATTTCTTAATAGATAGGGAATAATATACGAAATGTAGGATATAATCTCTTAATAAGTTATGCTTTTTGATGTTTTATAAAATATGTTTATCAAAAAATCTATGAATAATTTAGTAAATGATATTAATTAATCCTTGGATAAAATTAAAAACAAATTACAAATCATAGGAAAAAAAATTATAAAAATTTTAAACCACAGACACAAAAATCAAAATTATTAAGGGGTGTTTGGGATTGCTTATTTGAGGTGCTTTTTAGCTTATTGCGATTTGGCACCGAAGATAAGCACTTTTGAGTGTTTGGATGGAGAAAAATGAAAATAGCTTATAGTGGTGCCAAACCGCTGAAAAGCTGTTTTTGATAAGTCACTTGATTTTAACTTATCAAACTTATTTGAAAAGTGTTTATGACTTTTTGGGTTATTTTATACGTATAAGCAATCTCAAACACCTTTGAATAACAACTTATTAGCTTATTATGTTTTTGTACCACAATAAGCTAATCCAAACACTTTTTTAAAAACCTCGGTTTGATACCGCATAAGTTGATAAACACTTTTCAAAATAAACATAAGTTGTTTTAAATAAACAATCCCAAACACCCCCTAGCAAAACCAGAAGGACTAAAATCTTAATATACTTTATAAACTAAAAAGATAATAATTAACGTGACCATAACGTACATGCTTTTACGTGTATATATATATATATCTATATATACATGTACATATGAACCTGACAGTACGGACACAAAGTACTGAGTTTTGATTGTATTGGCAGTTTGGCATAATGGTGAGTTTTTTTTTTCTTTCAAGTTCATGGGTTTTCCAAAGGAAATCTCTTATACAATTCATACAATTCAATTTTTTTTTTTCATTTTTTATATTTTCAATGTACGATTTTATCATAAATTTACCCAAAATCAAATTCATCAATATTTAACAACAACTACCCTTTATAGAATATTGAATTCAGACAGAAAACTAAGGGCGTCGGCCAACAATACGTCGAAAATGCCTTTTTCCGACTTTGAGACTCCTAGCGGTTGGCAAAAAGAACAACAATTTGCAGGACATGAGAGAGAAACGGCGTATATGTCGTGTTCTTGTTGAAACGACATATATATTGTGTTACTGTTCAAGTGACATATATGATATGCGGTTGGAAATGATGCAACTTTTGGTAATCTATGGCCCAGCCAACCAATTTATAGTTCTTTTTTGTGTCAGGGTTGGAGATCAGGGGCGGACCTACCCTTCCCGTCCCGTGCACTCACTCAAGTTCGTTTTGTAAGGGCGAAATTTTTTTCGGTACGTATGGTGCACCCGCTCAACTACAAGGGGGTGCTCCGTGATATATACGTTTTTTAGGGGTGAAAGGTGCACAAGTCCCCAAAAAACCAAAATTTACTCTAGAAATCAACCAAAAAATCGAAAAAATCTCTTGAAATCAATAAAAAAACACAAAAAAAATCTCTCGAATCAACACAAAAAAACCAAAAAAAACCCCCATCTAATCAACACAGAAGCTTAAAAAATTCATCGAAATCAACCAAAAACATAAAAAGTCCCCCAATAGGGGAATTCGGCTAAAAACACATCGACAACATTTTCTTAAGTTTTTTGTTTGTGCACCCGCTCACCTAAAATATTGGGTCCGCCACTGTTGGAGATGGTCTAAACAGGTTTAAAAAAAGGACTGTTTTGTCTTTTTTACACACAAGATTTATAGGAGAATGCTTTAGGTAGAAAATTGTAAACATTTTGGATGTAATTAAATAATTTTTGAATCATATTAATATTGATGGTGCATGCAGGTTCAGTTGGTTTGGGTGTTGGTAGCATGCATGATGTACACTGCTATGGGTTCTACTAGAATCAGTCTTGTATCGACTTCGATTTTCGATGTGACGAAATATGGCGCTAAAGGGAACGGAAAAACCGACGACTCCCCGGTAATTAATCGACTCTTTTTTGGAGGTTTTGAGTTTTTTTTCCTCTGTTTTGAAGAAATTATGAAGAAACTATTGAAAATGTTATGTTTATTGATTAAGTGTTTATGAGTAATGTATATATATAAATCATAAGTGATTTTACATTAGCGGGGAAGTCGTGCAAAATCACGGTACACGGAATCACATGTAAAATCACTTATGAATTAGTATGTGATTTGTCGTTCTCGTGTTCTTTTAAATAAGTATTGTTCTCGTTTGATCCTCCCTCTATAAATGTATCTATGTATATGATGCAAATATATGTGTATATATATAGGCTTTTATGAAGGCATGGAAGGCGGCATGCGAAGCGCCATCAAATGTACGGAGGAGTATATTATTGATACCAGCAAGGAGGACGTTTTTGTTGAGGCCTATTTCTTTCAATGGCCCATGCAAGCCCTCCTCTATCTACGTCCAGGTATATATAACACACACATTATATATATATATATATATATATATATATATATATATACTTAGGGAGAGGTTTGAGAAATGGTAAATATATGAGAAATAAAAAAGTAATCCTGGTCATTTATCAGGTCAATATTTGCGGCTTTGACCGCGAAACACCGGATAGTTTTGCGTGGTCTATAGAAGGTAGAGGAGTAGTTTCGTAAAATACGTAGGATGAGTTCATATATGCACCTATATGATTCACATATGAACTATACGTTCATATGTGAATCAATTAATTAGTTCATATGTGAATCGCAAAGATTCATATATAAATCTGTTAATTAGTTCAACTGATTCGTATATGAACCTACAGTTAATTAGTTCATATGTGAATCAGTTAATTAGTTCATATATGAATCAGTTAAAAGAGTTCAGATGTGAATTACACTGGTTTACATATGAACATATAATTCATATATGAACTCGTCTCGTGTATTTTGTAAAAATTACGAAACTGTCCTTGAATAACCACAACTTTTAACCAGTGAAAGCCGCAATTTTTGACCAGTCAAAGTCGATCTTAACCATATGAATGACTAGGATTACTTCTCTATTTCTCATATATTTATCATTTCTCAAATAAACCTAAGACTATACAGTTATATATATATATATAGAGAGAGAGAGAGATGATTAAGCGTCTATATGTTGTCAATGCAACATGTGTTTTAATCATATATGATTAACTTTGTGTATCGTGTGTGTAATCATATATGAAATTGAAACTTATCGTCTTCTTGTAAAATGTTTAACTTCTCGTTTCAACCGGACTATATATATATATTTAGTAAAACATATATATATATATATATATATAGTGTTTGGTTCATTTGAGAAATGGTAAATATATGAGAAATAGAGAAGTAATCCTAGCCATTCATATGGTCAAGATCGGATTTGACTAGTCAAAAGTTGCGGCTTTGACTGGTCAAAAGTTACGGCTAGCCCAAAAATAGAAGGACAATTTCGTAAATTTTACAAAACACACGGGTTGTGTTCATATATGAACATGTATAATTCACATATGAACTATATGTTCATATATGAACCAGTGCAATTCACAACTGAACTCTTTTAACTGATTCATATATGAACCTTTGTTTTGTGATTCATATATGAATCAGTTGAACTAACTAACAGATTCATATATGAACCTTTGTGATTCATATATGAATTTGTATGAATCACAAAGATTCATATATGAACCTTTGTGAATCACAAAGATTCATATATGAATCAGTTGATCTATTTAACAGATTCATATATGAATCTTTGTGATTCATACAGATTCATATATGAACTCATCCCGTGTATTTTATGAAATTACCCCTCTACCTTCTATAGACCACACAAGAAATTATCCGGTGCTTCGCGGTCAAAGCCGCAAATGTTGACCAGATGAATGACTAAGATTACTTCTCTATTTCTCATATATTTACCATTTCTCAAATGAACCTCTCCCTATATATATATATATTAATTACACGAGATATTGTGTGGGAATAAAAGTTATGGTGAGAATTGTAAGAACACTTACTAGCTTTTGGATGAGTCGTTGACCTTTTAATGTAATTTAATTTTTTTCAAGTGATTTTAGTACCTTCAACTACTATATTCTCATTATCATATACCTTCAATTAATTTCAACTACATTTAAATACCTTAATCTTTAAATTAGTCTTCACATTTAAGTCATTTTACGGACTTTTACATACATTTTTCACTTTCACAAGTATGATTTTGTTAAAATTTAGGTTATAATGATAAAAATAGGTAATAAAAGTAATTGAACGTAGATGAAAGTTTTGTTCTCACATTCTTACCATAACTCTTGTTATCACGATAACCCAACCCATTACTATTATTTGCATGGTTATATATATATATATATATACATATATATATAGACAGAGAGAGAGAGGTTCAAACGAGAACAATATCTATTTAAAAGAACACGATAACTAACAAAATTATTAGTGATTTTACATTAACACACGGAAAAATGACTTTGGCCACGGCTTCAAGTCCGCGTGGCTTTTTTGTGCGTTAATATAAAATCACCAATGATTTTGTTAGTTCTCGTGTTCTTTTAAATAGTTATTGTTCTCGTTTGATTCTCCTTATATATATATATATATATATATATATATATATATATATATATATATATCTTCAAAACTGTCACAAACTGCATGCAGGTGTCGGGAAACATCATTGGTCCAACCAAGAAAACCGACTGGATCGGTTCTCACATCGATACATGGCTAGAGTTTACGAGGGTGAATGGTCTTACAGTTAGTGGCAATGGACGGATAGATGGTCAAGGTCCCATTTGGTGGAAAAATGCCTGCATTGGTACTCCGACGCCGGTAAGCTATCATCTTCACGATCTATCGATCCCTCCTTTACTTGGTATCTTGATCGATCTTTGGATCGTAAAGTGGCTACTTTACTTATGATCGTATAAAACGAATTCTTACGTATTCATGTAATGTAATTTCAGGGTACAACTTGTCATGCACCAACAGTAAGTAACTCTTATCCTTCCCCAGATTTAGAGCATCTCCAAAATGAAGAAAATAGAGATTTTAGAGTTTTCAATCTATTTTTTCCTCCTAATTTTTTAAAAATTGGAGAAAATACGAGAAATTGCAAAAATCTTCACAAATTTAAAAACCGTATGGTACTAAAGAAATATAGTTTTTATTATTTCCACTAATGAAGTTGAATATATTGTCATTTTATAAATTTTACAGATTTTTTTGTCAAATGTAATTAAGACGAGGAACCTTAATTAGTTGGCAAAAATCTTGTGCCAAATACTCATTAACAAGTCAACAAGACCTTTAAATGAACTATAAACTTTATTCTAGACCTTTAAAAGATGATTTTAAAAGTTGGATTCCTAAAATATAAATACAAGTAAAGTTGGTTTCATTTTAATAGAATTTTTCCTTAATATAATGTTGTATAATTTATATTGAAATCTTTAAAATGGAAAAGCACTTGGATATCATATGAATGCAATTTTTTTACTTCTATATTTTAAAATAAATTATAGAAAATTTGTTGAAAATATGATCCCAATTTTTTTTTATTACGATCTCATATATAGTTTTATGCAGGCATTAATGTTTAAAAGGTGCAATGGGTTGCGACTTAATGGTTTAACACATATAAACAGTCCACGAGTGCATGTTACAATAACCTCTTGCAACGGTGTTATCATCTCTAATCTTCGTATTATTGCCCCCGAAACGAGCCCAAATACCGATGGCATTAATATCGCTAGCTCCACCAACGTTAAAATACGCGATTCCATTATTGGAACAGGTAGTTCTACTTGTTAGAGTCTCACAACTGTTGATACGAACCCTTAAACTTGTATATAATGCTAAATATGTCTAACTTAATGTATGAATAGTGAAAGACCATTCAAATAAAAAGTCTAGATAATGTGAAAAGGTAAGAAATAAAATTTCATATGTGAATATGAAAAATTCTATTTGAATATGCATATGTGAATCCATATGATCTATAACTTTAGTTCACATATGCATCTTCAAATAGATTTTTTTTCCAGATTTTTTCAGTGGACCTATATATGAATTTTGCCTTAACCTTTTTTCTTACATTATCACAATATTTAGTCTTCATATTTGAACCGGTCTCCGTCTAGATATATAGATCGACTATAAATGGCCTAAATTTATAGAACCAAACAATTGTGCTACATATGTAAAAGTGTTACAATAAATTGATAGAACGCATTTCAACATCCTAACAAGTTTTTATGACATTTTTTATATGATACTTTTAAAGAGTGTCCTATAAACACATTTCACTAGTTTTTATCCTCAGATGGCATCAGAAATCGGCGTCCAACAACACCTGTGAACTTAATTAACACACTCTTTCACCTCCGTTAGGGATCTTTAAATAGTTATCATATTCAATTATTTAATTTTATTCTCGACATCATCTTGCATGACCGAAGGTGACGATTGTGTTGCTATTAGCGGCGGTTCATCTAATATCATGATTAGCGGTATCGTGTGCGGACCGGGCCACGGAATCAGGTATACCTTGTGATCTAAACAAGCAAAAATACGGAGGGAAAAGAAAACCATCGATTTATTATTATAGCGTAAAGCATGTTATGATGATCGATCCCAATTTGTACCTTTTCTTATAGCATCGGGGCGTTGGGGAATGGAGGAGCCGATGTGGTCGAAAACATTGAGGTGCGCAATTGTACCATGATCAAAACCTTGGCCGGAGTAAGGATCAAATCTTGGCAGGTTTGTTGGACTCTCATGTCAGCTATATACAGTTCCTTTAATTAAATACTGTATATGTTGGAATCTCAGTTTTTTTTAAAGATTCTTTCAGAAAAATAGTCTGATGGGGTTTCACGTATCTTAAATAAAAAAAAATGATGCAGGGAGGAAGTGGTTATGCAAGAAAGATATCGTTTAAAGGCATAAAGTTTGATTCAGTTTATAACCCCATCATGATCGACCAATACTACTGTCCCACCCAAACCAACTGCCGAACCTCTGTAAGCATTCTACACACACTAAACATATATAGCATAGACTGATATAAAAATAGATTGTTTTATAAGACTTAAGTTTATATAATTAAAAATTGTATATCACATGTAAACATGTTATATGATAAGTTTTTAAAAAGTATTTGACACTACAACAAAATTGGTTTTACAAGACACATAAAATGTTTAAACTTCCTAATAAAAAGCTTTATTGGACTCAAATTTATAGGACTAAATTAAAAAACGTCCTATCAAAAAGTGTTATGATAGATTTATAGGACTTTTTTAGGCGTTTTAACAAAAAATTTTATGAGACTTTTTAAATAAAGTGTCGTATTATATATTTTAGACGACACTATTTGAAAAAAATGGATTTATAGGTCACTTCTCAAAAATGTCTTATAAAACCGATTTTGTTGCAGACTTGCAGTACAACACACACAAAACATATAGAAGATGCAATAACCACTACAAAACGAAGAGTATCTTAGACAGAAATTTCCATCGAAAATATGGGTTTTCGACAACTTTTCTCAACGTTAATCTAGCCGGAAAACAAAATTTTCAACAGAATATATCCAAAAGTTTTTCAACATAAAAAAATCCGTCGAAAATTCCATGAAAGTTGTTGCAAAGGATCTTCGATGAAACTTGGTCAAATTTCGTTTATCTTTTCATGATAATTTTTCAAGGGATTTTCGGCAAAAGCCTGTTTCAATGGATTTTTTCGACTATCCCTAGTTTCGAGGGATTCTAAAAAAAAATATTCTGTCATAGATACCCAGTATTCTAGTATTGAATTTCAATGATAATATTAAGAAACTTTTTGCTTTCCAACCTTTTATTAATTTCTTTGTGTGTTATATATTATATATATGTATATAATTGTTGAAAATGAACACAGACATCAGCTGTGAAGATAAGTGATGTAACATTCAGTGGAATCATGGGGACATCAAGAATGGATAACGTAATAAATATAAGTTGCAGTCGAAGTGTGGCATGCACCAATATTGTATTGGATAGTGTTTATATAAGCTCAGCAACTCCAGGAAGAAAGGTGTTTGGCACTTGTATTAATGCCCATGGAAGAGCTACCCATGTTAAACCTTCCTTTAATTGCCTTAAACGTTAAAAATAAAATATTTGTGTACATCTTACCCTTTCAGAGATATATATATATATATATATATATATATATATATATATATATATATATATATATATACTTACTGCTTTCAGATGAGATCTATACTGGGTTTGTTTGGTTTAACATCATTGTTGTGTCTCGGTTTAAGTTTCTGCCCATGAGCATTGGCAAGGTTTCACATTATGATTCGTTATCTTTTATGTTAATGTTAAGTTTTCTGTTATCCATTTATGATAAACTTATTTCTTCTCGGTTTTCTAGTATTGAATCTTCATTTATGATGAATTCGCTTTTAGATTTTCTTATATTAAGTTTTGGTTGGTATTGTGTATTAAGCAAGTTGTTTTCGGTGTGTTTGAATGTGGTGTGAAAGTGAAGATTGTGATTTGGAGTTGTAGTAATTAGGGAGTGTTTGGTTAAAGATATAAAGCAGTAATCAATGAGAATTAAACAACCCCTTTTGTAGTGTTTCATAAAATTGATTCTGAAATTATAAATAATTATATTTAGGTAATTGAAATATGGGTTGTTGCAAGATAACTGATTTTTACAAATCTTCCCTTTCTTGTAAATCCCCAAGTCCAAAACTTATTGTCAGATTGATCAATATGTTGCTTTTGGTATTCCTTTTGATTAATCTATTTGCTTTTATTTTCCGTTTGGGAGATATATCAGAGGCTGATACTACAAATATTATAACTCCGGGAAGCCTATCCCTTGTAAAGTCACGTTATTTTGACATGCTCCAACGTCTTTTAATCTAACCCGTTTTTACCCAAAATCTCAATCCATCTAGCACACACATTCTACCACATATAAAGCTAGCTATCTGTAAACAAGTCACTTTTTGTTGCATTTTTCTGAGATAGATCAAAAACCCATACCACGCACGATACATTTTGCAATTCGCACTTTCGCAGTAATCAAAGGGTCATGAACCGACACATTTTGACATGTACCAAGTGTTTTAGTCCAAACCCGTTTAGACCCAAATCTTAATCCGCCGAACCCACAATTCTACCACGTCTAAAGCAATTTCTCTGTAAACAAGTCGATATCGTTTGAATTTTGAAATAGATCAAAATCCATGCCATAACATCACCCGAATGACACATCTTTGCAATAATCAAAAGGTCATGAACCCGACCCATTTTGACATGCACTAACAATTTTAGCCCAAACCCATTTTGACCCAAATCTTAGAGGTGTTCATCTAAACCGCCCACACCGCACCGCATCGCAAAGCGCGATTTAGAACTTCTCCGGTGCGGTTTGCAATTTTACCAAACCGCACTATAAGGTGCGGTTTGCGGTTTTGAGTTATCAAACCACGGTTCAAACTGCACCGCACTGCACATTATATATATGTATATTTTTTAATTTTATATATTACACACAAATATATGTACATTTAGAATAATTGCAATGTTTATGTAATATGTATTTACGAATCTGACGTGTTGAATATTTTATTTTTTGGACTACGATTAAGTTATCGTTGAATTCAAAATAAAGTTTTAATATTATAATTATTGAATTGTAGGTGTAAAGTGCGCTAGGTACAAACCACATAAACCGCACCGCACCACACCGCATTTCACGGTGCGGTTTGAGGTAGATGCGGTGCGGTTTGCAGTTTAGTTTGGGAAAATGTTCAAACCGCATATGCGGTGTGGTTTGCGGTTTTGCCTCAAACAACACCGCGAACACCCCTACCAAATCTTAATCCGCACAACCCATACCTTTTACCACATCTAAAGCAATTTATAGCTAAACAAGTCCATATCGATTGCATTTTTCCAAAATAAATCAAAACCCATATACCACAAGATCACCCCGAATGACACCTTTGGCATCAGTCAAAGGGTCATGAACCAACCACAAAACCTTGTGCAATAAGAAAGTCTGATATCCGATTATGATCTCTAACACATTAACGGTTGAAAAAAAAGGGAAGAAAATAGCATAAGCAACGGAATTCGATGGAATATTTTTCCTCCTCCTATCATGGAGAACATGAACATTAGTTAGGAGCAAAGCAATGGTTACTTTAAATTAGATCCTAAGGCAAGATTAGAATTCATATAATAAAGGTACGACGCCGTTTGGAGCCCAATTAATCCCCTTTGGAAGGGGTTGCTTTTCATCTACTTTAATCACCCATTTATTTAACCATCTAACAACACACATTCTGCCAGATAATTCGTACAAATGCAACCACCTCTAAAGATTGTATATATTCCTTGTTTAAGCAACAAATTCCATTAATAAGATCGAGTACAAGTGTCCTTTTTTTAAGGGTCTTTAAATTTAAATATATATATTTCGAAAGTGACTATACGATTATTTTGACTTTATATTGGGATATTTAATTATAAATGTTTAGATAACATATTGCTGCTATTGACTATATAATTATCTGATTATATAAATATTTATAATTCAATCAGTTTTAGACCTTGTTTGTTAGTAACTTAATAAACTTAATGGGATTCACAGCTTATTCAATTAGCTATAAATAATTGTTTGATAGTTGCTTAATGATATAGAAGGTGACTTACTAAGTAAGCTTCTGAGAGAAGGAGGGAGGGAGGTATACATAAAGCCAAGTTTTTATCCAAACTTGTCTCTCCCAATTAAAAAAACACACTCCTATCTATAAGAAAACCCTTCGAGACAAATATTTTCTCAATCTATACAGACATTAATTCACACATACAATTTTATCCGGATTTAATGAAAAACCAACCAAACAGCCCCTTATACTCCCTTTGTCCCAAAATAAATGTTCACAATGAAAAAGACATATAGTCTTAGAAATATGTAGCTTTTATACTTTTTAATTAATTAACTAACTGGCTGTTTCTTTCAAAAAAACAATAACTAACTAACAGTTTTATCCTTAATAATAGAGTGAGTAATAAATTTCTACACCTCTTTGTTAAACGTGAACTAAAAGATATAGACAATTATATTTTAAAAATGAATATTTATTTTAGAACAAACTAAAATAGTATATAGACAACAAATAAAGTAATATCTATAAAAATTGACTTAAGATATTCTCATATACCATTATTTTTTTAATAGACATTCAGAATTAATCAAACACTTAACATCAAAATAATTATTACAACTTCAATTAATAAAAACATATATATAACACTCACTTTCATCAAATTCTATTAACAATACAACTTATTTAATATCAAAGGTAAAGTTTAATTTTGGTTCCTAAAATTTTTAATGGATATCGGCCCTAAATTTTAAAAACTTGGATTTGACCCTTCACATTTACCAATTACAACAGTTTTGGTCCATCTTAAGTCCAATTAAAAAAGGGACATTTTAATCATTTTCACTATATTAAAATAAGAAAAAAAAATTGTGAAACAAATGAAAGGTGGTAGTTTTTTTTTCCAATTTAAAATATAATGTGTTAGAACTGAAAGTTCTAGTGTGTGGAAAGTTGTATAACGCATTTATATAGTTTAATTGTTTTATTATTTATCGCATTGTAAAAGCCTTTTATTGTAATTGGGCTTGTTTGGCTTAATGGGTTTTGGGCTTTAGAACCCAAGCCCTTGGTATTTAAAGTATTGTTTAGTTGAGATTTAGGGTTAGAGAGGTTAATGGTCATTCATAGGTTTACTTAGCCGTATCAGATATTCTCTCTGTAAACATAAACCCTTTACTGATAAATCTAATCATATGACCAGCAGTTGTGGTTTAATTATTGTTGATTGATTATTATATCTGTTGATTGCACTATATCTAAAATCTACAATATGTTTTTTAATTTTAATATAAAATTAAATAAATTGTAAAAATGACTAAAATACCCTTCAATTTACTGGATTTAACCAAAAAAATTAACAACCATTAGACATAGGGACCAAAAGTTTTAAGAATTGACAACCGTAAAAAACTTGAATCCAAATTCGAGTGTTTGAAATTGAGAAACGATATCCATCGAAAATTACAAACGTTAGGACTTAGGAACCAAAAGTGAACTTTGCTTATAATTAAATATGCAATCTTAAAACGTAAGGGATAAATTACAAAAGAGACTCAAATGTTATTCTTTTGAGGGGGAGTTAGAATATACATTTCAAAATTGATTTAAAAAATCAAAATCATATAATCAGATATAATAAAGTAATCAAAGTTAGAGACTTTCTAGTAATTGTATATTTATACTAAGGGGTCGTTTACTAAACAATTATCGGCTAAACGCTTATCAATATCATTTACCTTATTGATTGAGTATGGCGAGAACCAAGAATCTTACCCGGTAACAGTAGGAAACGACTCTTACCCGGTAAGTGTGGGAAATGACACGGTTTTAATGCTTACCAACGATCCATTTCCATTGCCAAGAATGTTATACCACAAGGTAAAATGAAGGTGAATCTCTTGCAGGTAAGTGCTTACCCAGTAAGAATTTGGTAAATTACCCCCAACTCTTTTTTTTTCTTTTTTGAACAATATTGGTCGTATCTACTTTATATGACGAACAATGAAATAAAACCTTTGTCCTTTGACTTGATGACCTTAAAGAGTGATGTATTTGTCAAGGTTCTAAATGGTGTGAGGTATAACATAGCGGCGAGTTTAAGCCACAAGCATTACACGCCACGGTGAGGACACGTCGTTTTTCAAGGTGCGACATAAGGAAGCAAATTTGTATGTCATATATATAATTATATATATATAAATATATGTTTTCTATATATTATTGAATGAGATGATGATATAAAAATTGTGCATTTGTACTAGGAAAAATAAATCTTGGTCTTATATAAATTGCCTGTAATTAAATATTCAATATAGAACTTGAAAAGGTGATTTTACAACCTCGTTTTAATCATGAATACATGACATATGTGAATTCATAAAACTATGAGATTAAGTAAATATATAAAAATGTAAAATTAAGGTTAAAAGTGTAAAAAATACAAAAACTAAAACATTTAAAAGAAACCGCAAGGATTTTTTTTTTGAAAAAAACCTCGTCTTGTAACAATACGCAAGCCAGGACACGCCTCAATGTGCCATGGAGTGAGCTACACCTTAAACAAAAGCTATAGACCTTGTCGTAACAGTCCCTACAACCAAATTGGGTTTATAAGTTGTCAAAATGGTGTATATGTCCCAATAGACTTTTATAGAACATAAGTTTATAGGACCAAACATTAAAGTGTCCTATTTAAAGGTGTTGCAATAGGTTGAAAGGTCGTTTTCAGGCGTCTTAACAAGTTTTTTAAGACACTTTAAAAATAAAACGCCATATTACCTATTTTATAAGTCACTATTTAAAAATATGTCTTATAAAAACAAGTGTCCTATAAAAAGATTTGTTTATAGGACACTTTTCAAAAGTGCTCTATAAAATAGCTAATACGACGTTTTATTTTAAACGAATCCTAAAAAACTCGTTAACATGCCCAAAAGCATATAAACTTAGGGGGTGTTTGGTTCGCAGAATGATTTCTGATGGAATGGAATCTGTCAATGGAATTGGAATCTGGAAGGAATTGGAATGTAATATTTTCAGGTTTGACCAACTATTTGGTTGGCAGGAATGGAATGTAATCAATCAAATGAATTGAAATATGTCTGTTTGGTTTACAAAGAAATTGGAATGGAATTTTGAAAAATGACAAAAATACCCTTTCTTTTATTTATTTATTTATTTTTTAAATGCCGAGAGAGAGGAGAGAGAGAGGAGAGAGAGAGAGAGGAGAGAGAGAGGAGAGAGAGAGAGGAGAGAGAGAGAGAGAGAGAGAGGAGAGGAGAGAGGAGAGAGAGGAGAGAGAGAGAGGAGGGGAGAGAGAGAGAGAGGAGAGGAGAGAGGAGAGAGAGGAGAGAGAGGAGAGAGAGAGAGGAGAGAGAGAGGAGAGAGAGAGAGGAGAGAGAGAGAGGAGAGAGAGAGGAGAGAGATAGGGGAGAGAGGAGAGAGGAGAGAGGAGAGAGAGGAGAGAGAGAGAAGAGAGAGGAGAGGAGAGAGAGGGGAGAGAGAGAGGAGAGGAGAGAGAGGGGAGAGAGAGGAAACCAAATCCACATCTGATGGGTTTTAATTTTGTTAGAAAAGGTTTGGAGGGTATTTTTGTCTTTTTGAAAAAACATGATGGAATGAAATTCAATTCCATCCATTTTCAAATGGAATACCAATTCCTTAATCTAAGGATTTCATGGAATTCAATTCCATTCCCTTGGCAACCAAACAGCACGACAGAATTCGGTCAATGGAATTGACCATTCCAATTCCACCAGATTCCGGCGGAATCCAGCGAACCAAACGCCCCCTTAGAGCATCTCCAAGATATTCTCCAAAATAGAGAAAATGGACTTTTTGTTCTCTGTATGGCTCCAAATAGAGAAACATATAGAAAACTCCCAATATACAGAATTCTCTAAAACTTTCACCGGAGAGGAGAGAAATGAGTTTTTCATTCATTCCACCAAATCACCAATGAGATCGAGTTAATATTATTTTCTATAAAAGTTTTTTCTAAAGTGTATTGGGATCATAAAATTATAGAATATTTAAATAATATAATTAATAATGAAATCCTAAAATAGAGAATCTTTGGAGTTAAATGTAATTTATGTTAGAGATTTTGACTTTTGATTCTCTATTTTAGAGAAATTATAGAGAATCTGTTGGAGATGCTCTTATTACAACACTTTTAGATAAGACGTTTTATTGTTTGAACTTGAGTCCTATATAATAGTCTTTTAGGACACTTAAACATCGTTGGCGTCCTATAAATCCGATTTTGTTGTAGTGAGCGAAGATGTGTTTTACGCATATCGAGCCATGACGTCCATTTGCACATTCTTAATCCTTTTTACTTTCTAAAAAGTTGTTCAGTGAACCTGACCCATAACCTTGTAAAGTTCTAGTTGTGATTGAGTAATCCTACAGGTTGCTTTAATTCGTAACATTATATAACATATTATACAAACTAAAAAAAATAACACTTATTCTAACTTGACACTAAAGTAGGTGATTGTATATATACATGCAAACATTCACATATGAATATGACAGTAAGTAGGGACACATTACAGAGAATTTGATTGTTGGTTACATATGATGGTTTGGCAGATTGGCAAAATGGTGAGTCTTCTTTCATTTTCAAAGCCACATTTGTAGATTCTTGAATTAATACATAAAACAGAAACTAAGCAGGTTTTGGAACAGGGACAGTTTTGTCTTTTTGCACTAGGCTAATAAGGACAATTTAGGCAGAAAATATATCATATATAAAGATTTCATATTGGGGTTTTGCTAATAGTGAACATATATATATATATCCATGCAGGTTGGTTTGGTCACATTGGTTTTGGTCTTGCTAGCATGCATGATCTCCTCTGCTTTTGGTTCTACTGATCTCTCTAGAATCAGTCTTGAATCAACCACAATTTTCAATGTCATGGAATATGGAGCAATCGGAGACGGAAAAACCGATGACTCCCTGGTACGTAGATTGTACGTTGAGCTTGTACCATACGTGTCTATGTGCTCTTTACAAGTGTCACACGGTTGTAGGGTAGAGGCCAGGTATGCGTACATCCACCCCACCACACCACACCTCCAAGTGGGATATATTGGGCTCGTTTGTTTTGGTTTGGTTTATAGATTATATATTAAAATGTTTTTAATGAAAACGGTTTGTTCAGTAAGTGTTAAAAGTGACTTATATGATGCAAATATACAGGCATTTATCAAAGCATGGAAGGTGGCATGCCAAGCACAACAAAATGATAAGAGTATATTAGTCATACCGGCAGGGAAGACGTTCTTGTTGAAGCCTATTTCGTTCAGTGGCCCATGCAAGCCCTCCCGTATCTTCGTTCAGGTATACGTATATCCTATAAAAATAAACTGATCGAAGAACACACGTTTGATTCCGTTAAAGAACATAATCCCGAAAGAAATCTAGTAGGACTAAGAGAAGGACATTTATGTGAGGTTTCTAAGGTGCTGCCTGTTTTGGGTGTTCTTTTTTCAAGAATGTTTTGCTAAAAAGATTCCAAACAGAATGATCATGTGACTATTATCTAAGAACAAGACACATTATAATCACATGATGTCAACAATGGAAGACAAATACAAGTCCTGCAACATGAAATCACATGAAACTTATAGATCAAATCATATACAACGTTATCTGCATGGTTATATATCTTTGAAAACTGTTGAAAACAGGTGTCAGGAACCATTGTTGGTCCGACCAAGAAAACCGATTGGGTTGGTTATCACATCGATACATGGCTCTCGTTTTCCACGGTGAATGGTCTTACAGTGAGTGGGAATGGACGAATAGATGGTCAAGGTCCTATTTGGTGGGAAAATGCCTGCATTGGTTCTCCGGCGTCCGTAAGTTACCATCTTCACCGTTCACAATCTCACCCCTTCTTTAGTTTTATGTTTATTTAATTATTGGAGGGGAATGTGGCTTATTTATGATCATATAAAATGAACTCTTACATATTAATACATCTAATTTCAGGGTACAACTTGTCATGCACCAGTGGTAAGTAATCATTATCCTTGCCCTAATTACCATCCCAATTTTTTTTAATTGCACTATGAGCTGTGAGGAAAGTTCGATTGAGAACATGTTTTTCATTGAGAACCCAGGAACCGCCCACTACACGGCACGTGTACCTCTTCAGGATGCATATTCATCATGAATTAACACATTCATGATGAATATGGATGTGTTATTCATCATGAATCACACGTTCATGATGAATATGAACGTGTTATTCATCACGGAAGTCCTTATTCCTGATGAATATGCCATGTGTTGCGCTGTGGACGGTCCCCCGGCTCTTAATGAAAATGAGGTTCCTAACGGAACCTGCCCCATGAGCTATTTAGCTCTATTGTGCAAAATTCAGTTTATTTATGGTTTTAATATATGATATGGATGGGTTGGGTTCCGGTGAGAATAATCCCTTTTCTTGAGAAGGTGAGAAAAGGTGAAGGCACCTTTATATTGTATGAAGATTCGTCATGGGATCTGTGAAGATACCCTTATATTTTGTGAAGGTTACAACCTTCACACAGTATAATGTGAGTATGTGACCTTCCGATACATATTTTCAGGTCATGTGAAAGTTACAACCTTCACACAATATAAAGGTACCTTCACCTTTTCACCATCTACGAAAATGAAAATTTCTCACATCATCCTGACTTTGTTATGGACAGGCATTACAGTTTAAAAGATGCAATGGATTGCGACTCAATGGTTTAACACATGTAAACAGCCCACGAGTTCATATCACAATAACTACTTGTAATGGTGTCATCGTCACTGATCTACATATCATCGCCCCTGAAACAAGCCCGAACACCGATGGCATTGATGTATCAGGCTCCACCAATGTCAACATACGTAACTCCGTTATTGAAACAGGTATTTTGTTTTTTCCTCTTTCAAATTTTGTCAGTGATCTTACTTTCACATAGTTAAGCATTAACCAACTTTTTTCATTATCTTACACAACCTAGGAGACGACTGTATTGCTATTGGTGGAGGTTCATCTAATATCAAAATCAGCGGTATCATGTGCGGGCCAGGCCATGGAATCAGGTAGCTTGCACATATTTCAGAACTTGTAACATATGGAAGAAAAGATATTTGGAAATGAATCATTAATTCATTATCACATAAAGCATGTCTGTTATCCCTTTAAAAATCTGTACCTTTTCATGTAGCATCGGAGCCTTGGGACACGGTGGAGCTGATGTGGTGGAAAACATAGATGTCCGCAACTGTACCATGAGAAAAACGCTAACTGGAGTAAGGATCAAAACTTGGCAGGTAATCTAATACCGTAGAAGTCAACTAAATATAAGAAAAACACCTCTCATAAATTGTTATCAAGTAAAAGTTGATTGATGGCTATTTTCTTTTGACAGGGAGGAAGTGGTCATGCAAAGCAGATCTCGTTTACAGGCATCAAGTTCGATGCAGTTTATAACCCTATCATAATCGACCAATACTACTGTCCCAATCGAAAGGATTGCCTAAACTCTGTAAGCATGCTAATTGACATCTAACACACACTACACATGATGCAATTTCGATAGAGATATTCTTTAGATTTAGACCATGTTTGGCAATCATAAGCTAGCTTATTATTTGAGCTAACTGAAAAATCCCTGTTTGGTTGGCCATAAGCTAGTTTTTTGAAAAGCCACTTCAAGTAGCGTTTCAAAAAGCTCCCGGGGCTTTTTTCTGGTTTGCTCATTTAGGTCATTTTACATTGTCGTCTAGCTTATCAGCTAGTTTTTACCAAATATGACTAGCTTATCAGCTAACATCTAGCTTGTGGCTAGTTTGCCAAACATAACCTTAAGCTCTTTTTTTTAATAAGATTTCGGATGAAAGTTGGTTCCAACCCTTATATAAATTATTGGCACTCTTCTTTGTTTGGGATTCTCGAAAACAAAGACATCAGCTGTCAAATTGAGCGACATAACATACAAAGGAATCGCTGGGACATCGAGCATGGACAACGTAATAAATCTAAGTTGCAGTGAAAGTGTTGCATGCACAAATATTTTAATGGACAGTGTGTACATCAGCTCAGCCACCCCAGGAAGAAAGGTGTTTGGCAGCTGTATCAATGCCCACGGAAGAGTTAGCCATGTTAAACCTTTTTTAAAATGCCTACAACCTTAGACCAACATTTATAAGGCTCAAGGTGAGGCCACTCATTTCTTATACCCCTAATATTTGTTGCATTGCAAGGTATAACCTTTCATGTTTATGCTTAGTTTAACCGTCTGTAATAAGATATGAGCTCCTTTTCGATTTTTCTCCTCATGCATATACTTTCTACATGTACAAATTTAGATACCTAACTTTCTAAAGATTATAGAAGGAATGTACATTAGTTAACTATGACACCCACCCGCGGGGGGTGGGGGTGGGGGGTGGACAATGACCTTTGAGAAAAAGAGGATATGGTTTGTGTATAATTAAGAGTTAGTAACATAAAACATTTGCAAGAGCATCATTGCAGCTTATCGATTGAGTGATAAAGGTACATAAATATTACCTTTCGACGAGTCCTCTATAGTTCGCAGGACTCTGAACGACCAAACACAGCATAACGGTTATCCGCAATGTTTTCATACACAAAATCCCTTATGAATCTGCAGCAAGAAACAGGCACGATTTTAATAAACAGATGGTTCATCATATCGTTTTCATGGTAAAAGACAGCAATAACAGATTAGTAAGGATAAGGCCTCACAAAGGTACGAACTGAAGAAAGAACGCTAGCTGGGGAAAGGGCAGGTCTATGTACTCCATGATCTTCAGCACAGCCTCCGACTTGATATATGACCTGAAATGCACCAGAGACCTTGCTTAACGGTCATAAATCTCAGGTCAATAAGATTTGATGGTGCATCTAAACCAAATAAAACCAAACTAACCCGGTATATCCTATACAGAGGTAGTACAACAGGCGTCACATTTCTATTTACAAGGACATAAAGACGAGGCATCCACTCAACATAAATTTCAACATTCACAATCACCTTCTTGATACTGTTCTTCACAAATAATTACCCATGCAATCTCAAGATTGTCTAACTACGTAACAGCAGAATTGGTGTATAACCATACCTATTCTTTTCTACAAGTACAACACTTGAAATATCATCAGGAGCTCTTCCAGACCTCCTTAGTAGATTCTTGCCTGCATCACTTTGTAGGGCTTCAAACCTTATTCTCCTGGAAATGAAGGCACACCATTGTATCATAACTGATTTAATTATTATAATTTAACTAAGCATCATTAAAACAAGTTCATTCACTACATAAAAGACTCTAGTGGATAAACTTAACACACTACATGGATGGTTTCAAGCAACACAGAAAAGAGAAACATGTAAAAAGTCAAATATAGCAACATTTTCTAGGTCAAACTACTAGAGGTTAACACCTAAAACGATAAAATCAGGGCCATTAAATGAGCAAAACATATTAACATACTACCTATTTTCTAAAATATAAGAGTTCGTGTTAAGCTATTAAAGCACTATCCTCGTGGTCTTTCCATTTTGGAACACAGGGCAACATATTTCAACTAAAACATGATTAGGTTACTATATTTTAAAGCATTTGAGTTTTTGTTCTTAGAAACTCTTAATTTTTCAAGAATACAACTATTTAAGCATTAAGTATAGATCAACAATGGAGAGGGACAGATAATAGAACGAATCATGAATCAGTATTGAGGGTTGAGTTTTTGGCTTCAAAATCGAGAAGTATCACGCTGTTATGCGCAAGTACACTTCTAGTGTTCCAAAAAGCAGCTGAACCGGGAAAACCTATCGAACCAGACCAAACCGTATTGTGTTTTTTTTTTTTTTTTTTTTTGCAGTTGGGCGGTTTGGCAGTGCGGTTTGGTTTATAATATAGTCAAACTGTGCAGTTTGGTCCGCTTTGCAGTTTGGAGTTCTGATTTTGCGGTTAATTATAGATAGAGAATAAGAAGTAATAGACATCAATGCAATTGAGTTGTTAATATACATTGCACATTAACATGTCAGAAAACCTTATGTTACCCAACATCGCACTCATAAATTCCGTGGAAATCTTTGGCTCGTAGGACATGAGATATATCCTATTCATTAAAACTATAAGTGCTCATTTGGGACCATTAGAACCAATTTCGAAACTCTTCCTGCATCTTTTTTGTAGGTTACATGCAATACATAATGTTGGCAACAGTGATTCTGACTTCGTTCTACCAAGCAAGTTAGCTTGAAAAAGAAACTCCTTTGTTGCACCAAGTTTCCTTGGATTTGCAAGGACTAGGGATGGAAGTCCTTGTTTACAACAATTTCTAGCATTAACTCAATGACCTTCATCTGACCTGCCCTTGGTGTTAAACAGCCTACCTAAGGTTTAAAACAGACTGCCCTTGTAAAAACTTGAAAATAAACAGGGTCATATTGCAAAACGAGCATCCGGAGGTCATTGAGCTAAATAGCCTGTGTTTCAATAGGGGGAAATGAAAAACAGACAGACTGCAGTGAAGAGACAAGTCAAATGAAGCACAAAGCAGCAAAATACATAAGACCATAAAGAGAAACCTTTGTCGGTCATTATCGCGTACGAACTTCACACCTCCATTACATAAGTTGCACACACCTATCAAAATTAAACAATTTGTTTAACTTAGTCATATCCACATAACACTTCACACACACAACTATTACAAGTAATCACATATTTCAAATTTTCAATCCTACTTATTTGTAACTCAACAGGTCGTTATAGCTGTGAAAATACACTAGATAAACCTACTGTTTTGGCGCCCTACTTACACTGCTCAAAAAAGAAGCCACCTAATGTTATATGAGCATTTCAAAGTTGCACGACAATATTACGTTCGAATTATAATCATCTAAAGCTGAAGCTAAACATTTAATCAGAGATTCTAATCATTTAATTTCCCTCCAATTACCGATACTAACAATCAGCCGACCAAATTAATACACCAAACAGCTACCCTAACTTCATTTCATCAGTTCGTATACTCATTAATCAAAACCTCCGTGATTAATTATTTAGGTTAAAAAGTACGTAAAACATAATTATCTTCACAGATCCAGAGACATGATTCTATAACGCGATCGGGAACATCAAAACGATACGAAACAAGGTTTGCGTGTTACCGTCAAATAGCATGATAGGCCTAGTATCTTGTTCGAAGAAGCTTGATGTCGCTTCCATCGAATCCATCGCTTCGCCAGCACGCGGCGGAGAAGATAGATTGGCCAGAATTGCAAATCGGCGGCGAGTAGCGGATCTGACGTGTACGATTGGCGGTGGAACGCTAAGGCGTACGCTGCTAGCAGCAAGAGTAGGAAGTGCAGGGATGAGCGCCATTAGAGAATGAGGAGGAGTTTGGTGAAATTCAAATAGATGCAAATTTATTCTAGAATTTTTTTGGGAATTTTGTAAATGTGGTGGGAGTTGAGATGTCCACGTGGAGTTTGTTTCAACCCCTCATAAAATGAAAGAGAAGAAAGTAGAAAGAGAAAGTAGAGAGAGAGAAGATTGTGTATATTGAATAATGAACTCATACACACTATATATACAAGGACAGAAAAGGAAAAACTTCTCTAACTAAGTTGCTAACAAAGATAACAAAATAACAGAAATAATAACAAACTAATACCCCCCCTTCAAGCTGGTGGTTGATCAACTAATCCAGCTTGGAAATAACATCATGATGTTTAGGCCCAGATAAAGATTTTGTAAACACATCTGCAAGTTGAGACTTTGTTGGTGTAAATTCCACAGCAATAACACCTGCTTGTAATTGTTCTCTTACATAATAGCAATCCAGTTCAATGTGTTTTGTCCTCTCATGAAAAACTGGATTGTTTGCTATATGTATACTTGCAAGATTGTCACATTTTAAAGCAATAGGGGTAATATTTTCTACCCTTAAATCTGCCAAGAGTCTGCTCAACCAAGTAAGCTCACTAGTAATTCTTCTCATTGATCTGAACTTTGCTTCAGCTGAAGATAAGGAAATTGTTACTTGTTTCTTTGACTTCCATGAGATAGGACTCCCCCCAAAAGAAACAAAGTAACCACTGACAGATCTTCTTGAAAAAGGACAAGATGCCCAATCTGAGTCACAATATGCAGTTAGAGAAAAATCTGCTTTATCATTAAAGAACAAGCCAAAAGATCCAAAAACTTTCAAATACTTCAGAACGTGTAGAGCAGCATCCCAGTGAACCTTTGAAGGATTCTGATTGAACTGACTTAGAAACTGTACACTGAAAGCCAAATCAGGTCGTGTGTGAACCAGAAAATTTAGTTTCCCCACTAGCTGTCTATATCTGCTTGGGTCATCCAAAGGATTAGGCATGTCTGGCATGAGCTTTAAGTTGCAAGGCAAAGGAGTAGTAACATTCTCAGAAGATGTAATACCATATTCTTCTAAAAGTTCAGTAAGATATTTCTTTTGGGTTAAGAAGACTCCTTTATCACTCCGTAAAAATTCTAAACCCAAAAAGAAATTAAGAAGACCCAAATCTTTGATCTGAAAAGTATCATGCAGAAACCTTTTCAAACCTTCAATTTCGGAAACACTATCACCGGTTACTATAACATCATCCACATACACAGCCACAATAGTAAAAGACTCCTTTGTCTTCTTGAGGAATAGAGAGTAATCATTCTGTGAGTGTTGAAAACCTTTTGCCCTTAGTGCTTCAGACAATTTTGAGTACCATTGTCGAGAAGCCTGTTTTAGGCCATACAGGGATTTCATAAGCTTGCAAACATAGTTGTTATTTGTGCAAATCATACCTTTGGGCCTTTTCATGTAAATTTCTTTGTGCAAATCTCCATGCAAAAAAGCATTGTTAATGTCTAATTGATGAATAGGCCAGTTTTGTTTGACAGCAAGAGCTACAATGCATCGAATAGTTGTAAACTTCACAACTGGTGAAAAAGTCTCATAATAGTCTTCATTTGCTTTTTGAGTGAATCCCTGTGCTACCAATCGTGCTTTGTGTCTCTCAATTGTACCATCTTGATTGAACTTTGTCTTGTAAACCCATTTGCATCCTATAGCACGCTTTCCCTCGGGTAAAGGAACAAGTTTCCAAGTACCATTTGCTTCTAAAACTGCAAATTCCTTTGCCATAGCTTCTTGCCAGAAAGGGTTAGAAACTGCTTCTTCATAAGATTTAGGATCCACAACAGAGACAATGTTTGCAACAAAAGATTGATTATAACTATTTAAAGCAATTGGATTAAGATTCTGAGATGAAATACATAGGTTAGTCATAGTATAAGGACAAAACTCAATATAAGATGTGGAAGTATCTGAAGAAACATGATTACAAACAAAATCATCAAAGTAAGAAGAAGGTTTAGATATTCTGGAAGACCTGCGTAAAATAGGAGAAGTTGACTCATTTTGATTTGAAGATGAAGATTGTTGTTCAAACTCAGAAACCGTGACATTGTTATTTGGCTGATGTGCTAAGTGTTCAGGTGTAGCAGAAGAAGGTGAAACAGAATGGGTAATATCAGGACTGGTCGGCTCAGAACAAATGGGATCAGCATGTAAGGATGGATCAAAATTGCTAGGATCATCAATTGGACTTTCAGTAGAAACAGGAAAAGGCAAATCATTTATGTCAAATGAAGAAGATGATTTGATAAAAGGAAACTCAAATTCACAGAATTCAACATTTCTTGAGTATGAAATTTTCTTGGTCACAAGATGCATTACTTTATAAGCTTTCATATGAAAAGGATATCCAAGGAAAATATGAGGATTTGCTCTTGATTGGAGTTTATGTCTGTTAACAGGATTTGTGGACACAAAACACAGGCAACCAAAAGAACGAAGATGTTCATATTTAGGTTTAGTCTTGAATAAAAGCTCAAAAGGAGTAAGATGATTTAATACCTTTGAAGGCATTCTATTTATGAGATAAGTTGCAGTTAGGATGCTATCCCCCCAAAAAGTTAGTGGTAGTCCAAATTGAATCATTAAGGTTCTAGCTGTTTCCAAAAGGTGTTTATGTTTCCTTTCAGCTCTTCCATTTTGCTGAGGTGTATAAGGACAAGCTAATTGATGAATGATACCTTTGGAAGAGAAAAAAGCTTTACCTTCAATACTATTACCTAACTCTTTCGCATTATCAGACCGAAAGACTTTGATTGTTTTGTGAAATTGAGTTTGAACAAATTGAACAAAATACTTTATGATATCAAAAGCTGAACTTTTATATTTCAACAAATGAATCCAAGTAGATCTACTATGATCATCAACCATAGTAAGAAAGTATCTATGTCCGTCATATGTAGGAGTATGAAATGGACCCCAAACATCAACATGTAGCAAATCAAAGATAGAAACAGACTTAGATTGACTGATAGGAAAAGACAACTTATTTTGTCTTGCTTTATGACATACAATACAAGAATGGAAAACATCTTTATTACAAGCATTCAGAACAAGATTTATTTGTTTTAGCTTGTACAAAGGAAGATGACCAAAGCGTAAATGCCACAAGGAAACAATCTTGTTACATTTGTCTAGTATAACAGCACTAGAAATAGAAAAACTACGAGGATCACAATACTTGATCTGATTAGAATTCAGCAAGAAAAGATTTCCAACCCTTTTACCAAGTACCAAGAGCTTCTTGGTGAGAGGGTCCTGCATACAACACTGTGTATCAGAGAACAAAATAGGAATCTTGTATGTGGAGCATAATTTTGCTACAGAAATAAGATTGAAATGGAATGCAGGAACATACAAGACATTATACAGAGTTAATGAATCTGTTAGAGTGATATTTCCAACAAATTCAACAAACAGAATGTTTCCATTTGGCAAAGAGATTTTGTGAGGTTTAGAGAGTTTTGTAAGAATGGAAAACATAGACTTATAACTACACATATGATCAGACGCCCAGAATCAATAATCCAAAAACTAGAAATAGGAATAGTCAAAGTTTTACCTGCACAGGCTGCAAAACCACTTCCTTCATTAACAACTTGTGTAGTGAGAGGATCACAAGTACTGTTTGAGCTGATAGGTCCAGAATTCGGTATGACAACATCTTTCACCTTGCAACTATTTATAAAATTCATGATCTGTTGATAATCATGACCAGAAATCTCAGTAATTCCTTCAACAGCATTTGCAGAAGAGAAGGATCTTCTTGGATTGTTGAACTTAAAATTCTCTGGAAAACCATTCAGTTTGTAACAATCAGCTTTGACATGCCCTTTCTTTTTACAATAGTTGCAAACGAGATTCCTCCTTGTCTCAGCAATCATAAACAATTTTGCTCCTATAGAATTGTTCTTATTTGCTAGCATTGCCATTCCTTCAGTATTTAACTTGATAGGAGCAGTAACTTCCCTCTGTTGTTCTTCTTGAATCAAAGTTGCATAAGCATCAACAACAGTAGGAGTAGGTTTTTCATGAAGAATATTGCCTCTTACTTGAACATAACTGTCATTTAATCCAAAAAGAAATTGGACTAACTGTTGTCTTTCCATACGTTTTATCCAAACCTCTCCTGCAGTACATGTACAATCTGGCAGATCATCAATAGCAACAAATTCATCCCAAATCCTCTTAAATCTGGAATAATATGCAGTAATTGAATCAGTTCCTTGAGAAATCTGGTTCAATTCTTTCTGCAACTGAAAAACCATAACAAGATTTGATTGTTCAAACATATGATGTAATTGTTTCCAGATCGCACTTGCAGTAGTATAGTAGATTAGGCCTTCAGATATTTCCTTAGTCATAGCGTTGAGAATCCATGTAATAACAATGGAATTACATCTCTCCCAATCATCGTACGTAGGATCGTCTTCTGCAGGTTTCTTTGTTCTGCCAGTCACAAAACCTAATTTGTTCTTGACAGATAGGGCTAATGACATTGCACGCTTCCAGGCTCCAAAACTCTTTCCATCAAATATCTTTATGACTAAAATTGTTCCTGGATTGTCATTGTGACTCAGAAATAAAGGATTCGAATATGCCGATGCATTCGTATTCTTGTTTATAGAGGTCTGATTTTCTGCCATTTTTCCAAGCTAATCAGCTCTGAAAGGAACAACAAAATAGAAGAAAGAAAACTAAAGAACAGATCTGGAAGATGAAAGAATTTTAGATCGGAATGAATTGGATAGCGATTGATTGCTCTGATACCATGATAAAATGAAAGAGAAGAAAGTAGAGAGAGAGAGAAGTATTGTGTATATTGAATAATGAACTGATACACAATATATATACAAGGACAGAAAAGGAAAAACTTCTCTAACTAAGTTGCTAACAAAGATAACAAAATAACAGAAATAATAACAAACTAATAACCCCTCGTGGGAGGTGCCAGCGTGGCTTCGTGATTTGAGTGAAATAGTTTATCTCTCACGCTAAATTTACTTTTTAGCTATTTTTTTAAGAGTAAACTACTATTTTCGTTCTTATGGTTTGTTGTTTATAACTATTTTCGTTCCTATGATTTGTTGTTTATAACTATTTTCGTCTCTGATTTTTAAAAATTATTTTTGTGGTTTTTGTGGTTTATAACTCCTTTCGTTTTTAGTCCCTGAGAATATTAGTTTAAGGGACGAAAATGAAAAGGAATTGCAAACCACAATGACCAAAAAATTAACTTTTAAAATAAAATGATTATAAACCACAAGGATTTACTCTATTTTTTATTTTGAATTTTTATTTTAGCTAAGGTGTTGTTCGATTCGTTTTCTGTTAAGACCTTAATGGATACAGTTGTCTGTATTAACAAAGTTGTCTGTATGTTAACAGATAAGTTGTTGTTCGATTGTTGTGCTGAATAACAGTCTGAATGAAAAAAATGACCATTTTACCCTTATTTATAAAATATGTTAAAATTTTTAAATTTTAATCTTATCTTCAGATTCAGTGAGATTTCTTTTTCAAAGAAAGGTAATCAGATCACCTCATCATCCCCTTTCTTTGGATTTCCCAAAACTCAAATAAACCCTTCTATACTCATGTTTTGAAATACAAAATCGATACAAAGAAAATCGATGTCAACAAAACCTCCAATACAAAATCGATTCAAAGAAGATTGATCTCATCGTTTGTGGCACCAAATCGTCAAAACGAAAAGCTTTAGAGATGTTGTTGAAGGGTTTTACGATTGAAGATGGTAGTAGATGTATCGATGTATCCAACTGATGTATCGATGTATCTTCAAAACGAAAACCCTTCTATACCCAACTGATGTATCGATGCCTAATACCAAATCAGAGAGCTCCGACCAAACCAGAGAGCTTCGGCAAAAACCATAGAGCTCCGACCAAACCAGAAAACTCCGGCAAACTAGAGAGCTCCGGTGAAGACCATAGAGCCGTGAATGGATCTTGGAGGCCGTGAGTCATGGCCTCTCTACTATCAGATCGATGTGTGATGGAGATGTGGTGAGGGAGCAGATCAATGTTTGAGGGAGCAGATCGATGTGTGATGGAGTCATGGCCTCTCCAATAATAGTTTTTTTTTCTAATGGTGGGTAGTTAAGAGAAGGGTAGGTTGGGAAAATTAATGGCTGAATCTAGAGGACTCTAATTTTTTAGCTGACCGATTCAGCCATGGGCTGACCAAATAAGCCGATTCCGAACACCCAAATATGGTTGTGCGAATCAGCCATATCTTCCATACAGACCATTAAGCCACAAACGAATAGGCCCTAACTTGATTTTCAGATTAAAAGGAACTTTTTTTATATAAAAATTCAAATTTACGAGTAAATACTTTTCTTTTCAATCTGAAAATATGTTTTACGCGAATGGGTGAAGGATCGTGTGAGAAGTTGAGGTTAGCGTGAGAAGTAGATCTCAATCATTAATTACTTTTAATCTTTTGTCCTCCGATGAATTGTGGCTTAAAAGGAAATTGATTTGGTGCATATTGGTGCATCTTATCCTAATGTGTATCCATGTCTCATCCAACAGTTGATAATCATTTATCACGTTTCTCACGTTAACATCAATTTCTCACCGGAACCCAACTTTACGTAAATGCATAGGATATTTACATAAATTCTAGTTAAAATGAGATTTTGTTTCAAAAGTAGTTAAAAAGTGAAGTTGGTAGGGGAGATTGGCTATTTTGGTCAATTTTTTCTAATTTGTCCGAATTTTCTATAATTTATTTAAAAGATCAAATGTCAAGATTTTTAAAAAAATTACATTTAACTCTTTACAGATTTTTTATTCTAGAAATTTCAACATTTATTATATTTTTAAGAAGTTTTATAAATTTATTATTTTAATACATATAAATAAATATATATAAAATAATAATAATTCAATCTTATTGATGAGAGTGAATAAAAAATTAATTTATCTTTCCAGGCATCAAGTTTTTAGAAAATTGTTTAAACTTTGAGTTTTCTCTCATTTTATCTATTTTAAAAAACAATATAAAAAATTTATTTGGAACAAAATAATAACAAAAACCTTATTTTCTCTATTTTAGAGAATTTGTTGGAGATACTTCTAGGCGATTGTTATCATTTTTCTAAACACAAGCCTTAAAAGTAAAAATATTTAAAAACGAGTACATTCAATCTCATATCCTAATTTATTATTAATTAGAAGCGTACTCGTGCATTGCGCGAGATACATCACGATTTTAATTTTAATTTTATTTTTTTGTCGATTTACAGTACGATTTTGGATGGTTGTGAGAAATTGATAATGTTTTTTTTAATATAAATTTGTTTAATTTAGGCTTAATAATATAATGTTTTTTATATAAAAAAAAGTTAAGTACTTTGTTAGAATTCAATGACTATCTTATATATTTTAATGACATCTAAAAAAATAACCAATTACATATTTAATAATATAATTAAAACAAAATTATAGTAATATAATATATTAATTAATAGTGATACATGAAAATGTTTGCATAAAAGGAAGGTCCTACACATACCAAATTGGTGGGTGTTAGAAGTTTGCAGTGGTAATATATATCTTGTGCTTTGATACTTATAAATTAAGAGATTTTCAAAATATTGCATAAAATGATGGTACCTTATGCCTAATAATTTGTATTTAAAAGTTTTTTATCCGTACTTTATAATATATTATAGATTATATTATTAAAATAGATGTCTTAAAATAGCATTATTAATGTCTACACACATTTAAGTATCTAAATATGAGTGGTATGATGATTTTCTTTTAAGTGAGTCAAATACAATAATTAAAAATTCATTTACTCAATCCATCTAGGGCTTTAAACGAACCGAACGAACACGAACGGTAAACGAACGAATTTTTTTGTGTTCATGTCCGTTCGTTAAGAAAATATGTTTGTTCGTGTTCGTTTATGTTCGTTCATTAAGAGTTAAACGAACGTAAACGAACGAACATAAACGAACACAAATGAATAAAAAAACCACTGTTACTCATAATTTCGTTCGTAAAAAATAACATAACAAAATAAAAAAATGGATATACTTAGGAGGTATAAAAAAGGAATTTTAAAAAATTAATTTAATTAATGCTTTGACAAATTAATGTCATAATATATATAAATATATTTATATATATAAACAAATATAGACGAACATAAATGAACGAACGTTCACGAACGTAAATGAACGAACGAGACCATTGTTCATGTTCGTTCATTTAACTAAATGAACAAAAAAATGTGTTCATGTTCGTTCATTTATTAAATAAACGAACATAAACGAACTTCCCGTCGAACAGTTCACGAACGGTTCGCTGAACGTTCGGTTCGTTTACAGCCCTAAATCCATCCTATTATAAATTTCCCCAATAAAAGAAGTACTAGAGTGAGTAATAAATTTTAATATCATAACTTAAAAGTAGACACTCACTTTTAAAAATAAAAACTTATTTTAGGATAAACTAAAAGAAAAACTTATGGGCCGTTTACCAAACACTTACCCGGATAAGCGCTTACCAATAAAATTTAATACTATCACTTACTTAGCGGGTAAGATTTTAGTCCACTAAAACGGTATTGTATGCAACAATTTTCCCGGTAAGCGCCGGTAAAATTTAACACTATCACTTACTTACCGGGTAAAATTTTAGTTCACCAAAACGGTATCGTATGTAACAATTTTCCCGGTAAGCGCTAACCGTGGTAAGAGTCTTCGACATCACTTACAGGGTAAGACTCTTGGTCCTTGCCTTAGCTCTTACCGATAAAATTCTTGCTCATTGTCATCTTCATTCATAAGGTAATATGACTTGGTAAGCACTTACCCGGGTTAGATACTTTTTTAAAACAAACTAAATAGAAAAACGTACACTTATGTATAAGCTGTTTGTTTTTTAAGACGTCTAAAGTCTGAAGTCTTATTTTAGTTAATAAGAAGTGGTGCGTAAAAAGACCTGAACAATTCAGACTTAAAAGTCATTAAAATATTTTTTAAAAAAAACAAACAACCCTTTATTTTGAGATAGAGAAAAGTATCAATTTATAGCAACTCTCAAAAGTTGTTCGACCAACCGTTTCATCCCATTGATGTCGACTAGTCTCCTAGAGTGTGTATGGTAGTCAAAACATCACATAACAATTATTTTGTTGTCCTACATTTGACACGACATCATACCATGACATGACAGGACTTAGTGACACGAAAATGCACTTTTTTGTACCACCAAAATATGTGGAACAAGAATAGGAAAATAAGACAAAACTGGTAAATTACTAAACTATATATAAAACCCCAAAAACCTTCCACAATTATATCATCACGTACCAGACGCACCCTTATGTATGGAATTTTTATATTATGACCACATTATGAAAAAGAGAAAAACAAATAGACAAATTTACATAGAGGGGATATAAATTCATTGTGCTAAGACTTTCTTCAAGTTAGTTAAGAAAAACAATAATGGAAGTTTAATAACAATCTTAATACCACCACAATGTGAAGAAGAGTACATTTTCCATTTCAGCTCTGCTCTTCTGCATATCCCAATTCCCTCTCCTCTTGTGCAGCAGCCATTAACTCATCAAAGTTTGCAGTCTTCCCCAATACTATTTCAATCTGCAACATACAATTTTCATACCACAAACACAAACTCATCATCATCAAGACTCAATAAATATATTGTGGTAGGTTGAATCCAGAGGCGTACTTTTAAAACATTCATTTTGGTATCTGATATCTCAAACATTTAAATATCTGGGTAACGAGTTTAAGCGCATGTTAACATGGCAAATAATGTGGCATACAAAATATTATTTGCTTACATGGTCAATATTGAGTTGTATGCCACATCATCCGGTTTAATTAGTGGTTACCCATGTAGTTAAATCATAAATGTCTAAGATGTAGCATCTCAGATACCAAAATGAATGTTTTTAATATATATTACCCAAAATAGGAATGAGAAAACTATGCTACATTTTCATGCAATTTGCCCTATTTTGTTTTCATTTCAATATTTTTGAAAGATGTGGACAACTACGCAGACCAAACTAATAATCCTATATACATGTATTGGGAAAGTTCGGTACATTTAATCCCTTCAGGCTTCGGTTGTAAAAAGTACAGTGACACCTTAAAAATAGCCTAATTAGATCAAGCAAGATAAGCCTTTACTTAACCATGAATCTTACCTTAGCCTTTTGGACTGGTCTTCCCCTGGATTCCCCCTTCATGTCTACAGTTGATGTCATTATTTCTGCATATTCAGATACCAAAAGAATAACTGAATAACAATTATGTAATCTATTTGTATCTGAAGCATAATTCTATATGAAATATAACTCACTCTTCTCAACAGCAAATCCATTGTTCTTCAGAATTTCAGCAACTGTGACAACAGTAGCAATTGCTGCAATAATGGCGTTATTAGAGCAACTAACACTCATATACTTACAAGGGAAGTCTAATAGTTATTGTAGATGCATTATAATAATTAATATGAACCGCATATAATTACCAATCATCACTAGACAAAACCAAATTACCATGCTTCGGAACTAAAGAGGGAAAAGCAATACTAAAGATCTTCATACTAAAATGTTGAGGATCAAAAGAACTACATGTTCCAATTGCTTCCGTAATTACCTTTAGACCTACACCAAACGAGCCCAATATGTCCCACTTGGAGGTGGGGTGGAGGGAAGATGTAGGCAAACCTGACCTCTACCCCGAAGAGTAGATCGTCTGTTTCCCGTGAAGACAATTACCTTCAGAACTATAAGGATGAAAATTTGAAACAGCTACATGAGATAACCACATATATACCATTAAGGTATAATGGAATGAAATGGCCACAAATTATTTAACAGCAACCATCCAAAATCGAATTGTGGGGTTTAATATAAGACGATCTATGACCAGAAATTCCAGAAAGGTCAGCAAAAATGATACAATTGAATACAAACAAGAAAAGGAAAATGGACAGACATGAAGCTTTAGCACATCAAGCAAGCATTAATTCTTGTTGACAACACCCTAAAAAAGTATGAGCATACGCCAACAATGAAATTGATGTCTGGGCCAGCTTGCAAACACCTCGACTAATTCCATAGGCTACAAAAATAACAGCCCGGGATTTAAGGAAAATCCCCAGTGACACTGAAGAGACTCAAACAAAAGGACCTATGGGAGGAGTCCCAAGACCTAGCATGAATATTTTATGGATCACACCCTAATAAAGTGCATATTTTGAAAAATCAACCATGGCATGTAATAGAAGCTTCAAACTTTTGAGATTCCAACCAAGCTCCTGTGGTGCCCAAACTATCAGCGGCGGACCCAGAATAAATTTTAAGTGGTGGCGCAATATGACTATTAAAAAAATCTATAGAATATTTTCACAATATTAGTATTTATCTAGTGGTTGGTTCCTTGTCATGCATAAAAGGAACCGATGTTCGAGTCTTGTCTACAAAATATTTTAAAAACACGAGAGGTATAAAAAAACACCAAAATATAAGCTGAAAACTAAGAAATTTGACAGTAACGGGATTCAAACCCAGGACTTTTGTACAAAGGCAGCAATATTTACCAACTCCGCCACTAAAGACTTGTATCAAGAGTTCAGTTTCAAAAAATATAAGGGTACCCAGCAAAACAATATTGTGGCTTGGCCCCTTTCGAAAATATAATTTTTCCCCTTACGAACAGAACCATAAAGTGGTGGCCCGTGCCACTGTATATTTAATAAAGACAGTCAAGCCATAAAACAAAGTGGCCAATTATCAGGTTGCTCAATCTCAATCTACTATTCAAAAGAGCTCAAGTCATAGTGTCATACTAAACAACAATAGATACTAAACTCAGAAAAGGCCATCACTGAAACTGAACTTCAATCTAGCACCAACATTATAGAAATAGTTGCTATCATTTACGTATTAAGTATAATTTATAACATTTCTAGACCTCTGGTCTCTCAATTTTGGGAGGGAAGAAATCCTAGCCGAATTGGCACTTTAGAGCGACTATAAATTGCATTGACAAAAGCGCATCTATACAAAAAAATGTTGATGTATTAAAGTAGATAACGCAATTACCCATTCCAAGGGCTGAAAGCTCCACCTCGTTATGCTGTTGCATGTACCTCTGCATGTACAATCAAAACCACAAAAACACTTGATGAATTCACAAATTGAACCGTACAAAAACCCTAGAAAAGCAGAATTAAACACAGGATCAAATCAACAGGAGGCGATAGACGAAGATTGCGGATGATAAACCTAATTCGGAGTGAAAAATCGAATTTCAAAAGGAAGAATAGTGGAGGGTTTTAGATGAGAATCACCTTGGCGAGATTGACGTAGAAGAATAGAGGCTTTTTGGTGTTGGAGACTTGAATTCGATTTTTCTTGTAAGAATCAGATGAGATGTTTATGTTGTTTACTCCATCTGTTATCTCTTCCATTGTTGTTGTATTGATCGAATTGGAACTCAGAAAAAACCCTAATCAGGAGACAGTTTCTCTGCAACCACAGGCTTATTTGGTGGGCAAAACAGATCAAAAGTGTAAACTACGATTTTAGTCCCTGATCTTTAAAACTTGCTTTTTTAGTCACTGTTGTTTTCATTTTATTTCACTTTTGGTCCCTGATGTTAATGAAGTTAGAAAAATCAGTTACATTAGGATGTTTAAAACTTGCTTTTTTTAGTCACTATTATTTTCATTTTATTTCGCCTTTTGTCCCTGAGGTTAATAAAGTTAGAAGATTTTGTTAAGTTAGGATCTTTAAAACATGTTTTTTTAGTCGTTGTTGTTATCATTTTATTTCGCTTTTTGTCCCTGAGGTTAATAAAGTAAAAAAAAAAACATTAAGTTGGGATCTTTAAAACTTGCTTTTTTTAGTCATTGTTATTTTAATTTCATTTCGTTTTTTTTCCCTGAAACTAACAAAGTTAGAAAGCCGGTTAAGGTAGGAGGTAATATGGTCATTTTAACTTCTTTTTTTCACTTTTATTAAATATTTATATTGTTGTACAAGTTATTAAAACTTTAGTGATTTGTATTAAAAGAAAAGGTGAATGGGAACCAAAAGGGAGCGGGGATGGAATAGATTATGGTCGTGAAAAGGATCCTAGTAGCCGAATTTCTAAGGGCATTTTGGTGCTTTTTGTCTTGCATTTACATATTTTTTATGGTTCTTTTATCTCATATCCAATTATTATTTTCCATTGGGAGCGATATACTCTAGGTATTGCGTTATTTCTTCAATTAACTCGACTCATCAACCGCGTCACCTTCACCAACACGTATAATCCGCACAAATACATACTAAAAGAATAAAAAGCCTTCCAAAAAGGCATCTCAACCATTATAAGAGAAAAAAAACGTCGAATATCAATAAAATACATGAAAAGACTAAACTTACGGACACCAAATACGCAACTGATCTACACAAAGTTTGGTGCATAAAATGCACTTAACACGAGGTCAAGTTCAGCTTGACATGTATTTCGTGACACGTGACACAATTTTCCAAAATATCGACTTATTGTATCGTAATATTGCATAGCATCTATATCAATCGAAACGTTAAATTATTATACAAGTTGGTTTGTCTTGGAATCATCAAAACAATAATAAAGGCGTGACACACTTATACCAACATTTATAAACTAAAATTACTTTACAAATTTCAAATATTAATTATTGTTGATAATTAAGTGAAGAATTGTTTTTTAACTGGAAATCGATATGTATTTTGTAGATGAGTGTAAAGATAAAATTGATAACTGTTTTATATAATGTTCAAACTAAATTTTTATGTTTAAAACCAACCACACTAAATCACATGCATATACATTACACGTATATATGCATACATAAGTTATATGTAATATGTATTGTAACACCCGTATTCTCGGTAAGTATTATTTCGTAAAGTGTACTTGCAAACACTTAGGAGGCGTTTTGGTTCATTATAAGTGTTAGAAGATGAATATGATTGAAGGAGACGATGAATATGCTGAAGGTTTGAGACTTCGATATATTGATTGAGAGAATAAACGTACAATATGACAAAGTAAATAATGAGATTATTAACCTAGACTAAAAGAAACAAGATATTTATACAAACACTATATGGGCCTGGGCCTTATACACAAATGGGCTTGGGCCTTATACATCTATATACATTAACATCCCCCCTCAAACTCAATCGGGAGAAGAATGAGCCAGATGGAGTTTGGAAACTAGATCACGAAACTGTCCTGGAAGATGAACTTTAGTAAAAATGTCGGCCGGTTGATCAATAGTTGAAATAGGAAGAAGCTGGATAGTCTGACGAGTCACATGTTGACGAACAAAGTGACAGTCAATTTCAATATGCTTCGTTCGCTCGTGAAAGACATCATTGTCAGCGATCTGAATCGCACTGTTGTTGTCGCACCACAATGGATTTGGAGAATGTTGAGGATCCCCCATGTCAGAGAGTAGCCAGCGTAACCACACAAGTTCTTGAGTCGTGTCAGCTAGTGCTCGATACTCAGCTTCAGTACCGGATCGAGCTGTGAGAGATTGTTTCTTGCTCCGCCAATATATGAGTGAGTCTCCAAGAAAGAAACAGTAGCCGGTAGTGGAGCGACGATCAGTCATGTCACTGTCCCAATCATTATCAGAAAAGTCGTGCAATGTCAATGATGATGTGGATGTAAAATGAAGACCGTGAAACATGGTCCCTTTTAAATATCGAAGGATGCGCAGGACAGCAGCATAGTGATCGGAACAGGGTGCAGACATGAACTGACTGACTATATTAACATCATAGGCAATGTCAGGACGAGTCACTGTCAGGTAAACAAGTGACCCCACTAACTGTCGATACAAAGTAGGATCACGCAGAGGAGGCCCAACATTCGGAGCTAAATGAAGGTTGTGCTCAATAGGAGTGGATGCAGTTTTGTTGTCAGTAAGCCCAACTTTTGACAAGAGATTTGAGGTGTATTTGGCTTAACAAAGATAAATTCCCGATGGATCTGAGAGCACCTCAAGACCAAGAAAATAGTGTAAAGAGCTAAGGTCCTTCATCTCAAAACAGGAGCTGAGAGATGTCTTGAGATGAGCGATGCCTTTTGAGTCACTCCCAGTAATAATCATATCATCCACATACAAAATAAGTAAGATTGTGCCAGCCTCAGTGGTCCAATTAAACAGTTCGAAATCGTAGTGGCTGGGTGAAAAACCCAGAGAGATGACTGTGGAGATGAACTTCTCAAACCAAGCTCGCGAAGCTTGCTTGAGTCCATAAAGAGCCTTCCGAAGACGACAAACATGACCTTGTGGAAGTCGAACGCCTGGAGGAGGTGTCATGTAGACTTCCTCAGATAAGTCACCGTTCAAGAAGGCATTCTTAACATCCATCTGAAAGAGAGGCCATTGTTTCGTAGCTGCAACAGCTAGGAGACTGCGAACAGAAGTGACTCGAGCAACAGGTGCAAATGTCTTCTCATAATCGATGTCGTACTCTTGATTGAATCCCTTGGCTACAAGGCGAGCTTTGTATCGATCAATAGAGCCATCAGATTTTGTCTTGATTTTGAACACCCATTTGGAACCAATGGGTGACTTGCCCGGTGGAAGAGGGACAGATTCCCATGTCTGAGCTTTGTCAAGAGCCTGAAGTTCCTCATCCATAGCTTTTTGCCAATCAGGGTTAGATGAGGCTTCCTTGTAGGAAGTAGGTTCGTGATTGGTCAGCAGAGTAGCATAAACATGATAATCACGAAAATGAGAGGGAGCTTGTCTTACCCGATCTGATCGTCGAACATTCTGAGATTGAGACGTCCCAGGAGCCAAAGACTCAGCAGGCAGCTCAGATGTTGGCTGTGTGGATGGAGCAGATGATTGATGGTGATCAGGAAAACTAGGAGAGGTAGGTTGTGTAGAGGCAGGAGGCTCTGAAGGAGAGGCAGAGTCAGAAGATGTTTGAACAATAGGCGAAGACGATATGATGTCAGATTAGAGTGAGTCCAACGAGACAGAAGTATCAGTAAATAACGGAGCGGTGAAGGTAGGGGACTCACGAAATTTGGATATAGAAGAAAAAGGAACATGTTCCCAGAAGGTAACGTGACGAGATATACGAAGACGCTGAGAGATAGGATCCCAGCAGCGATAACCCTTGTGCTCAATGCCATATCCAAGGAAGCAGCAAAGTCTGGAGCGAGGTTCAAGTTTGGTATGTTCATGAGATTGTAATTGAACAAAACAAACACTACCCCAAACTTTTAGAAGTTCATAGGCAGGGGTGACCTCATGAAGAGCCTCATAAGGAGACTTATTATTAAGGATGGAAGTAGGATGACGATTGATAGTATAAACTGCAGTGAAAGCAACTTCCCCCCAAAAACGTTCTGGACATTTAGCAGAAATGAGAAGAGTGCGAACCGTATCAAGAATATGACGGTGTTTGCGTTCGGCACGACCATTCTGAGGAGATGTGCTGGGACAAGAGTACTGAGAGAGAGTCCCTTGAGATTGAAGAAAGGAGAGAAGAGAAGACTCTTTGTATTCCATAGCATTGTCAGCTCTAAGAATCTTTATAGATTTTGAGAATTGGGTGTGAATCATCCGAGCAAACATAATATAAATTTTAGGTAGTTCTGAACGATGTTTCATGAGATATATCCATGTGAAACGTGTATGATCATCAATAAAAATAACAAAATATCGAGCACCCCCCATGAATGGATGTGGTGCTGGTCCCCATACATCAGAATGAATAAGATCAAAGGAAGAAGTAGAATTAAATTCATTCGTTTCAAAAGATAAAGCATGATGTTTGCCAAGTTTGCATGATAAACAAGAAATATTGTCAGTTGAAACACAATTTCCTAACACCCCTAAATTAGCTAATGATTTTATTCTGGCTAGAGACAAGTGACCTAGCCGGGCATGCCACAAATCAAAGGAAGAAGTGCTAGAAACTGAGGCAACAAGACTTAAAGAGGGTAATGGAAGACGAAGGTAGACCACTTCAATCATCCGTCCAACTTTACGGCCGAGTCCAAGGATCTGCTTGGTCTTTGGATCCTGTACAACACAACCAGAATAATGAAATAAAATGATCAAATTAGATTCAAGAAGCTGTGCAATCGAAACTAAGCTCAGAGATAGTTTCGGAACATTTAGAACATCCGGTAATTGAATATGAGGAGTGGAGACATTTCCACTAAAAGATACCGGTAGGCCAGTGTTGTATGCATCTATTCATGCTATGCATATGAAATAACTTCCGTCCCATAAAGTATGTAATAAAAGTTTGTACAACTCCCCAAAAGAGGATTTCACCACTTCAACTTTAAAATCTTTTACTTTAACACAAAACATCGGAAGATAAAATTTCCAACAAGGCCTATATACGTCCAATCATTTCCCAAATGTAACAACACAATAGGAAGGTAAATAAATAAATAAATATATATATATATATATATATATATATATATATATATATATATTATACGCGTTTCAAATTTGGGCCGCACCGATAAAACGTATATACCCAAAATTGTAATTACAACAACGTGCAACCGAAAATTCATTTCATGCATTGCAGAAAACTCCTATCAGTAAAATCAATAACTGAAATATATTCTGGGCAAAAGTTTCATCCGAAATAACATAAATCTTTTATACGATTACTCACACCAACATTATAATTTATGTAAAGAACGATAAATAGTTTCATGTACTAAAACAATGTATGACAAGACTTTCATACAAAACTACAGAAAGGAAATTCACGAAATCGAACCCCAAAATTTCTGCAAATGAACCATGAAATATCGTTAAATAAACTTCCCATTGTGACTCGCATACATCGGTTTATTCCCTAAAATTTAGTAAAGACATATGCATGCGATTTGAGCAATTGTAAGAGTAATTTAGTTTAATTCCAAACTGTATAAATAAAATGTTTGCAAAACCCAAGACCACATGCTCAATATCAAACTCTTAAAGTTTTCTCTCTTTTAGTCACAATGCGGCACGAAATAAGATTTCACAACAAAACTTGCATGTGACCGTTTATTTCACAAAGCTAGTAGATTGACATGCGTATGCACCCGATTAAAACATAAAATAATTTATGTCATTTTCGAGTTCAAAGCCAAATATAAACATGCTCTCATCGTTCTAAAACATTGGCTAAAATACCATGACGGAAATTTCCAATAAGATATGCATACATGACCCAAAGTATAATTAACTAAAATCTCATTGCTGGTTGAGACGAACCATTTTTTTCAAAGGAACTCGTATTCTTATGTTTTTAAAATGCCTCATAACACAATAATATGTATTTTCTGAAAAAGGTTCATAAGATCAAATACACGAAATAACACTTACGTCAATTGAACTCCAATTATATATGTAAAATCATCGAGGAAACATCTCAACATGATTTATTTACCAAAATACCCAAAGATTCCAAAATGAATGACTCGACATGTTCATAAAACTAAACATTTCAAAATAAACAAAACTTCTCATTGGTTGCAACAAAATGTTTTCCAAATGAACTATTTCTCTTCATGTTTCCAAAACGACTCCTAGTTCAATGACATGAATTTTCCAACGGTTTATAAAATCGTATGCACCAAATGGACAATTAAATAACAAAATACAGCGACCAATAACGGGGATACCCGTATCCGTTGAGAGCGGAAGAGCACGAAGTATGCTACTCCTACAACGTTCATCGTATGACACCTAACGACATGAAAGCCCAAGTGTCCCTACGAATCCTTGACAAGTTCCACCCAAGAGACGAGATACCTTGATGCCACAAAGGACACCCGAAAGGCCCGGCACGTCCGAGGACTACAACTGAGGAAATTCCCCTACGGCGGAGATCTAGGCGCACATCCACACAGTGTCGCCCAAGACTACCTCATCCTAGTGGCTAAGTGTCAAGTTTTGGTCATAAAACATGAGTCCCGGAGTCCAACTCCGTACTACCCAATTGACCATCCAATAAGACTGACTCACGTGCCTATGGATCCAATGCAACACAGCCTAAAAAAAACACGCGACTACACATGAATGACAAAAGCACTCGAGCTTGTAATGATTATGCATATGCAATGAAATGCATTAAGATGTACGTCATAAATTGGATTCCACATCGAGCCATTAAAACCGGACAAATGTCCACAAGACTCTTTTAAGCCAACACCGAGCTAAAATGCTCAAAATCCATTTGACCAATAATTATCGGTCCCCCAAATAATGAAATGTCTTTAAGCGACGTTTATAAAGACACATGCCTCAAAGACGTGATTAACCCAAAACTCAACACGTATTGGGACCAAAGAGTTTCAAAAGGTTTATGAATGCAAATACACAAAAATGCATACAACATGTAATAGACTTCATTTGTACCAAGATTACCAAGATGCTTAAGTCATGAAATGGACTATATTTGTACAAAATCCAAAATGCTATAATCATGCTATTACTTATCAAGATGTCCAAATTCCAAATATGAGTATTTTATGGAACTAAAATAAGCCAAGTATATCAAATATGAAAACTCATTAAAATACTCACACTTTGACAAATACCAAGTAAAATACATTTTTACTTCAAAATACTCAAAACTTATCAGTAGTTAACCATTTCATGCACAACACTTTAAAATAACCATTTTGGCATGTACACCGTTTTAACAAATCCACTTGAACTCACGCTCCTTGATTTCTATAGTTACACTATCGTCATCCGGATGCTCAACATCTTAAGGCAAAGCCACGGACTTCATAGGTTCACCTTACAATTTCTCCTCGAATACATCGATTCAAAAGTCAATGGTTCTAATCCAACCAATTAATCCGACTCGAAACTGTCCACTCAATGCAATCACCATACTTAGGGTTACTCCAATAAACGAATAATAAAATCATCAACTTTTTCTAATGGTTACCCATTCAGAAACTTTCTTACCACCCCAACGGTCGACATACCAAGGCCGTTCATACAAGCACGAGGATGAATAAGAAAGAGATTAACAAAATTGAACACGAAGGAAACGTACTACCACGTCTACTAAATATCATAACATTAGTAAACCAAGCACAACAGAATGTACTACTACCTTACCAATTGTCACAGTAACGGCACTTCGAGCACCATCACGTATAAATATCCTCATAATAACATTAGCTAGGTGAAATTATGAACATATAATACATAAAGGTTCTCGTTACCATCGCCACAACGCTTGATAACCATAGTTTCCGTCGACTCTAAGACTAACCCATCTTAGAAATTCTACCCATCTCACAATCATTGTCTAACATACTCAGTCTAAGTCTAGACATCTTACATTCATGCCTAGTTCACTTAAACTAGAGCTCTGATACCAACTTGTAACACCCTAAAAATAGGGATAACAAAAATCCGAAAAACGGACATGAGGTATACTAAAAATTGCCAAAGCAAGAGCCTCCTTAAATGGGGAAAATATACAAACTTGTTTAAATACAATTGTAATTAAACGAACGATAAATAACAACCAACTAATCTAATTTCCATAACTAGAAAAGAGATTACAAATAAGGGTGTCATTTATAAACCCAAAGGTTCTCCTACCAAAAGTAAGTCCAAATGCAATATCCCTCAATCTCTCACCCAAGCATCTATGCCAGCTTAGAACCAGCGCCGCTATAACCTGAGATACACATCGACACCAAGCAAGTGTTAGGCCAAAAAGCCTAGTGAGTTGAACAATAATAAGCATGCATGAGCAGTTACAATTCTTATCAGCAGTTAACCAGAGTTCAACAATGTGGAGTCAATAGGGGAGACCCATAGCACCAATCAGTTCCACCCAAAGAGACAATGTACCTTAGTGCCAACTACTAAGAGTGACACCCAAAGGCCCGACACACCCGAGGACTACAACCATGGCATTACCCCGAATGGCGGAGGTCTAGGCACATACCCACACGGTGGCGCCCAATACTACATCCTCCTAGTGTCTACCGACTTGGTTCGTCCAACATAATATATATAGGAGGTCTTTAGGTATATATCTACCAATGCATTTCGATACCAACCATGGGTACTATGCTACCATCCTCACATAAGTCCAATGTGAGACTCAAATTCCAACATATTCAATGCTCAATAATTAAATCGCCAAGAAGGCATTCCAAGTAGAATTTATCATCTACTATACCACATATAATCCATCTCATGCCAAAATGCCAACAATGTACATTCATGGAGCAAGTCCCAAATATTCGACCAATAGAGCAAATCATGGCAAATACTCATAAAAGATAACCCAGAATACCCATTGTGGGTGTACATAATGAAGACCCCAAATACTTCCACAAAATAAAGTAAATCATGGGATGATACTTGTTAAAACATATTTCTCATATAGTCTCATGAAAACACCATCAAATACTTAAACCCGTAAAGATGAACATTTTGAGCAAATATGTGATAATAACAACAAATAAGCAAATATGATGTGTATCCAGTTTTAACAAAAGTTTAGTAAACTCACCTTGCTAGATTTAGACTAAATCTAGATTTTACCCACTTAGAACTTTCCTTGAAGAACTTGATTCTTCAAACCAAATCTTTCAAAACCTAGATCCACAAGGTTCCAACCATAAATATACATATTATACCATAAACAATCATTTCCCAAACCATATACATGGATACCTCAACTAATACCGAAACCCTAACTTCCATAACCGAAGAGAATAGAAGATTACCTTAACCCAAGCTTGAGTTCACCAACCAAAACACTTCTAGTTCACCAAAATGATCACAAACCTTCAATCTATGAAAGGGAGAACAAGGGGTGGATGAAACCCTAGAATATTTTGGGGAAGAAGATGAATAGGGAGATATGAGAAGCTTACCACCATAAAATGCTCTAGTATACTTCAATAGACTTCCAATCTCTTGCTAGATCCTTGAAAAGCTCTCAAAAACGAAACCGTAGCACTTTGAATCACCCAAATCGGAGCTAGGATGAATGAGATATGAAGGAATGAAGTTTGGGGCTGAAAATCGCGATTTAAGCTCGATCCAATGGATTTCGCGACTTGTGCCTCGACCTTAAGTCGCGGCATAAGTCGCCCGCTTCCCTGGTTTTCTTCTCGATACTGTTTTGGCCATAACTTTTTCGTTATAGCTCCATTTTTGCTCCGGAAAGAACCGTTGGACTCGTAATTGAATCATTCATCCATCTAGACTATAAAATCAAGGATTCAAGTCGAAAATCAAAAATCTTATTTTTCCTTAATATCTCGGTTTTTGAATTAACTTGGATCGATATCTTTCGAAAATCGGGGTGTTACATTTGGTTAAACCAATATAATTAATAAAAAAATGTTTTATATAATATTTTTAATACAAATATGTGACATCCAACATGAAAATAAAAAATATTTTACATTCAACATCGACAAATGAAGGAACGCATGAGAAAAGATGACTAAACGGGAATAAAATTTTCATTCCCCCTAATTTGGTCAGGAATGAAAATTAATGGGTTTGGGTAATGAATCCATTATATTATATCAAACCAAACAACAGTTTTCATTATCATTTTCATTCCTTACCCCTCAATACCCCCAACCAAACACCCCCTTAGACTTTCGTGATTGACCTACCTTTATTGCACGTTTGGAGTTGGGGCCACTCTTTGAAAAAGGTCGAGTTTTGGGCTTGAGAACCGGGAGAAAACCAAGCCAAAGTTAAGCCTCGGTACAGGGCTAGCGACAGTGCCAGCGATTGTGACCCCTGTCACTATCGCTTGGCAAAGTCGCCAAGGGTATACTGTGTGTGGGTTATCACCGGCAACAATGACCAGCGATTGTGACAAGTGTCACTCTCGCATGGCAATGTCGCCAAAGATGTACCGTGAGTCATGTTGAGTGGGCGATTGTGACCAAGCGACTATGACCATGTCATAGTCACGAGGCAAGGTCGCGGGCGGCCTCCAGGCCTTAAATGCTCACCAACCCCTTTTCTAATTCATTTGGTGCTATTGAGAGCTTGTGGAAGGCGATTTTTGAAGATCAAAAGGTAGTGTTTCATCTTCCTTCATTGAATGCTCTTAGAAGAGGTTCTCATGGTAATTAATGAGTTTGATTTAGGTTGGTGGTGACTAATAGTATTGTGCTTGAAGTTCAAGTGTTATTCCATCCTTCCTTCTCAAGTGTCCTAACCTAGGGTTTTCTCATAAATTCTTCAAGGTGAGTTTCCTTCCCATACTTTATATATATATATATATATATATATAGGGTGTGGTTCAAATGCAACCCATTTACATGGTGTAACCTCATGCAACCCCTCTATCCACCACATATTTTATGTAATTAAAAAAAAGTAAAAAAGGTAAAAGTAAAATGTGTGGTGGATAAAGGGGTTGCATGGGTTGCACCATGTAGAGGGGTTGCATAATAACCTACCTTTACTAGGGTCCATATGTTATAACCCTCATTCATGATTTTCAACTACAAATTGAGTACTTATGAAATTTGACCTAACAATGGAATTTGGGGATATTGGGGTTTTATAACCTAAATAAAGATATGGAAAATATATTTTTAAACTAATTCTAATAGTTTCCTACTTATTTGATAGCCAACTCTTATTCTATGGGGTTTTGGTAAACCTAAAATTGAATTAGGGTTTGGTGAGATTTATGTATTGAGTTAATTAATAGCAAGCTTGACCTTTGAAATGGGATGTATGGTACTATTTTTGATGAGTCCGTGTTGGTAAAGTTTTCTAAATGATGAGAGTTAATGCTCATGCTAATAACCTCGTATATGTGATTTGGTTTTAAGACTTTCATACATGATTAATAATATATGTGTAAGCATGATTTGGTATTTGGTCTTAGTGCAATGGTTTCATAGGCACGATGTACCTATGTCTCGTCCGAACATTAGGTTCACCACTTTGGCACGTAATAGGCATCGGGTTCGATGGTAAGTAAGGTGTGGGCCTATACGGTCGGGTAGCGTCCCATGGGCAGTAAGATGTAATTTCATTGTGCATGAGTTCCCCTGTTTTAGAACTCTCAAGAATAGATCTGGAGTGGTTGACTTGATGTTTTCGAACAATAGACTTGGAGTAGTTGAGCTCGCTATGTGATTAGAATTATTTGTAACATATAATGATCACTAATGGTTTATTTGATTTGTTTTGATTTAGTGCACGACTAGATCGGATGTATGACTTCAAACGGGTTTATCATTTATTTATTATTCAACTTAATTGTTCTCACTAGGCTTTAGCCTAACGCTTGTTCTTTGGTGGTCATGTATGACAAGTCATTCTAGCGGTGGGGCTCGTCGGGATTGAGAGGACGGCCTTGGGGCCGAGAGCGGTCTTTTTGAAGATATAGTGACCAATACATTGAAGTATAGAGATTACACATTTTGGAAGAATAGCGACATCCGACCTTAATCTTACTTGACCAAATTAGATTATTAGGTTGTCAAATTTTATTCTTTATTTGATTTGGGATTGTAATTGTCACACTTTGTTCCCCGTGTTGGGTTGACATACCCTTGGTTTAGATTGTCATATCCGTAATATACAGGTTGTTTGGTCTCCCATTTATGGGTGGATTGGTTTTCTCCACTTTTAGACGTCATATTGTAAATTTTCAATTTTTAAATTTACCTCAAATTTTAGGATGTTAGATGTATAATCTCTTTTCAATGAAATATATACATTAAAATATTAAGGAATTTGATAAACTCGATTTGACAATTTAGAGATAGAAAGTTAAAGAATGGGTAGCGGCATGAAAAGCATTCCGTACGATTTAAGCATGTGTGGTGCCATTTTGATGTTATGGTTTATGTCACGCAAAACATTGGAACTTTGACTTCAATTTGTTAAAACAAATCAAGTATCGTATTGGAGGTTTTACAAGTAACACATCCATTTTGAAATATTCCTTTATTAATTGTTTTCTTTCAAATGTTAGACTTCGAGATTAAGGTTCGATAACCGATTTAATATCTTTAATAATATGTAAAACCGTATTAGATTACTCTCTAAAGAAGTCTTTAGAAAAGAAGAGATATTTTAACGTATATTAAGAAGAAAATCGTCAAAATCTAGCCAATGTAAAATATTCTGGAGCACCCCTCAAAGTTTAACGGGTGCACCTTTCATACATCAAAACAAAATCCTACTTGCAAAAATAAGTTGAGCGGGTGCATGAAAACCTGCTCGGACATACTGCCTGTTGACATACATCGGTTCACCTCTGTCCCAAAGTGTCTAATCCCAGAGTGGTAGACATTGACTCTGATACTATTTGAGAATATATATGGAACTCTGGTATTTACTCTCCAAAAGATTCATTTAGGAGAAAATGGACGTTTCAACATAAATTAAGAATAAATTGTCCAAATCCACCTTATTTGGGACTAATATTTTTGTGTAAAATTTATTGTTACCCAAATGAATTAGATTTATCATTTGCATCAATTTTTATAGTTTTGATATAAAAGATTTAATGTTACCTATCAGGGCAGACCTACTAAGTCCCAAGTGGGGTCCCATGCACCTGCTCTAACTTATTTTTGTAGGTAGAATTCTTTCTGGGATATGAAATGTGTACCAGCTAAATTTTGAAAGGTGATCCAGAATGTTAGAAAATACGAGAAACATCAACAAAAAAAATGTCACTCGAAATCAACAAAAATAACTTAAAAAATCCCTCAAACGATGGAATTCAGTTAAAAACACATAAGACAACTTTACAAACATTTAATTCACCTTAAAAATACACCTACTCGGCAAAATTCTTGAGTCCACCACTATTACCCATTGAAAATGCTCTTGCTACTAATCCTGATCCACGAAATCCAAATCACATTATTTTCTAACAAGACAAAAAAAAATCAAAATGAGGTGTCAGAATCCCACTTAGTTGTCACTAACGTGGATCCTACGTGTCCAATGTAACATGTGGAAATAATCACGAAAAAAATTACAAAATCTTATGCCTTTATAATTATATTTCCATCTTAATCATTTTCTTCCATCTTAATTCTGTTCTTCATCTGAGGTTTTTTTATTTGATCATATCCCACAAATTTTCTTGAAAAAAATGAAGGAAATTGGTGGGAATCCTCTGAATCTCAAGTCAATGAATCACTTCTCCCTTCTGTGCCAATCAGTGGCATTCTACACCAAAATTCTTGGATTTGTTCCCATTCAGAGGCCTGGATATCTTGATTTTGATGGTGCTTGGTAATTTTATTAATCTATCTCTTAAATCCAATTAATTTTAAGAATATGCCAATATTTGTAAATTATGCTCACTGATTGATGATTTATAGGCTTTTTAGCTATGGAATTGGACTGCATTTGCTTCAATCTGAAGAACCACATAAAATTTTCAAGAAAACTGAAATAAATCCTAAAGATAACCATATTTCCTTCCAGGTGAACACATATATATTCATGTATGAATTATGCAAGTTTTTTTGTTGCCGATTTTAGTGAAATTATCGATTTATTTTATGTAATTGAATTTACAAGAGAATAAAGCAGCAAGTTGGCCCAATAACTTCGAATTCAACTTAAAACCAAGGTGGAAGTTTATTGGTAGCCCGCGGATCTCATATTCTATCCATGTGAGATGGGACCACGTCAGGCCTGTCCAGAATCTTACTCTTTGTAATTGGCGATATGGGATTCACCTAAGGTGTCGTTTACCAAAATGCTTACCGGACAAGTGCTTAGCGGCAAGGACGTTACCCTCACTTACCTTATCGTATAACATTCCAACCATCAAAATTGATTGTTGGTAAGCTTCTTAAACTCGGTAAGCGCTTACCGGGTAAAAGTCATTTATCTCACTTACCGGGTAAGACTCTAGGTCCTTGTTATGGCTCTTACCAGGTAAGATTCTAGGTAGTTTCCATGCTCAATAGGTAAAGATCGTAAGGTAAGTGATACCGGTAAGCGCTTACCCAAGTAAGTATTTTGTAAACGGCCCTAAGACTAAGATGTTACAAACACCCCCTCGATGACTCATCATGTCCGATTAGGTTTGCCCCACCATCCTGATGGTACAAAGATCAGTTCTGATACCATTTGTAACACCCCGAGCCCAAAGCGGCAAGTTGACCCAATAATTTCGAATTCAATTTAAAAAAACCATGTTGGAAGTTATTGGTAGCCCACAACTTGACCCAATAATTTCGAATTCAATTTAAAAAAACCATGTTTTTTTTGTCAAAGTGGGATGGGTTATTTACATAAGAGCTGTGAATTGGAAAATCATATAAGCTAACTAAACCCGGGATCGCTAGATGACGTCATATAGCAACCTAACAGGGGGTCGCAGCAACGTCCCTAGCAACGGACCGGGTCAATGGACCCGGACCGAGCCCCTGAAACAAAAACGAAATTTAAGAGAGAAGACATTAAAGTTTTAGTTTTTAGTGCCAGATGGTTGACGTGGGTATTTATCGGTGTTTGCAAACACCGATAAATGTTACATCAGATTGTGAAACTACTCCGCTGATAGTGACGAATTATCAGCTGATGGCTACCAACTGCTAAGTTACCGGCTCAGGGTCATCAGCTGATAAGCGTAACCCGCTCTTTTCTTAACCGTTTACGATTATTTGAATTTCAAAAGTATGGAAATAACCACAAAATCATGGCATAAATTTTGTGTATTTTATGGTCTTTTTTGATGTTAAATCTCAATTCTGAAACTTTGAAATTGAAATTAATGTGTGAAAGTGTGTGTGTACAGTGTGAGAGCATGGGAGCTGTGGAGAAGAAGCTGAAAGAAATGGGAATGAAGTACAAGAGACAAAGGGTGGAAGAAGGCGGAATTTACGTCGATCAGTTATTTTTTCATGATCCCGATGGGTTCATGATCGAGATCTGCAACTGCGATATTCTTCCGGTGATACCGATTGTCGGAGAAAGGGTCCGGCCGTGCACCGGGATTCAGGCTCCGGCAGCGGCAACAAACACGAAAGTTTGTTCGGCTGCGAATAGGTAGGAGAATTATGGATTCGGTGTCACTAAAAGGTCGTTGGTTCAACGGTATATGGGTTACTGTTGAATCCAGCGTTTCAAGAGATCAAGGGTTTAATGTATATAAATGTTATATATTTAAAACTAGATTGGGTGTTTATGGGGTTAATTTGATTGTGAACGTTCTTTAAATAAAATCAATATGGTTAAGATTTGACTCGATGCCAATTTATACCAGTTTTGGCTTTAATTATAAAATCAAACCGATAAGTCAGGTATGGGTAAAGATGTCTGTATAAGAGGCTATTATGAATATAAGAACCCGAATTGGGGTTTTATCAAGTTTTTTTCAAACCATATGTTCATCTTAATCATTGCGGGCAAATTTTAAATCGAGTTTGCTTTAGCGAGTATTGCTATGCAAGTGGATATTATCGAGCTGCTTGATCAGCCATTTAAATAGATATCGTTTTATCAGTTTTAATGTTCGAGCACAAAATGTTCATACATACATAAATACAGTCATACACACAATTATTTAGAGTTTTTTCTTTTACAAATTCAATAATTTGTACAAACTTACAAATCAATTTTCATGTGTTATTTTATATATGAAACAACATGTATGAAAATGTCATGTTTTTTACAATTTGTATCACATGTGAAACGTTAATGCATGTTTTGTTCCACACACAAAACAATATTGAACGTTTCACGTATTAAACAATATCACGTAAACACGTATTTTCACACGTATAACATGTTTGTTGTTCCATATATAAAATAACACATGAAAACTAGTTTGTTAGTTTGTTCGATTTATTAGATTTATAAATAATTATGTGTCAATACACACATATAGAGAGAGAAAAAAAGAACAAATAAATCCATATCAACCTTTTGATCTAAAAAATAAACAACCCAAATTCGAATGTAATCATCTCTATAACAATAATAGATTTAGTTTTGACAAAATATAATCGCTATATATTCACAAACGATACATATGTGTATACAATATACATATATACCAACTTTAAGAAGACATAATTAAAAGGAAAAAAAATAACAATACAAATGAAATGGTATGCTTTAATATTAAAATTATAGCATTAATATAACATGGGTCTGGTTCAGGGGAAAATCTAAAAAAAAAAAATAGAAAACTAAGAAACATCCTGGTAGTCTTTCATTCGTACGATATGCGCTTTTGCATACAAGTAATTTGTAACATACAGAGATGCATATAACAAATGCATAATGCACACATGTATAAAAACCAAAACAACAACTTAATTTACTTGTATCCACAAGTACATATCGTCCAAATCAAGGACTAACAAAGTGTTCCTCAGTTTTCCAAATTTTTGAAGTTTTCCTTTGAACCTCCCTCGTTTAAACCTTCCTCTATATTATATATATATATATATATATATATATATATATATATAGACGGAGGTTCAGGGAAAACCTCAAAAAAACGAAAAACTGAAGAACACTCTGGTAGTCTTTCATCTGGACGGTATGCACATGTGCATACAGGTAAATTAGGTTGTTTCTTTGGTTTTTATGCACTTGTGCATGTTACAAATTACTTGTATGCACAAGTGCATACCGTCCAGATGAAGGGCTACCAGGGTGTTATTCAGTTTTCCATTTTTTTGAGGTTTTCCCCTGAACCTATATATATTATGTTCCTCGAGCTAACATTTTGTGATAGTTATCAATGGATTCCATCCTCTGAATCATCAACTGGTTTCTAAACTTCATGATGAAGTCCTCTGCACTCTGATCTATGTCCGCCACCGTTGCCGCCGCTGGTGGTGGTGGCGGTGGCTGCTTGCTCTTCTCCTCCGTCAGCTTCTTGGGTCTTCTAGTTTCTTGAAATATGTTACTGTTGCAGGTTTTATGAGAAATATTAGGCTTCTTGGTGGAAGAGCTTTTCATTTTCAGATAACTTTGGTTTGATATATATGGATGTTAATATTCACACAGATTTTGAATATATTTGCATGGTATTTATAGGTGTTCGATAAGGAGAAGACCTTGAAAAGTCAACGGGAGAACATGTGATAGTTGTCCATCACATGACCAACACCAACCTCTGGATTAGGGAATTAAAGTTTGTCTAACAGTTTCTTTATTAAAAAACATTAAAAGGAAAATTTTCAATAATATATTCGGTTCTATAATTTTTTCTATTTTAAAGATTACAATATTAAAATTTTAATACAAGAGTTATCAAAGACTTGTGACAATGAAGATTCACCTACGATAGATTGCTAAAAAAATTAGTCGGTACACGTAAACTAACCTAAATACTCTATGATGACTGCGGTTGCTAGGAGAATTGATCGGTGTGCGTAAGATACCTATTGTCATCCAAAAAAAATATTTAATAAAATATTATTTATTTACTCAAAACATTCAATTTAAAATTCTTATTGTGAAAAAAAAATCTTATAATTGATTATTTTAAAAAGTTCTCAAATTTTGAAAAATTTTACGGTCTTTCTTCTATTTTCTCATGTTGAAGAAAACTTTAAAAAATCAGTTGAAATAAAAAAAAAATCCTCAAAATTTATATTTTAAAGAATACGTCAAAAAAACTCTAACGAGAATTAAAATTTTAAATTATATTAAAGCATGTTGTGTTTAATTGGATTGATCTATCAACATTGTTTACATTATTTTATAAATTAACAAATAAATTAAATATAAATTTTTATATTTAATTTGTTTTGAATTTTTAACGTTATAAAAACTTGATAAAAAAAAACTCGACAACTTTAAACCTCACGACATCTTAAATTCGTTTTCTTTCGAGTTAAGGTTTCAATTTTATTAGTTTATACTCATTTGAAATATATATTAGTTAAAAAAAAGTTGATTAATACAATAATTTGTTTTATAAGAAATTACTTAAATATTATAATAAAAAACGTATAAAAGAAAGGGTGAGATTAATTGGAGTAGAAATGGTTCTATAAAAAGTTGCGAGTAGGTTGTGGCTTAAGCCATGGTTTTGGACCTTCGGTTCCTACAAATACGGACAACATCCATCACCCCTGTTAAGGGGTGTTTGGGATTGCTTATTTGGGGGGTAATGGACCCATTATATTATGTCAAACCAAACAACATATTTTATTATCATTCTCATTCCTTACCCCTCAATACCTCCAACCAAACACCCCCTTATTGGTTGAGCCTATATGTTGTTATATTTTATTGGTTGATTGTTTATTTTAGAATTTTTGACCGGGTCGGGGGCGGGTCTATACGGGGGACCGGGTTTAACCGGGGATTGACCGTATTATAGACCGGGGCCGGGATTGGGATCCCCGTACCCGCCGGGGATTGTGAAACCCGCCCCGTTACCATCCCAACCGGTAAGGCGATAAGCGCTTACCGGGTAAGAATTTGGTAAACGACCCCTAAATTTCCAAATTTGCTCACATAGATGGCCTTAAATGCCATTGATTCTACTCCATGTCGCATAGTTTCATTTTTCAAAGGTAAAAAGCCCTTGTAGGTCGTTAGCCCGTCGACAAGCTCGACCTGTTGTGTGTATAGAACAGTGTATATAGAACAGGTATAGACAACTTATTAATCCCAAATTCATACATGGAAAACGGGCCGGGTCAAAACCAGGACTGATTATGAACTTATGATATGACTAGTTACAAAAGTACAATCTCGGACTTGGACCGGTTTGGGACCAACCCGACCCGAGACCGGTTTTCAGGCCCAATCCAATAACCGAATCCAACAACCAAACAGATTATCTCCGATCACTTCGCGTGAGCGACCAAATCCTTCGAGGATGCAAGGAATTCAGCCGCTACCATCACACCGTCCTCCGCCGCTACCACTCGCCGGAAAATGTCGCAGAGCTCCTTCATTTCATACACCGATTCCACTTATTCAATTCCAGTTTTCTCCATCTAAATCCGCCATTAAAGTGCAATTCATCACGAAGAAAAGAGGTATCGATTCTTCTTCAACGGCTCGTGTTCGAGCCGGTTGGTTTCTAGGTTTAGGGGAGAATAAGAAGATGAAGAAGAATAGTACGGATTTACCGGAAATTGTGAAAGCGGGTGACCCGATTTTACATGAACCGGCCCGAGAAGTATCGCCCGAGGAAATCGGGTCGGATCGTATCCAGAAGATAATTGATGATATGGTGAAGGTGATGAGGGGAGCACCTGGGGTTGGGCTTGCTGCTCCCCAAATTGGTATTCCATTAAAAGTTAGTTTTTTTCTTTTTTTTTTCTAAATTTATGATTAATAGTTTTATATTTAATTGATGAAGTGTTTTTATCTAGATTATTGTGTTGGAGGATACTGAAGAATACATAGGGTATGCACCAAAGGAAGATACCAAATCACAAGACAGACGACCATTTGATCTTCTGGTAAGGGCATATTTGTTAGCAGTTTAATAAGTTTAAGCGACACACGGTTTATTCGTTTAGTTATATATGCCTTTGTGGTAGTGGCTTACTGATATAGAAAATGACTTATTCAGTAAGCTTTTGGGGGAACTTTCAACTTTTTTCAAACTTTTTTTTTAGAAGGGTGTCCTAGGCTTTGCCTAGACTAATCCCTTGGCAAATTATGACGGTAAAACATCAGCCCTGATTAGACCTCAGTGGCCACAATTGGTGCCCGCCTGGATTCGAACCTGGGCAAATGGGATATTCTATCACATCCCCTAGGGCTTTAACCAGTACGCCACAACCCTAAACTTTTTTCAAACTTGTCCCTTAAAAAAAAAACATGCTCCTTACATCTAATAAAAAAACTGTCCTAAACAAAAATCTTCCCAATCTATTAAGACAAATTAATCCATAAATACAACCCTAAGGGTCTGTTTGCTAGCAGCTTAATGAGCTTAATGGACTTGCAGCTTATTCGGTCAGTCATGCATGGTTGTCTGGTAGTGCCTCGGTCAGCCATACATGGTTGTCTGGTGGTGGCTTAATGATATAAGAAGTGGCTTATTCAGTAAGCTAGCTTTTTAGGAGGGAGATTTATGCAGAAAGCCAAGTTTTTTCCAAACCTGACATCGCAACTAAAAAAACACGCTTATTCCATCTATGAAAAAACTCTTGCAAACAAAAATCTTCCCAATCTATTCAGATAGATTAATTCACACAGATAACTTTATCCATAAAACCAACCAAACAGCCTCTAAGTGTCCTACTTCGGCTAGACTTGGACCATTTCTTGTAACTATATATGTTGGGACCTCTGTTTTTCTCAATGGCTTTTTTAAGAGTAATCTAACAGTATTCCACATAAACGACTCAAAGTTCTCACGAATTTCTTCAAAATTTAGGTGATTATAAACCCAAATCTTCAAAAGAAGAGCAACAAATCAGCAATGTTTTTTGAAGGCTGCTTGAGGTGAGTTATGGGTCTTTAAAGAAAGAAGCAATAAGCCTAACTTTTGGACAATATTACATTGATGTTTCTTGGTCTATGATTTATGCAGTATTGATGGATTTAGAGCATTGGTTGAAAGGTTCCTCGATGTCGAGGTTACGGGTTTGGACCGATACGGTCAGCCTATAAAGGTGACTGCTTCAGGCTGGCAGGCTCGTATTTTACAACACGAGTGCGATCATCTAGCGGGAACGCTTTATGTGGACAAGATGATTAAAAGAACATTCAGAACTGTCGAAAACTTGCAGTTGCCGCTAGCAAATGGTTGTCCTAAGCTTGGCGTTCGGTAGCGTTATGTTTGCGAGATGTTTTTGCCAAAATTAATTCAATTTATGGTTGATTATGTAGAGGATGAATTGTATTTTTTTGAGGTAGATGTTAAAAGTCATTATTTGTGTACAACATATTGCAGCAGTTGCCAGAAAAAAAAATGCCCATAGACAGAAATCCACATGCAGGGTAGATATAGCAGATTGCATACACCAAATCAAACGAGCCCAGAATAACCCATCTGGATATGGGGTTAGGGAAGATATATGCAGTTATGACCTCTACCCTGAAAAATAGAGCGGTTAACGACAAATGTGCCAAATTTTGAGATGTTGGATACGAGTAAGCAACAAAAATATAAATAAAAGCAAGTATAGGAGCAACATAACCAAGATGCGGAAACAACATATGCACTACCCTTTACCTCTATGGCTCTCTTCTCCCATTAAGAACCCCACCGCTAGTCTACTATCCTTAGATTTTTGCCTAGTTGGGGTATCTTTAAGGTAGATTAAAGGCCCGTAAAGTCGTCCGGTGTGTTTTTAGCCTAATTCCATGGTTTCGAAGGATTTTTAAAGTTCTTTGGTTGATTTCGAGGGATTTTTAAGTTTTTACTGTCGGTTCCGAGGTACTTGTTCGATTTTTTTTGGTCGACTTCGAGAGATTTTTTTGGTTTTTTGGATGATTTCGAGGTACTTTCTTTGGTTTTATCATTGGTGGGGGAATAGGCGGAAAATTACAGGAGGAACTATGGTAGAAAATTCAAAAAAAATGTTTTTAACCTTGACTATCCTAGTCTTGCGATTCCAAGAACTCCTATCAGATGTCATGTCCTCAAAAATGCCTAAAAACTGTCATGTCCGTCTCATGAAATAGAAAACAGTTGAATACAACATGGGTTTCTCTAAACTTGGGCCAAGTTCAGGTTTTTAACAAGCAAGCGTCTTTCTTTCGAAAATGGTATGTACAATTTTCAATGCACGATATACAAGTTGACATAACATTGATTTAGGGACATAATATACATACCTAGGGAGATGTTGATTAAATAGCTTGAAGATGAGGGATGGATGAAGTAATCTGGTTAATGAAGCTTGCACAAAATGAGTAGCAAGGAGGAGGGTATACAATGCCTGAAGTTGAGCCTTTGGCTTCCCAACAAAATGAGGTTGTGATGCCCCCAGTGGCTGACACAAGTTGAACATCTTCCAAATATAGCCCCTCACATGGGGAAACATCACTACAAGCAAAAGTTATGGCTTCCTTGGAAGCTGAAGTTCCTTTGATATTTACATAGGATATGTTCTCCACATTAACAGCACATGTCTGCAAGTTCATGAAATGCATCTTAGCAACATTTTCTGGTAATCTCCTACTTAACAAAGGAACTAAATCAAACGAGTTCAATATATCCCCATCTGGAGGTGGGGTCTGGGCCTCTGGGGTAAGATGTACACAAACCTAACATCTACCTTAAAGAGTAGAGTGGTTGTTCCCGTGAAAAGCCCAGGTAGTGAAAAGTGTGAGAATGGAGAGGAATCTGGGGGTAAGATGTAAGCAGACCTTACCTCTACCCTGATGAGTAGAGTGGTTGTTTCCATGAAACCCCAGCTAGTGAAAAGTGTGAGAAATGGAGAAAAACGAATACGCTAAACATTGAAAATGTGATATGAGTAAACAATAGTGATACAAATAGAAATAAAAATAGAGACAAATATGCTAAATTTTGAGAACTGTATATGAGTAAGCAACAACAATATAAAAAGAAGCACGTACTAGATAAACATCCCTAATCTCTTACTTAACAAATGAACTAGATATATCCTTTTTTTTTAAATGGGTGATCTCAGACTAATTCTATGGCGAGTCAGACTAATACATACCTTGTTCGCACATGCCTTGCTTGAATCACAATAATATTGATCGATTATGATTGGATTCGATACATTTTCCATCAACACATCCTCGAATTTGACGTTGCTAACAAAACCACTACCTCCCTGATGCAGAGATTAAACATGTCATAATCTGAGTATCAATAGGGAGACTAAACATTGATATTATGGTCCCATAGGAATTTACATAATGAAAAGAGAATCAACATTATATAATCGTCAATAACAAAATATAATATTTATATATGGCAAAACTCACACACGCGCCTCCTCTTTGGTGAGGCGGAGATCTACCTGTAACCGGGATACTGCTGGGCCAATAACCAGAGTTACAAGAGAACAAAATGCGACTAGTACCTGCCATGTTTTGATCCTGAGTCCATTTTCGGTGTTGGACAGAAATGCCCCACGAACACTCACATCATACACTTGATCACATGAGCCTGTCTTTCCCAAACTTCCGATGCTGCCAAAATAATTATCATAAACGTAATGAAGTTATACGATCAATATTATCAACCTATCGTCAACGTCAAGATAATGAAATAAAAAGAAAGAGAGTTTTTACCTTATCCCATGGCCAGGACCACAGACGATGGTCCTGATCTTAACTTTTGAGGAATTGCTGACTATAGATATGCAATCATCGCCTAGAGCAAATGCAGGGAGCATTTAGTAAATATGCACGATGTCGAACAAAATCTACAAATGGAATCGTGAAATGGCTACAGAATTGAGGCTTATCTGTCGGATAACCATTCAGATTCAATAGCACTTGTAAAAACAAATAATTCACCCTAAACGACAAGCGTTGATCTATGTAACTCGGGTTTAAGTTAGGTATTATATAAAAAGAGCATATAATCAGAGGAAATACTTTGAACCATTGGCAATCATAAGATATAGTCATATTCCAGCCAAATTCATACTTCTACTTGACAAAAAGTAACAACATTGCTAACTATTATTTTAGAAGTTCCCGGTTGGTGAATGTTGTTTACTACCTGCAGACCGCCTCTTACTGGGTAAGAGGTGCTTACCCGGTAAGAAGGGATGTTGTTTACCAACACACTCTGACCCACATGACCCAGTAAGGAAGTTGTTGCTTTCGTACTAAGTCAGTGCTTACCCACACACGTTGGAAACAATCATTTTCAGTCAGCACTTACCCAGACCGAACCTCTTACCTAAACTGCACTCTTAAGAGGTTGTTTGTTTACATCTTAATAGTTCCATTAAGAGGCAACATCTGAATCGCTAAGAGGTGAATCTTGTTTGGCAAAAAAAAAGTCTGTATCTTAATGGTTCCAAAACCCTCTGAATGACTTTGTATCTTGGGCCTCACTTAACCATCTTAATCATTCTGCACCAAACCATTCAACAACCGCTAAACACCCCCTTACTCGGTTAGCGATTACCCAATTTGTGTGAACATAAGTAGTTGCAATTTGGATAAGCAATCTCTTTTAAAGGGTATTCCATAAAAAACGGGGCCGTTATTTACCATGTTAAATGTGTGATTTTGGACAGGGGCCCCCAAAATTTTGGGGCCCAATTTTACGTTGTTTAAAGTATTTAATCAACGAATGTAAAACTACAGCCCACCTTAGTGCCTCACTAATTTCTATCAGAAAACAAAAATAATATGTTGTATCATCGCCTCGGTAATTTGTATATATGTATATATGATATCTCACTTTGCATTGTAATCGAAAGGTTTAGGTGTAACGGCCTAACAGGGCCTCCCTGATAAAAAGTAATCGCAATTTGGATATAACCCATCTGTTCCAAAGGTTATATCCTGTAGAAAGTAATCACAATTTTGATATAACCAACCTGTTCTAATAGTACTGTCTTTGACTTCAACGTTAGTCGATGCACTTATGTGGATACCATCCGTATTAGGGCTGCCAGCAGGCGCAAAAACCCCTAAACGCGATACCGCGACCCCATCACATGTAGTGAATGCTATTTGCATTTGTTGGCCATTTACAATCATTAGATTCTTGACTACCAAATTGTTGCATCTATGAAAGGTTATAGCCTGCATAGTAATTTTGAGACGTTATAGCACATAAATCTAATATTCTTTCGGGCATAATAGCACAAATTTATGAACTAACTCCATTGTTCCAATATCAGTACTGACCGTTGGAGCATGTCTGCAAGGCTGGAAAAAGTACAAAGAAATGAGAAGTTAGTTTATATGATACAGATAGAAAGACGAAAGACGCCAATGTATGGAGGTGGAAAAGTTCAAATAAGAACCATAAATATTTTGAGGATCCGGGAACCAACTATTTCATGTAGTATTCATAATGAATAACCCTGAATAATCATGAATATATTCATAAAGAATGTCATGCATTTTTATCGTTAAAACATGAATAGTTGGTTCACATTATGGAGGTCATGCGGAAAGTTCAAACAAGAACGATAAATATTTTAAGGACCCGGGAACCAACTATTTCCTGTGTTATTCATAATGAATAACCTAAAATAATCATGAATATACTCATAAAGAATGTCATGCATTTTTATCATTAAAACATGAATAGTTGATTCAAATTATGGAGGTCATGGGGAAGTTCAAACAAGAACCATAAATATTTTGAGGACTTGGGAACGAACTATTGCATGTATTATTCATAATGAATAACCCTGAATAATCATGAATATATTGATAAGGAATGTCATGCATCTTTATCATTAAAACATGAATAGTTGGTTTCCAGATTCTCAAAAATATTTACGCTTCTCATTTGAACTTGCTCAGAAGTCATGTATACAACAAGAAATACATTTTTTGGGTCGATCTTGCATGAACTAGCCCACCATTCTTTCCCCATCCCATCAATGGTTCCTCCCCCTTCTACCGTGAGGTGATCCACACCGTGGAAATATAGCCACTTATGTGTATCGTTACCATGCCAAACATCAGGATTTCTTGGAGCAACAATCGAACCAGAGATCTATGGAGAGAAAAAAAACAAGAATCTAAATGACAAGATGATCGTAACAGAAGTGTACATTGTCGAAGAATGTTATGTTAATTGATCATTTTATCTATATTTCTCATACCATCAAAGTCACTTTCGAGATACAAGGACCTGCTAGACTAATTGGTCGAACAAGACAACGACTTCCATCAGGAATTATGATTCTTGCTTCTTTTGCCTTTGAAGAACATGCCACGTCCCAAACATGTCCAAAAACCTGACCAGAAACATGATTCTGTCAACAGAACTTACAGAAGATCATACAGATGTACGTACTTACGTATGTATGTGTATATATATAGGCGAAGGATCATGTGAGAAGTTGGGGTTAACGTGAGAAGTGGATCTGAACCGTTGGAATTGCGCCGTAGAAGGGAATTGATCAGGTGCATCTCGTTGCATGTTATCTCGGTGCATCTCATCCTAATGTAAATCCATTTCTCATCAACGGTTGATAACCACTTCTTACGTTATCCTCAACTTCTCATCGGAACCCAACCCTGTATAGAGTTGGCACCCAGGGTTGGGTTTCGGTGAGAAGTTGAGGTTAACATGAGAAGTGGTTATCAACCGTTGGATGAAGAATTGACACACATTAGGATGAGATGCACCATATCAATTTCCTTCTAAGGCGCAATTCATAGGTAACGGTTCAGATCCACTTCTCACGCTTCTCACGTTAACCTCAACTTCTCACACAATCCTTAGCCTATATATATATATTATATATCATCACTTGATAAATCTATTGACACTTTCCCTGAAGTAACTTCATTTATAATGAAACAAAAACATCTGTTTATGAACTACTTTAATCAGAAAATACTAAAATTTTGTGTTCTTCATGAGTCTTCAGTGCTAAAGGTAAAATTTGAGAACCCTTCTTTGAACAGAGATATACATAGGCATATCAACAAACACTTGGTGGACATTGTAAACTTAATCACCTTAGTGTCGTCTTTAATGCCGTCCCCTTTTGCACCATAATCCTCAACATTCAGAACAATTCTTGATTCGAAAATATTGTTGAAAGCTCCCAATTGTGGGAGATGCTGCAATAAAGAATCCAAACCTCGTGCATTTGCGAAATTTGAAAAGAGAAATCCCCAGTAAATAATAACACATACAAATGAATGAGCTGAAGAGGATAAAGACCCTGTTTCGCTCATCTCTTTGCTGTTGGATAACGGATCAATTACAGTGGAAAATTTACAGGTTTTTATACAAATTGATGAGTTTTGGACATGTTACATAAGAATTATTGTCATTTGAAACCAAGGGGGAGGAGGACGAAAGTACGTACTTTCTCTTTATTCTCCCCCTTTCCTTTTTCACTTTCCCCCTTCAACTTTCAAAATTTGCATCCAGCCCCTTGGAATGAAAATGGAAATGAGTTTTTCATTTCCCTCGGTTTAAACCTAGAATGAAAATTTTGATTTCTAAAGGAATTGGCTCATTATATTATATAAAATCAAACAGTTCCTTTCATTTTTATTATTATTAATTACTGTCTAATACGTCTAACCAATTGAAATGAAGGGTTGCAAGTGAAGCAAATTGGGGTTGAGCTTCGATTTGATTGTGTTAAACGAAGATCAAACTCGATTCAAAAGTTTAACAAGTATTCTCAATGTAAGTTTTAGTTCAACTAACAAAGCTTTGAGTTTGATAAAAAAAAAAGAGGGGGGTGGGGGTGTCAAGACTTCAAGTAGCTCATGCATCTAAGAATTCTTAAAGGAGTGTCCCGGACCTACACCGAGGTGCTGACGGTGATTTCCAAATCTCCTCAAGTAGGATTCAAACCTACGACCAATCGGTTAACAGCCAACCGCTTTACCACTGAGCTACTGAGGAACCACGGGAGATTCGATCTCATAGAGTTCCATTCCCGTTCTCAAGCTAATAAATAAGTTTGATTTAAGATCAAGATGAGTATACATGTTTCTTTAGGGTCTGTTTGTTAACAGGTTAATAAGCTTAATAGGACTAAAAGCTTATTCGATCAGCTATACATGATTGTTTGATAGTGGTTTAATGATATAAAAAAATGACTTTTTCAGTAAACTAATAGGAGAAGTTTTATACAAAAAACCAAGTTTTTCCTAAATCTATCCCTCCAATTACAAAATATGATTCTTCTATTGATAAAAAATCCCTCTTTAACAGAAACTTTTCAATCTATACAAACAAATTAATCCATTATACCAATAATATCATTATATGTGGTATTACAAGTTACAAGTCTGAATCAATTTGATTTTTTTTTTTAAATTTTGGTAGCAACATAAAATAAAAAAAACTCACTTTGGCCTCGCAGAAACCCATTTATGTATTATTTTTAGCTAAACCAGCCTTTTTTTTACACAATTCTTGTTTTATTTTATATAGTGTTAATTATTTTGATAAAAACAATTGTTGCTAACTTGCTACCAATATTTTATTTGACACTAATTAGATTGAATTACGGAGGACTGTGACGAAATTATCTTAAATTACAAGGGCCAAAGTGAAACTTTTTCCGTGTCGATATTCGCCACCATAAAAAAGCAAATACAAAAAAAACCAATCATCTCCCTCGTCGGTGCGGTGAAGATTTCCGATCAAATTACAGTGTACGTTTCCCTGTTGATTTCATGTTTATTCATAGTTACTACATACATATGTAGATGCAGGCTCTATGATTGACTGTATTGACTATTGATTGCTATTCCGATTATTGGATCACTGTCATCGCAGATCGCACTAGGGCACAGTTTGTTGTTTTATGTGTCTATGTTGTTTAAGATGATCTGATTGAAGTGTCGCATTGTTGTGTTTTTGTCACATTTTTCGCGTGATCCAGGATTGTGTATTTGTTGCCATGATTTTGGTTAGGGTTTGTAATTTTTAATTTTCCGGTGGTTTCGAGGGTTTATGCATCTAAGACATCACAATGTCTGAAATTCAGCTTAAAATTAGGATTTCGAGTGGCTGGAGGTTTAAAGGACACATTGGAGAAGTTGTTGACTTGTTTCTTAAGTAGATAGGATTACAATCTCAAAGCATGATACAGATTGGAAGGGAAAGTAGATGTAGATCACTAACATACTGTGTTCAAGCCATTGTTTTTTGTGTTTCCTTTACATTAGCCATGTTGAAGGTTTGATTTTGAGGTGAAGTTTGATGTTTTGAAGTTGAGTATTGCTTTAAGGTATCCTTCTTATAACTGTAGATTGTAATATTTGAGTTTCTATGAAGCTGAAAATTTTGGAATCAAGTTGTTTTTGCTTTTTTTCTAATTGGTAACACTTCCATTTCTTGATGCAGATCCATATAAAATTCAGTCCACTAGCAACTGCGTAGTGGATCAAGATGTCTAGTACAGCATGCTTTATGATAATTAGCAGAAATGACATACCTATCTATGAAGCTGAAGTCGGGACTGCTCCTAAAGTATGATTATTTTTCACAATTTATTTATGGGTTTGACTAAAATAATGTCAGATTATGCAAACAAAATGGTTCATTCTATTTAGTTAAATACTTTTTTGTGTTAGAGAGCTTTATTTGTGCCATATGCTCTACATGCACAGGAAGCTTTGTTCCTCGCTTCATTAGTATTCTGTCTTCATCCTGTTCACCTCTTCCTAAATTTGCATTGACCTCAGTATTTTTCATTTGAATTGTTAATCTTCCTCTTTGATGAAAATGAATGCTTGGAATATATCTTTTGAGCGCTCTTAACATTACATCAAGATCACTTAGATTGCACTCTATATGCTATTTCACCATTTTGTGTATTCTGTTCCAACCAAATGCTCATGAGTGCTATATGTTGCATTCAAGGATAGGCCTGCCCTTCTTACTGGTAGCAGCTGTAGAAAGTAGATTTAGATTAGATGTTACATTAGGCAACAGTGTAGGTGGATTAACCTATAGTGGATGTTTGAATGACATGTTGCTTTTGGAGGGGATCTTTTCTTTGTAAAATTGCAAGCTCTTTGTTTTGATCACTAGTCTGAATTGGTTCATAACATAAGGGAACATTACATAATACTGCTTTTAGGTAGTAAATGTAGCTTCTACATGTCTGCTCACACCCTTGCACAAGTCAGGGGTCCTCATGTAAACAACCGTTCTACTCTTTGAGGTAGAGGTCAGGTTTGTGTACATCTCACCCTCCTCAGACCCTACTTTCGAGCGGGATTACTTAGTCAATTTGGTTTGGTTTGGTTTGGTCTTATCTCTTATGTAGAAAATATGACCACTTCCAGACTTTGAAGGAAAATTTTCACTGTTCTACATGTGAATCGATTTATTTTCCTTTTTATGTACCTAGACTAAGAGCAACATTTTCTGTTTACCTGAAAATGATCTGCTCACACTTTCATCTTGATTACTAATGATAGCTTCAATTACCTTCTAGAAAGAAGAGGCTGCACATCAGCACCAGTTCATTCTCCATGCAGCTTTGGATGTTGTCCAGGATCTTGCATGGACAACAAGTGCTATGTAAGTATTGAAACTCTCTCTCTCTCTCTCTCACTGTGTGTGTGTATATGTGTCTGCATGTATAATTGTTGAAAGCTGCTTTTCATGCTCATACAGACTTCAACTTTTCTGGTTCCAGGTTTTTGAAAGCAATTGATAGATTCAATGATTTGGTGGTATCAGTATACGTTACAGCTGGTCATATCCTTCTTATTTTGGTAATTAATTGGTTAGTTGGCACTTAATTACATTACATGGAAGAACACAATACTATGTTAACAAATCACTGATAAGTTGTTCCACAATATATTCTTTGTTACCCTCCCAATGTTTGTGCTGTCTATTTTACCTCTCATAAATCTACATTAGGTTTATCTGAAACCTTATGTTTCTTGAAAGTATTATATATCCTAAAGTTCTTTCTTGAGAAAGTGACATGGCATGTTATGGCCATATGCATCGTTCTTGTTCTTTGATTGTTCATGGATTCATTCTTGCTACCTTTTGCAACCATACAACGAGATCCACGGTTACCAAAGAAAGCGGACATGCCAAAGAACTGGTGTGATCTTTTAGTTTCTATAATCTTTTGCCCATATATATTTCTTAACTCAAGTTGCACATACACGATTGATGCTGCTTCATGACTCTCGTAACGATGACGGGATCAAGAGCTTTTTCCAGGACGTCCATGAGCTTTATATTAAGGTAAGGTTTGAATCTATTTTTTCGTCATTTGAATAATTCTTTTTAACATTAAAAGGATCATTTAGGCAATGTGTTGTATAATATGTCTACATATACTTTATGCAGATCCTTCTCAATCCTCTTTACCTACCAGGATCTCGCGTTACATCTTCGCATTTTGATACGAAGGTACGAGCCCTCGCAAGAAAATACCTATGAGGTCATCCTCTTACTTCTTCACTTTGTGAGTCTATTTAAGTTTCTAATATTCTAAACTCGAAATCTGGCTTGAGCTATGTCTTTAGTTCCTCTATCATGAACTTGTCTCAACCACCCTTGATTGAAGCTTTAGGCTGTTAGTGACTATTATCATACGGGAGCCCGATTTAGGGTGTAATATGCTATGACGATGTAATCTTTGAGGTAGAGGTCATGTCTTACATCTTACCCCCGGACCCCACCTGCAGGTGGGATATACTGGCCTCGTTTAGTTTGGTTTGGTTTATGCTATGATGATGTCATTTATGTATTTTTTATATTGACTCTGAAAATAGAAGCTTGACTACAAAACTCAAAATGTATCTCTTTTTTTGGAATGAAGTATGCAAATCTCTATCAATGTTACATCTTTGTTTATGTCAGTTGTTTTTCTTAGGAGATGTTGGTTTACCAACGCTAACCGGGTAAGAGTCATCACCTTCACTTACCGAATTAGATTCTTGGTTCTTGCCATACCTCTTGGCGGGTAAGATTAAAGTAAGTTGACCAGTAAACACTTACCCGGTAACCTGAGATTCAGGAGGAAAGTTACGGTGCCTATTCATTGATTGTCACTTGTAGTTCAGCAAACAATACACAAGTGTGGACTTGAAAGTTAGGACACCACGGTTATCCTTGACAAGTCTCGACCACTTCAGCAGACACAAGTTGGGTAAGTGCTAACCGACTAAGGGGCTGTTTGGTTGGTTTTCCATTAAGTTCTGTATGGATAAAGTTGTCTGTGTGGATTAATCTGTCTGTATAGATTTAGAAGATTTTTATTTGAGAGAGTTTTTCATAAATGGAAGGAACGTGTTTTTTAATGGGAGAGACTGGTTTGGAAAAAACATGTCTTTCTGCATAAAGTTCTCCCTTGAAATCTTACTGAATAAGCCACTTTCTATATCATTAAGCCACTACCAAACAGTCATATATAGTTAATTGAATAAGTTGTGAGTCTCATTAAGCTGCTAACAAACAAGCCCTAAGAGTAGTAGAGTACGACGGTGTAGGTAAGCATTGACTGAAGCACCGGCCGAGTTAGAAAACAACCCCTTCCTTACTTGGTCAACATATTTGTGGGTCAATGGGTGTTGATAAACAAAATCCCTTCTTACCGGTAAGAAGCGGTTAGCTAAGGTTGATTTTTATGTATATTGGGTTGGGTTGAGTTCGTTTGGTTTGGGTTGGGTTAGTTAATCCTTTTTCTAATCCAACATTACCAACATGTAGGATTTGGTCTGGTCCTCGTTGGATTCATTGGTCTATTTTTCGAGTTGGGTTGGGTTGGGTTATGTTGGATAGTTGGAACCATAGGTTTTTGTTGTGCAACCTTAACAATGATGTTCGACTCACATGGTCACATCCCTCACGTTACGATTACTACTTCTGAAACAAGTAGTTATAATTTGCCCAGGGTTCGAATCAAGTAGTTATAAACCACAAAGGTTGTGCCGTACTAGTTAAGGCCCTGGGGGATGTTGTGGAATATCCCATCTGCCCAGGGTTCGAATCCAGACGTACACAACAATTGTGGCCACTGATGTTTAATCAGGGTTGATGTCTTACAGTCATAATTTGTCAAGGGATTAGTCTAGGCATGGCCTAGGACACCCTTCCTTAAAAAAACAAGTAGTTATAGCCCCGGATGGATAATATCAACCACTTGACATTCATCTGATGCATCCATTGTGGTTATTTCGTATTTTGTTTACTGTACTCGATGTAGCATTACGGTGATCCTTTTCTTGATGGATGCTCCTATTAGACTTGTGGCCGTGGTCTCCAAAGGATGAGAACCAACTATATAGCATTTATTCCGAAGGGTGGGTTGCAGTGAGAAAGTTGAGGTTAATGTAAGAAACGTGAGAAGTGGTTATCAACCGTTGAATGATAAATGGATGCACATTAGGATAGGATGTATCGAGATGCACCTGATCAATTCTCTTCTAAGCCGCAATTCATAGGAGGAATTTGATTAAAAGTTATCAACGGTTCAGATCCACCTCTCACACGATCCTTTGTTATATACCCAAAAATTGGAAGTATTGCAAGTCTGATCCTTTGTAGGACCTGAATTTATTTCCTTTTTTAACAAAATGGGAGATAAACTAAAGTATCAATTTAACGAGTAAATCCAATTAAAAGTTTTTGATTCATCTATAAAAAATAAAAAATAAATAAAAAAAAAGACAACAATAACACGGATAAAGTCACAATTGTATAAAAAGAACTTAATTCATCATTTTTTTTCTTATTTTTATATACTAGAAACGTACTCGCGCAATGCAGCGATATACATCATGATTTTAATGTTTTATTTTATTTTTTTGTCGATTTACAGTACGATTTTGGATGGTTTTGAGAAAATGATAATATTTTTTTATAAATTTGTTTAATTTAGGCTTGATAATATAATTTTTTTATATAAAAAAATTAAATATTTTGTTAGAATTTAATGATTATCTTATATATATATATATATATATATATATATATATATTTATACTATATTATAAAAACGACATAAAAAATTCTTAATTACAACATTTTAAGCATAAGGTACAACTAATTAAAGTCAATTACTTAATTTACAATTTCTTAATGCTTTGGTACAACCTTTCCAAGTACAGTATCTCACATAATCATCTATTTGTGGAATGGATACTCATTTATTAATATAAATATTTGTTTTTTTGATGGAAGATTTTATAAAATAGATTTTATATTAGCATAATCTATTTTAAATGTAAATTTTACATTTAAATCTATATTAATGAGATGTAATATAAAATCTTTTTTCTTCCGTATTTTTTTATATTACATCTCATAATGATTTTTCCATATTTTATTTTATAAAATCTTTTTCCATATTTTATTTTATAAAATCTTTTTACATAATGAGATGTAATATAAACTCTTTTTTCTTCCGTATTTTTTTGCTAATATAAAATCTATTTTATTTTATAAAATCTACACGTATTTTATATTAGCATAATATAAAATCTACACGTATTTTTTTTGCTAATATAAAATCTACACGTATTTTTTTTCACGAGCATTAAAAAAAAAACAAGGTTGATATGAATAAAAAGTAAAAAATGACGAGATACACTAATAAATTATCGTATTCTTTAAAATAAAAATATTCCGCAATACTTTCCAAATTAACCAAGTGTAAAAAAAAATAAAATAGAAACGATGTAGATATAAAAATATTCTTCCATATTTTTAATATATTTACATTTAAATGTAAAATCGAAAATGAAAATAAAAGATTTTAAAATATTTTCTACATTCACTATAAGTAAATATAGCTTCTCTATGTATCATCCGAGTACAATAAGAAGACGAACGGTCGGGTGTCAATGGCGGAACCTGCAACTGAACAAAAGGTATTCCACTATATTTTTGTTTCTTTGAAAAACTATTTTTTTATATTTTATTTTATTTACTGAGGATTTTTTTATATTTTTCAAAACCCACAATCATGTTTTTCGAAGTAGGGGAATAAGATATATATACATATCTTTATTTTTATCGACTAATACTATGAGGTCTTGAAATCAATAGTCAGATAAATTTTCAAGTGGTACTGAGTGAATTTGAACTATACCAGTTGAGTTGCCGGTTACAAAAGATAGAAATCAATTATTTTCTTTGTCATATTAATTGATGTGGGTTGAATGTTGTTAATTAATCTACAGATTTATACGTTCAAAGTGATTGTCAAGTGTTGTCGATGAGGTTTCAGAAAAATTGCAAAATCTGTAAAAACATATGTTCATATTTATAATTATTTCAATAACAGTGATATGTTGTGAGACATGTCGTTTGAGTTTTAAATAATATAATACAAAACTATTACCAATATTATTACACAAACTCATAACAACAAACGATTAAGAATATATGTAGGTTAACCACTTATGAAAATACATTCGTTTTTCACATTGTATTTCATTAACTGTTAACAGAGAAATTACGTTTCATTTTAACTCGGTTCAATATTCCAACAAAAAATTTATCTTCCCGTGCAATGCACGGGCCCAACACTAGTTTTAATTATAAAGCACGGATAAAAAACTCTTAAAAACAACTGTTAAAGCTTAATGTACCGCTATTTAATGCTAATTACTTAAAACTTAAATAAATAATGAAAACTTAAAATCTTTTCCTATTTAAATCCTTAACTCTAACAAGTTTAACTTCCCTAAAATCACTCTCTGCATAACTAAATACATGATACAAATCAGATTTTAAATATAAAAAATCTAAAATATAATTAAAAAAATCTAACAGAATATTTAATGTTTATTTTATATAAAATAATTATATTATTAAGGCTAAATTAAACAAATTTATAAAAAAAAATTATCACTTTCTCAAAACCATCCAATTTTGTACTGTAAATCGACAAATTTAAAAAATAAAAGAAAACATTAAAATCGTGATGTATCTCGCTGCATTGTACGAGTACGCTTATAGTATATTTTAATGGCATCTACAAAAAATAACCAATTACATATTTAATAATATAATTAAAACAAGATTATAGTCTATACATATAATAAATAAGTAACTAGAAGGACACGTGTCGCTTTCTGGTGAGCCCATTTTTTCATTTTCCCGCCTAAACATGTATCTGGACGCATTTTACATTATAAGTTCATTTAGCACATCCAGAGTCATTTCTTCTTAAATCTTTCCTTAATTCAATTTTTTTAATTTATACCTTACATTTACTACCCTTATAATTAGGTATGTAGTTTACTTTTAATCCCTTACTTTTTTATTTTTCATTTTAGACTTTTATCATATAAACATAAATAATGTATATGAACTAAAATACATTAAAAACATTTTTATTTTTTACAAATTATACTTTTGTAATCAATTCGTCAATACCTTCGAAACAAGTCTAATATTGAATATTTTTGGATTTAATTATATTATTAAATATCATAAATATATACGAATTAATGTGTGGTGATTAGTATGAGATTTGTTGAAATTAGTATGAGATTTGATACAAATAATCACTAAATTGTCTTAATTTTCTTTTGGCTATTTCATATCAAATTTTACTTCAAGAGTTTTTTATAAAAACCTCGTCCTCTTTAAATTTTTATACAAGAATTTTGATTTTTATCATGAAGTTTTATAAAATAACATTTTTAATTTTATTTTCTTGACATTATGATATTTAGTATATATTACTTATATATTAACAATAGAACAAGGAATGTTATATATAAAAAGGTATTTGGTAATTTATGATACATGGTTCTTATTTTATTAATATTTTAACTATGTACTTTTCCATAATTTCATTTATGTTATATTATTGTTTTTTAAATTCTTAATATTTATTAATATTTTTTATTAATTTTTTGCAAAACATTCTTTGTGAAAACTGCTTAAAACAAGGTCATTTTGTAACAAGCTGCAAAAAAAAGCTCTGAAAGGAAAAAAGCTTGGAAAAGTAACATCGTACTTTCGATGATCATTCATATATGTAAGATAAGTTTTCTGACATGATTTAATTTTTTTAAATTACTCCGTGTAATACACGGGGTCGAACCTAGTAATATAATATATTAATTAATAGTGATATATGGAAAGGTCTGCATAAAAGGAAGACTTTATAAATACCAAATTGGTGGGCGTTAGAAGCTTGCAATAGTAATATGTATTTTGTGCTTTGATACTTGTAAATTAAGAGATTTTTAAAACCTTGCATAAAATGATGGTACTTTGTGTCTAATAATTTATATTTAAGAGTTCTTTATCCGTTCTTTATAATATAGTATAGATAGATATATGGTATTTAAAAAGTTAAAATGAATCTTTATTTTGTTTTACTCTTTATCGTATTGGATTGACTAAAAATTAGCAATCCAATAAAATAAAGTTTTCGTGGGCAACACTTAACGTTGTAAAAATAAGAGCTTGAATATCACTTGTAGATAAGGAACATGATTCGGATACGAACCTCTTAAGGTAATTGAAAACAAAAATCTCCATAGAAAATTTGTGTTTATCTTCAACTACTACTCCATTTTGGAGATTACAATATTAATCTTCTCTCTCTTCTAAACATTAAATTTCAAAGGTTCTCATTGGTAAGGAGGGTAAAAAATCACTTTTCTTTCATAGTTAGTAGTTTTTTTAGAATTCTCCAAATTTAGAGAATTCAATCCTCTCTCCCATACTTTCCTCCAATTTGGAGAATATTTTAAAGAATCTTTTACGTTGTGTTCTCCTAACTCTTTTAACGAAAGAAAGGAAACGGTGGGAAAGGGGAGGAAAGTAAAAAAAGAACCTCGTATTCTCAATACTTTTTTAGGAGAAAAAGGAAAGGAAAATAAAATAATGATAAGTTTTCTTCCAAAACTTTCTCCCACATTTGGGAGGAAATGGAAGGAAAGAAATTAAAACAATTTTAAAAAATTACTGAAATTAATAAAATTACAAAACTACTCAATCTTTCATTATAAATAATATATTTTTATAAGGGTATATTTGTAAAAAATTACATCTTTTTTTTTCTTTCTCTCATATTCAAGAACATGAAAACTATTTTCTTTTCTTTCCTTTTCTTACTTTTCCTTTCCTTTCGAGAACGCAAATGAAAAAACTATTTTGTTTTCCTTTCTTTTCCATCCATTTCTTTTCTTTTATTTTCTCTCCGGATTAGAGAACATAGCGTTAGAGCAAAAATCCCCCAAATCATCATTTTAGATAAGTTGTTAAAGATACTCTAATCCATAAGTAACAACTAACAAGTAAGAATAAGAAATTTTATTGGATAAACGAAAAAGAACAATGAATTTAATATTCGAAATCACTAATAGTGGTGCATGCATTGTTGTAATTCAGGGAAAATGTTTCCTCGAAACGCTCACGTATGTTAAAACTTCTTTATCAAGTAAAATGAGTACGAAATACAAAGAATTGAATTTTTTTTTTACACTAATTGAGAACAAAAATTCATTAATACATAAAATAAAAACTAAGACAAATCTCAGGCATTACATTTTGATAGATTAAATTCCTTCTAAATGACCTTCTCATAAAAGAGTGATTAATTATGAACTTTGTAGATGTTTTTAGGGTTTAGATTCGAGACCACAGAAGAAATACAACATATTGCACCATAAGATGTGATATAATGCAAATATGTAATATGATTTATGCAACTTGTACTTAAATAAGATGAGTAGAAAATGACGATACAAAGTTTCATAATTTATATAAATGTACAATAAAAAAGATTCAAAATCCATACAATACAAAGGGCAAAATGGCAGGAGTTAATACACGTAACATAATTAAGTTCAAATGCATAATGAAGTTTAATCAAACTTCTAAAACAAAATTAACAACCGAATTTCATCTTCCATCACATTCTCGAGTCTCAACAATCAATGAAGTATTGAATAATAATAAATTATTATTTTCTAGTTAACGAAACATTATACATATACATATATAGAGGAATATTCAAACGATAACGCTAACTATTTAAGAAAACAAAAAAAAGGCAAAAAGCAGCATATCGTGTACAAAATCATGTGATTTTACACTACCCGAAAAATTCGGACGCAGGCGATGTCAACCGCGACTCACAGGTCGCTCGCATAGTCGTGTGAATCATATATGATTTTGTATGCACTCGGTTGTTTTCATGTTTTCTTAAATAGATGTTGTTCTCGTTTGAACCCACCTCTCTCCCCTCTCTCTCTCTCTCTATATACATATATGCACAGAGACAAGCCAAATTTATGTGGTGATACAATTTGACTATAAAAAGATATATAAAAAAATCACAAAATTAGTATAGACCTGTTAATTGGTTCCTTGTCCGATCATCGAAAGACCTATATTCAAGTTATATCAACATATATTTTAAAATGCATAAACGAAAGCCTTTTATACAAATGCAGGAAAGTTTACCATTTCCGCCATTAAAGTTCCGCACTAACAGGACACCCTTCATAAACGTAATTTTTTCCATTTACAACTGAATCATGAAGCAGTAACGTAATTTTTTCCTTTACAACGGAATCATGAAACAGTGACTCATGCCACCGTATTAGGTCCGTCCGTGTATATACAAACATAAATACATGGAAAGAGTACGGAAATGACCACAAAAGAAATCGAAAAATCCATTTAAACTGTTAAATTGAAATGATCGAATAGATATCATCAAAAAGATTGTTATCACCACCTTTATAAATATATATATATATATATATATATATATATATATATATATATATATATAAAGGATCTTGTGAGATTTGAGTTAATGATTAGAAACATGGGAAGTGAATTTGAATCGTTGATTTCTTTTAATCTCAAACTCTCTTATGAATTGTTGCGGCTTAAAAGGGAATTGATCTGATGCATCTTAACTCCGTGCATCTCATCCTAATATGCATTTCTCATTATCACGCTTCAAACTGTTAACTCAACTTCTCACAAGAGCCCAACTATGATTCACCGTATTTTCTAAATCGAAAATTGGTACACTAAAATTTATACATGCAATTTGATGCGATGGAATGCAGTTTGTGAAGTTGGATGAACAACTTGTTATTAACATCAAAAGATCGGAGTGAGTTCATCAAACTTCTTAACGAAATCTAAACAACTATAAACTTACCGGAAAAAAAAACTAGAATCATCAACAAAAATCTTACAAGGTTAAACCTCGTTATTATCCAATTGAATTCACGTACTACCACCACCGAGCCACGGCGGCGATGGCGGTGGCGGAAAACACTTATTGCATGAGAAATCAAGCTAAACTACGCTTACGAGACGCAGTTCGTGTTTGAGTTTTATTTGCCTTCTTAAAAGCACTGCAAAATCCACATACCGGAACCCTAGGTGAAGGCGGCTCCGTCGCCGGTGATGCTTTCCCCGTACAGAACGATCGTTCTCCGCCGTTGTTAGATCGACTCCGTCGAATCGTGTTGATCGATCCGATTGCAGTTTTCGAACACTTAGATCGATCATTTTCGGACGATGGAGCTTGATCGGCGTCCGATAATGACGGATTTCCTTCGGGAAACCGTTTCAATTCGCCGGATAACAATTTGTCGTCCCAAATCAAACCTGATGATCCTTGCCGTCTGAATGATACTGCTGATCTCTGTAAACCTGCCATTGTTTTCTCTCTATGTGATCGTTTCACCTAGGGTTTATGAGAAACCGCCATTGATTCTTAGCTTGCTGATCGGACTTATCTATACAGACGTTTGAGATTTCAATATCACTTTTTTTATTTTATTTTTTATTACTTTTATACCATTTTAAGTAATTTTTTATATTTGGAAATTTTTTTAAATAATCAAAATTTAAAGCTTCTCTTCAACAACTTCTTCATTTAAAAATTACAAATTAATTATATTATTAAAGTATTTTATATATTTAATAAAATATTTTTTTATATATTTAATTTCAAGTGATAAGGTATAAAAAAAATCCAAATTTGAAAAACTTCTAAAAAACAATAAGTAAAAAGAAATATTTTTTAGAGTTAAATACAAATTTATGAAATGTATAGTTGAGGGACTTTGACCGTTAAATAAATCTTTGAGGGACCTTAGCCGTTAATATTTGTAAACCACAGGGACCAAATTTGTATTTAACTCTATTTTTTAATTATATTTCAAACAATAAGAAATCTTAATTTTGTTAAATATATAAAACATTTTAATAATTTAATAAATGTTGTTTTCAAAGGGATAAGTTGTTGAAGTTGAATGTATAAATTTTAAATTTTCATTATTATTTTTGAAAATAATTTTAAAAATCTATTGGAAATGCCCTTATACATGAAGATGTATTAATGTGGTTTTTTATTTTTTAAATAACTATTGATATCCTTAAAATTCAAAATTAAACCATAAAACCAACAATGAGGAGATATTATAATAATAGATAGATGATTAAACGAAAAATAAAAACCGCTAAATTATATGTGATTATGAAATATATACGGTCAACGCAAAGGTGAATAGAAGATCTGGCATGTGATTGAGGTCGCGGCCAAATTCGTGTAAATCACATTTGATTTACACTTGATTTTAGTGTAAGACCACACATGATTCGGTAGTTTCATGTTCTTTTGTTTGATTATTGTTCTCGTATGAATCTGACTTTATTATGGTATTGCATTTTAGTTTTTTTTAATTGTGTTTTTATGGAATACTAGAAGCGTACTTGCGTAATGTAGCGAGATACATCACGATTTTAATGTTTCATTTTATTTTTTGTTTTTTTGTCGATTTTGGATGGTTTTGAGAAAGTGATAATGTTTTTTTTATAAATTTGTTTAATTTAGACTTAATAATATAATGTTTTTTATATAAAAAATTAAGTATTTTGTTAGAATTCAATGATTATCTTATATATTTTAACGACATCTAGAAAAAATAACCAATTACATATTTAATAATATAATTAAAACAAATTTATAGTAATATAATATCTATACTATATTATAAACCACAGATAAAAAACTCTTAAATACAGATTATTAGGCACAATGTACCATCATTTTATGCAAAATTTTAAAAATATTTTAATTTACAAGTTTCAAAGCACAAGATACATATTACTACTGCAAGCTTCTAACACCCACCAATTTGGTATGTGCAAGACCTTCTTTTTATGCAGACTTTTCCATGTATCACTATTAATTAATATAGTATATTACTATAATTTTATTTTAATTATATTATTAAATATGTAATTGATTATTTTTTATAGATGTCATTAAAATATATAAGATTATAATTGAATTCTAACAAAATACTTAATTTTTTATATAAAAAACATTATATTATTAAAACTAAATTAAACAAATTTATAAAAAAACATTATTACATTCTCAAAACCATCCAAAATCGTATTGTAAATCGACAAAAATATAAAATAAAACATTAAAATCGTGATGTATCTCGCTGCATTGCGCGAGTATGCTTATAGTATTAATTAATAGTGATACATGGAAATGTCTGCATAAAAAGAAGACCATGTTCATACCAAATTGGTGGGTGATAGAAGTCTGCAGTAGTAATATATATTATGTGCTTTGATACTTGTAAATTAAGATATTTTTAAAATATTGCATAAAATGATGGTACCTTTTGCCTAATAATTTGTATTTAAGAGTTTTTTATCCGTGCTTTATAATATAGTATATATATAGATAACAAAAGGAATAATACAATTGGCACAATTTCCGAGTTCATCCATAGCCCCCAGCTAGCCTCAGCCATTGAGTGAACCAAAAAATGTCTCTTACATTGGTGTCTTGTTAGCGGGTTCCGTATAGGACCTGTTTAATTTGCCGGTAATCAACTTTAACCTAAAATGGGGTTTGTTATTTGCACCCCCTATCTATCTTTGGTGCAATTAAAGATGCAAAAAAATCTGAAAAAAATTATCTCAAAAGTTGAAAAGTTATTTAATTTTTCTCTCTTTCTTAATTACTCTCTCTCTCTCTCATTGTTTTTTAAATAAATAGACTAAAATGACAAATTCCTTATTTATAAATAATAATAATATATCATTTTTATAATTGTATACATTTAAACCAGATTTTATAAAATAATTGATAATCTTTTCCAACTTAAAAACTTCGAAAATAACCAATCAATTCTTATTTAAACATTTAAATATCTAGAGAATAATCCATCAATTCTTAAGCAATCTTTAAAAATTCAGATGACAACTCATCATTTTTTATTAAAATTTTGAATATGAGTTAGTTATGTTGTATTATTTTTCTATGATAAAAAATATTATTATAAAAAAAGATATAGAAAAGATATTGTTAAAATGTAAAAAATATATAGAAAAGATATTCTTATAAAAATACTTAAAAAAATAAAATACATAATTTGTTTTTCTTATAAACAAACATATTATCTTAAATGTTAATACATAGAAATAAAAATAAAAAATTTAATTACAAATGAAAATAAAAATATTTAAAATAATAATCATGAATTTTTATAATAATAATAATAATAATAATAATAATAATAAAAGGGATATTAAAAAAATTATAACAATATAATAGTAATAAAAATTAAAATATAAAATGATATAATAAGGTAATTAATGAGTTATAATGATTAATAGGTAGAAAGGGTGCATTTGACCTATAAGTGAAAGTGTAAATATCTCTACCCTAAATGAGACCAATTTATAATTATTAATAATATAAAATAACATTTTATTTATTAATGATATTAAATGATACGAATTTTCAAGCTTTACTTGATACAAGAAATCCCGGATTATTCGAATCTACCCTTTGACGTCTTCGAGAGGTCTTGAATTTGTTGCTTCTTTTAATTTTTTTAATTAATTTCTAATTAAATTATTTAACCATAAATATGTGATTGATAAAATTTTAATTTATAATTAAAATATATAATATAAGAATCCAATGATACTTTTAACCATTTGTGATAATAATATTTTAGTGATAATCGCCAAATTCGACGAAAATTATTGGTGATATCGTTCTTATCTTCCAATATTAAAATCATAGTTTGTCAATTTTTCTATCGTTTAGTAGTACTTTTTTTTTCAATTAATTTGCATAAAATATTTTTAGTCTTTTATTATTTTATGCATTGTAAAAACAATAAATGCATACTCATAAGTCTCATCGAATTGATGCAATAAAGCTAGATGATGGTTAATAAATAGTTTTTAGAGCATTTTCAATAGTTTTTTTAAAATAAAGAAGTAAAAGTTAAAATTTCTAAAACAAATTATCTTCATCTCCAACAAATTGATTATTTTGGAGATTACACAATTAATTATATTAATAAAATATTATTTATCACTCATAAACATTTAATCTAAACGAATTTCATTGGTATAATGAATAAAAAACTATTTATCTCTTATAAATAATCATTTTTTGAGATATCTTCAAATTTGGAGATTTTCATCATCTATCTCTTACTCTCTCCATTTTGGATAAGGTTTTGGGGAATCTGTTGAAGCAAAAAATCCCCATTTTAGAGAAGTTGTTGGAGATGCTATTAGTTGGTATGTTAGAGCATCTCCAACACCTTATCCAGAATAGATAAAATGGGGATTTTGGACATTTTTTTTGTTCCAACAGATTCTCCAAATCTTTCTCCAAAATGGAGAAAATAGAAGAGATAGTGTAATTTTCTTCAAATTTGGAAAACTCTCTCAAAAAATGATTACAATGATAGATAAATTGTTTCTTATTATATTCCATCAATAAGAAATAATGAAATGAAATGTATAAGAGAAATAACTAATATTTTATTAGATATATACAATATTTTAATAATTTAAGTAATGATGTTATCTTCGAAATGAATAATCTGTTGGAGTAATGCAATTTTTGTTAGAGATTTTGGATTTTGGTTTTCCATTTTATATTTTTTTTGAAAAATTTGTTAAAGATGCTCTTGATAGCTGATAAACTAATTACATTTGATAAAAAATAGTTGAAAGGTTAATTGAAAAATGTAAAATGATAAAAAAATGATATGTTATTTAATTAGTAAATTTTAACATTTCATAATATATTTAAAACAAATCACTAATAATATAATATGTGCAAAAAGAACAACGAATATAGAAACAATCAAAAACTGTAAATTTTTATTAATAATAAACCCTTTAAACAGAGATGAATTCACAATGAAAATAAAACAAGGCTAGCTCATAATACTTGGAAAATTATTATTTCAATCACTCCCCTCTTTATGAAGAGTTGAAGACATATAGTCCTTCAACACTCCCCATTTTTAAATTAAATTATATTTTGTTTTTTAACTAAGGCTATGTTTGGCAAAAATAAGCTAAGCTAGCTTATAGCTTATAAGCTAGCTTTTCAAAACGCTACTTTGAGTAGCGTTTCAATAAGCTAGCTGTGGTCATCCAAACATGTACACTAGCTGATAAGCTAGCTTTTTTTGGCCATACATAGCCTAACTTTTATGGTTTAATTTATATATCACGAATTGTAAAGTTCTTAAAATAAGATTCCCCATCAATATATAATGTACATATCATGTTTGTAATCACATGACATAGCCAATCCATATAACCCTCTAAGAGAGGCTAAATTAACTTTCGTGCTTTTGATTTATAACATTAGTGCTTCAAGTTTGAATATCAGTTATAATAAATATTTTGTGTTATTCGTATGAAAAAACTGTTATGCATGAACCTTATCTATACTATATTATAAAACAAACATAAAAAACTCTTAATTACAACTCACTATGCTTTATGTACTATTATTTAAAGCTATCTACTTAAAAAACAACTTTTTAAACATAATGTACTATCATTTAATGTTAAATTACTTAATTTTCTACTTTACAAATTTTTATTATAATCTCTAGACGGTTATCTTTATCCTTAATCCTTATCTTTTATTCTAATCCCTAGCCCGTTATTCACCTTGGATGTTATCTTTATCCTTAATCCTCATCTCTAACCACCATCAGCGCTCAAATCTTTTCCATCCATATCCTTATATCACGGTTCAACAGAATTAGACGGAGATTAGGATGATTCTACTCATATATATTTGAATCAGGTTGTTCAGTCTCTTTGTTTTGTTTTTCAAGATACAAACAGCTTCAGTATCCAAACAGAGGCAAAGCTTCCAAGGTTCAATTCCTTCAATCTATTTTTTTGTTTATGATTGTAGTTATTTACAGTCATTTTTTTTTTTTTCGTTTTTCAAACAGAGTCAAAGTTTTCCCTGTTTCGTGTTCTTCAATCTTTTGTTTTTGTTGTTCAAGATTCAATTTCTAGGTTTTTTTAACATTCTTTTTTTGTTTTGTTTATGCTTGTAGTTATTTACGGTCAATCTTTTTTTTTCGTTTTTCAAACAGAGTCAAAGCTTTCCCAGACTCGTTTCCTTCAATCTTTTGTTTTTGTTGTTCAAGATTCAATTTCTAGGAATCATCTCTGAAGAGACTAAAGCAACAGGAGTGTTTTTGGAGTCTTTAAAATCTTTTACAAGATTATTCTTTAAGAGATTCGATTGCTCATAGTTGAGCAATATTCCATACAGAGTGCTGAGAGAAAGAGAATTTAAGTCTTTTGTCAGCTTAAGACATATTGAATAACTGTCCCAGCTTTTAGGACGACATTCTAAGAATTTTGTTAGGACCTCAAAATTAGAATAGGTCCTACCAACGGTTCTTAGATCAATGATTAAGCAGTTAAACCGCTGATGAACGTCAAAGAGAGATTCATTCTTACCAGCGATGAAACTTTCATACTGTCTTACCAAGTTAATCTTTCAAGTCTCTTGGATTTCAGTGGTGCCTTTGTATTGAACACAAATGGTTTCCCACATTTCTTTAGAAGTTTTAAGATGCATGATGGAATGGAAAACTTCATCAGGCAGAGCCATTGAGATAATGGTCTTTGCTCTTGCATCTATGCCTACCTTCTTTTTGTCTTCATCACTCCACTGTCTTATTTCCTTAACGACATAGCGTTCAGGGACAGCTTCAGTGGTGGCAGTAGCGGGAACTGCAGCTATAATTCTAACAGGTTCATAGGGTCCATTTTCTATATACTCAGGTATAGTACGATCAGCATCTTCAAGAAATAGCATCATTCGATTTTTTCATAGAGAAAAGTTATCTCTGCTAAATCGAGGAGGTTTAGAGACTGAACCATTATCATAGTAGTTAGTGTTTGTGTTAAGTGTCATTTGAGAATAGCACATAAGAGAATATAGCAAGATCTTGTTTATCAGATTAAACAGTCTGCTCTGATACCACTTGTTGGTCCCGGAGGTGCTTAACAAGTTTGTAAAGGGGGGGGGGGGTGAATACAAACACATAAATTTAAAGTTTAATAAATTGTTTATTGATAAATCAAACACAATTTACAAGTTTGTTGCGGAATAAGATTAAGACAGACTCAATCTAAACAAACTAAATAAACACTAAGATGGTTGCACAAAAATTTCAAAGAATGGGGGACTAAGGAATATAGAAAACAAATGTTTCTATTTGGAGTTCAAGGATTGAGCACACCCTCAGATGGAGGGGTGATCTTCCTATTTATACCCTATGCATTAAATGCATGGCAGGGCACTTTACACGTGGCGTTCACTGATTGGCTTTGAAAGTCTGACTTTGTAAGACATGATTTCGGCCGGATCATGAACAGTGTAGTTGACAAAGTTGTTGTACGAATTGTGACAAAGACATGTCCGTTCTGACACATCGTACTGAGTTGTGCAAGGTAAGACAAAAGGAAACTTGAGGTATAAGCTTTGTGATCATTCGATCGCTGAATATCTCTTCCTTCAGAGATACAAAGAAGTTCAGCTATCGCTGAAGTTTTTCTCATGTTCCTTCGCGTATAAGTAGAGTTGTCTTTGCTTCACTGATATACGCATCAGGTCACTAGTAGACTTCTCTTTGTTCAGCAGCTTCGTCTTCGATTCAGCTATGAACATCTGTTGACGCGAGACTTGTCTTCAGGGATTACGTTAACTGTTTACATCAGAAACTATCAGCGATAACTGAACAGACTCAGTGTTGGTCCCGAAGGTGCTTAACAAGTTTGTAGAAGGGGGGGGGGGTTGAATACAAACACAGAAATTAAAGTTTAATAAATTGTTTATTGATAAATCAAAATACAATTTACAAGTTTGTTGCGGAATAAGATTAAGACAGACTCAATCTAAACAAACTTAAGAAACACTAAGATGGTTGCACAAGAAATTCAGAGAATGGGGGATTTTTAGAGAGATAGAAAACAAGGGTTTCTATTTTGGAGTTCAAGGATTGAGCACACCTTCAGATGAAGGAGTGAGCTTCCTATTTATACCCTATGCATTAAATGCATGGCAGGGTACTTTACACGTGGCATTCATAGATTGGCTTTGGTAGTCTTACTTTTGGAGACATGCTTTTGGCCGCTTTATGAACAGTGTAGTTGACAGAGTTGGTGTACGATTTGTGGCAGAGACTTGTCCGTTCTGACACATTGTACTGGTTGTGCAAGGTAAGACAAAAGAAAACTTGAGGCATAAGCTTTGTGATCGTTGATCGCTGAGTATCTTTTCTTTCAAAGATAGAGAAGTTCAGCTATCGCTGAAGCTTTTCCTCGGGCTTCTTCGCGTAAGTAGATTCGTCTGGTCTTCGCTGATATCCGCATCAGGTCACTAGTAGACTTATCTATTGTTCAGTGGCTTCGTCTTCGATTCAGCTATGAACTATGTTGGCGCGAGACTTGTCTTCAGGGATTACGTTAACTGTGTTACATAGGAAACGATCAGTGATGACTGAACAGACTCAGTTTGATCGCTGAAAGTGAAACACATACATATTAATGTTTACAGAAAGGTCATCAGCGATAACTGAACAGACTCAGTCTGATCGCTGATGATGAAACATTAATACATATAATAACGTAATTTTCACTAAGTATAAAAGAGGGTCGTTATCAAATCACTGAGAGAGTTTGGATCAACAATCTCCCCCTATTTGATAATGACAAAGTAACAAAAGAAAATTACTTTTTGATTCAAAATATAGGAATAAAAAGGACTCATAGAATGCATGTCCCAATTACTATTTTGAGGGATCTTTTACAGTACTGATAGGGTTAAGTACATCACTGCAATTTTCATTTAATTCAGGGATAGAATTACAAGATATGAAAATCATAAGTACAAGTGACTAACTAACTACTGTAAGTATAACTAACAGATTACAGAGAAGAAAACTAATCTATCAGCTATAAGAAGATTTAGGAGGATTGATCATATACTCAGGTATTTCTTCTCCTTTCTGTCTTCGTTCCAAAGATTCTTGACTGATAATTTCTTTAATTTTTTCAGCAGCAGGGAAGAAGTCACACCATAAGCATAAGAGATCCTTGAGATGATTCAGAGGACAGATAGGAATCTCAGAGATTCTTTGAAATCTGAGTTCCTCATCATCATCTCTGAAGAATATTCCATAAGGCTTGTCGATTACTTGACCAGCTTGGAAGGGACCACCAGGAGGCAGAGATAAGTCCAGAACTGAAAGATCAGGAGGAGGACCAAACAGTGCATCTCTTGAAAATTTGATAGAAGTTTCATTCCTGATGATGGCGACATCTTCAGAGGAGGAGGACCCAATTTTTCTCTTGAGTTTCAAAGATTTGGGAGGAAGAGGAGATGGCAGCTTTAGTACAGAAACGACTCTATTTATGAGGGCTTCAAGGAGTCCTTCAACGTAGCCTCTGTATGTAGATTTGGATTTCTTCAGCGCATCCCAGAACTCTAACCATTCCGTAAATCCGAAGCTTTCAAGTTTTGATACGTACATTGCTTTTTGGGTTCCATCCTCTCTGGTAATCTCCATGGTCACTGAGAGTTGATCTTTCTTCTTGCGACCAGAGATAGTCACGGCTGATATTGGAAGAAGATCAGAACGATAATCCATCTTTTGTTTGCACCATTCGATAGACTTATCGTTGATCTCTTGTTCTTTGAAGCGTTCCTCTTCAATTTCTTTCAGTAGTGCTGCTTGAACTTCCACAGGTTTGCTTTTCAGCTTTTTGTCCCTAACTTGAGAGGATTGAATCTTTAAAGCGAGTTGGGCATCTCGTTTGCATTCAGCGATCAGCTTCTCAGCTTTGGCAGATTCTTCTCTTTCAGCTTCAGTGAGGAAGTCGAGCTCTGTGGATGTTTGAAGAGGGATTTTCAGCCGTTGACTTTCTAGTTGAGCGATCATTTCAACTCTTTTCTTCACCACTTCCTCTGACCAATGAGATGGTCGAGAGGGCCTTCCTGGATGGACCAGGGAATCTTCTTCTTCTTCATCAATCTCAGCAATAGAGATTGGGATTATTTCTTCAGCGATAGCAGCTGGAATTATTTGTAGTTCAGAACCCTTAAGCAGGGGTGAGAACTGTCTGGTTAGAAAAAGAAGGAAAGAAGGGATAAGTGTATTTTTTAGAACGAGAGAGATAAAGGCTAGAAAGGAATAGGGGTTTGGAAAGAGTAGAAGAGTGGTACAATTGAAAGACATACCTGAGAAGGATGCTCCCCCTCAGATTGTGATCCAGTCCTCAAGCATTCTTCAGCGATTGGTTGCTTGTATTTGCTTTGCGAAGGAACACTTGAAGATGTATCACCTCTCACCCCTGTTTTGACAACCTCTTGCGAAGTTGTCCCTGATACGACGTTCGGCTTAGAGAACCACATAGATTGGTCTTCATCGTCGTCGTCGTCATCGGAGGGCTGATCCTTTTCTTGATCATCAAGATCTAGATCATCTTCCTCTTCATCGTCTTCTTCCTCATCCTCTTCAAAGAGAATGGAGTGAATTGATGAGGATTCTTTTGCCTTCTCCCCCTCAGATTGAGAGGGAGGTTCCTTTGGAGTCTTAGCTTCCCCAGCAGCAATAGAAGTTTCTTCAGTTTTCTCCCCCACTTTGTCATTATCAGCGGTAGGGGATTGTTCAGCTGCTGGAGTAGCTGTTGAAGCTTTTAGCACTTGAACGTCAGCCTCCAGACGCTTAACCCGGTCTTCAACCGCAGGTATGTCGCATGTGGCATCATGAATGAATTCCACAGCGATGTTGAGGTTGGTACGATCATCTTCAGTGAAGGAGGGAGGCAGCGTTGGAGCTGGTGCATTCACTTTATGTAGAATTTGCTGAAGAAGGGACGTGCAGAGGTCCACCTTTGAAGAGAGACCCTGAACTTCAGCGGTAAGGGACTCAAATCGCCCTTGAAAGAGTCGAGAGGACTCTCTGAGTTGGACGACTTGTTCTTCAACAGCTGAAAGTTGAGAGTTCTCAGCTTTAGATGAGCAAGTGGCGGTCAACTTCTTCAGCTCCTCACCAGCCTGATTGACGGCGTTGGTGGTTTCATTGATGGTGTTGGTGAGTGCATCCACCTTTTCTCCTAGACTGTTGACATGCGTGTCAACAGTCGCTAAGCTAGGACCTGAAAATAATGTTAGTTCAGATATGGGCTTATTTGGAGAGGGGGGGAGAGAAGTGTTTAGGAGTATAGGTGTACCTGACGTATCAAAGATTTTGTAGAACTGCATAGATTCCTCAAAAGTTTGATGCTCAGGTCCTATAGGGAAAGAAGAGGTGGAGGGTTCAGAGACCAAGTGAGGAGAGAAGGGAAGAGTTTTGGGGATAGAAGTAGGGATGGGGTTAATCTCAGGGAATGAGATAGTAGGTGGGGTTACTGATGATGTGACAGCGAGTGAGATCGCTGACACGGCAGTATGAGTGACTGCTGAAGTTGTGGAGGAAAGACCCACAAAAGCATCTAAGGTAGCTTGTTGAGAAGCTCCCTCAGGTATAGTACTAGAAGGTGTACTTTACTTAGTCTTTTTGGCCTTTTTGGAAGGACCAATCGGACTAGCTGATGGTCGTTTAGAAGTAGTGGTAGCGACAGGGATAATAGACGAAGGAACCGTCTGCGTGGTCGCTGAATATGAAGAAGAATGGAGAGAGAGACGAGAGCGAAGGAGAGAGATACTTACCTCGTCGGCGAGTGGCTTGACCTCCAGTGATCGTTGACCAACCCTGGCAAAGGTGCCATCATCTTTGGTGGGATAGGTGTTGGGATAGAGGAATTTGATATACGTGCATATGAAACGTACGTATGAGATCTTGGGATCTCGTTCAGGCTTCTCTAATCTCGACCTCAGATCTTCAAAGATGGCTGTGGCGTAGTCAAAGTTTTGACCAGCGATAACGGAGTAGGCCATCTGCAGTTGTGTTTTGCTGGCTTGATCCAGTGAACCACTCTTCCCACTCATGCACTGAATTATGTGCGAGAAGATAAAGTTCAGTTGTGATGGCATCTGAGCTTTTAGGATCTTGGTGAGCTTCTTGTTAGGAATATAAGATCTTGGTTTGTTTTCCCAACAATAGCCCATTGCGTCTAGGAAGGATATCAGCTCATCATCAGTGGGGAGTGCGTCGAACCCACTCTTTGGTTTGTCAGGGAATCTTAAAGATTTCCTGAGGCTAAGAGCGGTCATGCTCCCTGGCCCTAATTCCGTGCTGAACGAGATAGCAGGGACTCGTTCGCCTTTCCTGTTGGTAAGTTCAGTTGCATCAGCAGTGAACCGGAACTGCTGAAGTAGAGTCTTGGAGGGCTTAGGATCCACAGTGATCGCGTAAGCTATGCATGACTGCTTGAGGAATTCAGCAGCTTCCACCAGATGTGGGTATTTGTCAGCTTTGAAGTCGAGTCTGGCCAAATTTTCAGTGAGAGCGAATCGTACATGCTTGGAAGCAACGATTGAAGACTGTGTCATTTCTGTTATGGAAAGAGGCATAATAGAAGAAATGATTTAGATTAAAAATAATATGATTACCAGTTTCCATAGAAGAAGGGAAACTGGAAAATTATCAAGTTATTTTTAGGAGAAAAATAGTGTTCTGGGTAGAAAGAATGAAGAACACTTTAAAACCAAAAGGTTTTTATTTAAAAACATAAAATCAGAAGGAATGATCTTTAGTTTTTACAAAAAAACGTTTTATAAAATCCATAGAAAGCGAGTAGGATTTTAAAAGAATAAAAAGCATATGAACAAAGCATATAAACATGAAATAAACCTGTGTATCTTGAAGAAAAAGAGTTGCATATTCAATATTCTGGGTTTACTTGCTTGAGTGTTCTTGAGAGAATGTTTCTTGCTTTGAAAGTTTTGAAAGCGTAAACCGTATAAAGGAGAGAATAATTCCTTTTATACGAAGAGAGAGAAGAGAGAGAATGAAGCGGGAAAAGAAATCATCATGACATTGACACGTTCCACGAAGTTGATTGGATAGGAGGGCAACGGACGAACGTGTCAGAAAAGGCATGTCGTGGATTGTCGGTTCAAATGACGTCATAGAGGAGAGAGACTGTTCATTTGTCCGTTGAAATGATCACTGAAGAAAAATCAGCGATAGATTTTCCTTTTTAAAAGTATCCCTAATTGTAAAGATAGGGATAGATTTTCCTTTTAAAGGATCACTGACTGGAAATATCAGTGATTAATGTATTTTTCAAAAAGCTTTTAATCATTTGAAGAAAGTTCAGTAATTAAAGTTTATATTTTGAAGAAAAACATCTTTGAGGGAGAGAGAACATACCTGAGAGTCAGAATGTTTATCAGAGAGAATGATGAGAGGGGAACTTTTGATTACTGACACAATACATGAACTCTGAAGAATTATTCTTCGAGGTTCAGCATTCCAAGCTCACTGATGAGAAAGTTGAACCTTGTCTCATCAAGAGGTTTGGTGAATATATCAGCAAGCTGAAAGTCAGTAGGGATAAAGTGAAGTTCAATATCACCATTCATCACATGATCTCTGATAAAGTGATATCTGATCTCTATGTGTTTTGTCTTTGAATGTAGCACTGGATTATTTGCTATAGCGATAGCACTAGTGCTGTCGCAATAGATAGGAATCTTTGACAGCTGAAGGTTATAATCTAATAGTTGATTTCTCATCCATAAGATTTGTGAACAACAGCTTCCAGCGGCTACGTATTCAGCTTCAGCTGTGGAAGTGGACACAGAATTTTGCTTCTTGCTTGTCCAGCTTACCAGCTTTCCTCCCAAGAGTTGACATCCTCCAGTGGTACTTTTTCTGTCAAGTTTACAGCCTGCAAAATCACTATCAGAATAACCAGTTAGATCGAACCCTGAGTCTTTGGGATACCAAAGACCGAGGTTAGGAGTTCCTTTCAGATATCTGAAAATTCGCTTTACAGCGATCAGATGGGATTCCTTGGGTTCAGATTGATAGCGTGCACATAAACAAGTAGAGTACATGATGTCAGGTCGGCTTGCTGTAAGATACAGCAATGAGCCTATCATTCCTCTATAGGCAGTGACATTAACAGGTTTTCCAGATGGATCCTTGTTAAGTGTCAGCGGTGGTGCCATAGGAGTTTTCATCGCTGAAGTTTGTGTGAGATCAAACTTCTTTAGCATATCTTTAACATACTTACCTTGGCAGATAAAAGTACCTTTGTCAGATTGTTTAATATGAAAACCAAGAAAATATGTCAGCTCACCCATCATACTCATTTTATATTCTTTCTTCATTCTTTCAGCGAAGCGAGTACATAGAGATGGGTTAGTAGAACCAAATATTATGTCATCGACATATATTTGTACAAGAATTATATGACCTTTTATCTTCCTGAAAAATAACGTGTTATCAATCTTGCCACGTTCAAAATTTTCAGAGATAAGAAAAGATGAGAGAGTGTCATACCAAGCACGAGGGGCTTGTTTTAGACCATAGAGAGCCTTATCCAATTTATAAACATAATTTGGATGCTTAGGGTCATAGAACCCTGGTGGTTGTTCTACATAAACTTCTTCATTCAGTTTTCCATTTAGAAAAGCTGATTTTACGTCCATTTGATAAACGATGAAGTCTTTATAGACTGCATAAGCTAAGAATAGTCGAATTGCTTCGAGCCTGGCCACAGGGGCAAAGGTTTCATCATAGTCTATGCCTTCCTCTTGTCTGTATCCCTGAGCAACAAGTCGAGCCTTGTTGCGGGTTACAGTTCCATGTTCATCTAACTTGTTTCTAAACACCCATTTGGTGCCTATTACAGTTTTATCAGATGGTCTAGGAACGAGATTCCAAACTTTGTTTCGAGAGAATTCAGTCAGCTCTTCTTGCATAGCGCTGACCCAGTTTGGATCTCTGAGGGCATCATCAGTCTTCTTTGGTTCTATTAAGGAGAGAAAGTTTACAAAGAGACAGATATTACCTGAGCTTCGTCGTGTCTGAATACCTGCATCTGGATTACCAAGAATTTGATCTATGGGGTGATCTCTGGTCCATCGCTGAGCAGGAGCAAGATTTCTTATTTCAGCGATAGGATCAACAATAGGAGCAGTCGCTGATGAAGATGCTTGAGGTTCATCAGCTAGTAATTGTTGAACATTAGATACACCAATGCTTTCAGAAGGGTTTTCAGACGTAGATGGATTTGATGGTAGAAGTGTGTTTAGAGGTTCAGCTGAAATCCATGAGTTGGATTCAGCGGTGGGAGGTATGATGCTTGGTTCTTCATCAGCAACTGGAGTTTCAGTGTGCTGATGGTTTGAGAAGAAAGGTTCAGTTCCTCTATAGTGAGAGATCATCCAAGTATTCAGTTCTTCATTGTCAGCGATTGGTTTAGAGTTCGCTGAGCGCGTTTCATCAAACGTGACATGAATGGTTTCTTCTACGGTTTGTCTTCTTTTGTTGAAAACTCTGTAGGCTTTGGAGATGGAGGAATATCCTAAAAATATTCCATCATCGGCTTTTGGGTCGAACTTTCCAAGTTGATCTTTGTTGTTTAAGATAAAGCACTGACAACCAAAGATATGAAGAAAGCTGATAGAAGGCTTCCTTCCAAGAAAGAGTTCATAAGCTGTCTTCCCAAATCGCTTTATTATCAGCGATCTGTTTTGAGTAAAACATGCAGTGTTTACAGCTTCTGCCCAAAATTGAGTAGGGAGGTGAGAATCGCTGAGCATTGATCTAGCAGCTTCTATGATCGTTCTGTTTCTTCTTTCAGCGACTCCATTTTGCTGAGGTGTTCTTACTGAAGAGAAGTTGTGAGAGATTCCCTTGTTCTCAAAGAAATGGTTCAGGGAACTATTTTTGAATTCAGTTCCATGATCACTCCTTATTGATCGAACAGTAAGATTATTCAGCACTTCCATCTTTTTGACAAAAGATATTAGTTCTTCTGGAGTATCATTCTTACAGCGAAGAAAAATAACCCAGGTGTAGCGAGAATATTCATCTACAATGACAAGCGTATATTTCTTTCCATCTATTGATTGGATATTGACAGGGCCAAATAGATCCATATGCAAGAGCTGAAGAGGACTTGTTACTGAGGAAACTTGTTTCGACTTGAAACTAGCTCTTGTTTGTTTTCCTTTTTCACATGCTGAGCAGAGAGATTCTTTAGCATATGAGTGCTGAGGAAGACCAGAAACCAGTTCCTTAGATGAGAGAGAATTCAGGGTTTTGAAGTTTAGATGAGAGAGCCTTTTATGCCATAGCCAGTTGACATCAGAAGAGGCCTTAGAGAGAAAACATAAATTATCAGTGATAGTAGAGTCCATATCTATTACATAGACATTTTCTCTTCTATAACCACTGAGAGCAAGTTTTCCTTTTTCATCTACCACTGAACATGCTTTCTTAGAAAAGCGAACTTCGTAGTCTTTGTCACATAGCTGACTGATGCTTAGAAGATTGTGCTTCAGTCCATCTATATAAGCGACTCTTCGAAAGGTAGTTGTCCCATTGCTGAGGACACCAAACCCACGGGTAAATCCTTTTCCATTTCCACCAAAGGTCACAGAGGGACCTTTCTCTTCCTTGTATTCAGTGAGCATGTCTCTTTGTCCAGTCATATGACGAGAACATCCGCTATCGAGATACCAGATGCCCTTTGTGCATACATAAGGAAGACTAAGCTTTGTTTGGTACCCACTTTTCAATGGGTCCTTCAGAGTTAGTGGATAAGGAAGATTCAACAGTCTTCACTGCTGATGAAGATTCAGCTTCAGTGGTAATCTTCACTTTGGTTAATTTCTTAACCTTAGTGGTATTTTTCACTTTGGTGACTTTATTTGCCTTAGAGGCATTTTTCTTCACTTTGGCTGTTTTATCAGCTTCGGTGGTATTTGGACACTTGCTCGCAATATGGTCAGTGAATCCACAGTGATAACATTTTCTATATCTGATTGTGGATTTATAACCAAAAGGTTTTGAAAACTTAAGATGAGCAGGTCCAGCTCCAAGAATGCCTTTAGCACGAGATCTGGGAGGAATTTTTATTTCTTCAGATTTCACGGGCTTTAGATCAACCTTCAGCTTTGGAGGACAGATATCAAAGATTTCTGTCACTGAGCTAGAAGGTTTATCCACTGAAGGTTTGGAGGGAACTTTCAGTTTGGTTTTCTTGGAAGCCTTCTGAGGGAGAATAGACTTTCCTTTATCTGCAGGCTTAGATCTTGCAGATATCTCCTCAGGGATGGGATTAGAAGAAGAACAGGGATAGAATTGATTATAAGAAGTGTCAAAGAAAGATGTGACAAAAGTTCCAAACTTAAGCGAGGAACTTTCTTCTTTAGGATCATCCTGTGGTGTCCAAAAACCAAGACCAGTTTTATCACTTTCAGGAGTTTGAGCATTTATTATCTCAGAGATCTTTGTTGATGATTTGCACCATTTTTCAACATGAGCCTTTTCTGCTTTTAGAGCAGCGATGGCTTGTTCGCGTTCAATGCTGATGATTTCATTTATAATGACTTGATCTTTTAGCTTTTCTTCTAAAAGATTTAGTTCACTGATCTTTTCATGACATTTCTCTAGCTCTTGTGTTAAGTAAACATTTTTATTTTCAGCTTGAGTTTTGTCGTTTAGAGCATTATAAAGGTCAATCGTCAGCACATCAACAGCGCGACTTCTCTCAGCTTCAGGCAGAGAGGGATTTGTTGAGATAGATACCTGAGATGATATGTAGCTCATAGAAGGTTCAGATGGTTCTTCTACTTCTTCTTTAATCTCAGCCATGAGGCAAAGATTAGCGACTTCTTCTTCATCAGAAGATGATTCTTCTGATTCAGCCCAGTCATGTTCTTCAGCGATGAGACCTTTACCTTTTTGCTGATAGCTTTTCAGCTTTTGATATTTGTTTTTCAGCTTATGGTATTTGTCATCACTGGATCTTCTTGAGGTATAAGGTTTGAAGACCTTTTTAGACCTGCACTCACTAGCAAAATGTCCAATTTTTTCGCAGTTATAGCAAGTGGCTGTAGCCTTATCAACCGGAGTTGATTTTGGCTTTTCAGTAAGAGAGAGAGGTTTACTTCTTCGGAAGTTACTCTTTCTTGCAAATCTCTTAAAAGAGTTTGTCAAGAGTGCTAAGGACTCATTAAACTCTGAAAGATCAGGGTCTGATAAATCCTCAGATTCAGAATCTAACTCAGTGATGGTGAGAGTAGATCGCTGGGATGGAATTATCTCTGATGAGACTAAAGCAACAGCAGTGCTTTTGGAGTCTTTAGAATCTTTTACAAGATTCTTCTTCAGGAGATTAGATTGCTCATAGTTGAGCAATATTCCATACAGAGTGCTTAGAGAGAGAGTATGTAAGTCCTTTGTCAGCTTAAGACATATTGAATAACTGTCCCAGCTTTCAGGAAGACTTTCCAAGAATTTTGTTAGGACTTCAGAATTAGAATAGGTCCTTCCAACAGTTCTTAGGTCAATGATCAGGCAGTTAAACCGCTGATGAATGTCAGAAAGAGATTCATTCTTACCAGCGATAAAACTTTCATACTGTCTTACCAAGTTTATCTTTCGGGTCTCTTGGATTTCAGTGGTGCCCTCATATTGAACACATATGGTTTCCCACATTTCTTTAGAAGTTTTTAGATGCATGATGGAATGGAAAACTTCATTAGGCAGAGCCATTGATATAATGGTCTTTGCTCTTGCATCTATGCCTACCTTCTTTTTATCTTCATCACTCCACTGTCTTATTTCCTTAACGACATATCGTTCAGGGACAGCTTCAGTGGTGGCAGTAGCGGGAACTGCAGCTATAATTCTAACAGGTTCATAGGGTCCGTTTTCTATATATTCAGGTATAGTAGGATCCGCACCTTCAAGAAATAGCATCATTCGATTTTTCCATAGAGAAAAGTTATCTCTGCTAAATCGAGGAGGTTTAGAAAGTGAACCATTATCATAGTAGTTTGTGTTTGTGTTTAGTGCCATTTTAGAATAGCAAGGAAGAGTATACAGCAAGATCTTGTTTATTAGATTAAACAAACTGCTCTGATACCACTTGTTGGTCCCGAAGGTGCTTAACAAGTTTGTAGAGGGGGGGGGGGGGGTTGAATACAAACACAGAAATTAAAGTTTAATAAATTGTTTATTGATAAATCAAAATACAATTTACAAGTTTTTTGCGGAATAAGATTAAGACAGACTCAATCTAAACAAACTTAAGAAACACTAAGATGGTTGCACAAGAAATTCAGAGAATGGGGGATTTTTAGAGAGATAGAAAACAAGGGTTTCTATTTTGGAGTTCAAGGATTGAGCACACCTTCAGATGAAGGAGTGAGCTTCCTATTTATACCCTATGCATTAAATGCATGGCAGGGTACTTTACACGTGGCATTCATAGATTGGCTTTGGTAGTCTTACTTTTGGAGACATGCTTTTGGCCGCTTTATGAACAGTGTAGTTGACAGAGTTGGTGTACGATTTGTGGCAGAGACTTGTCCGTTCTGACACATTGTACTGGTTGTGCAAGGTAAGACAAAAGAAAACTTGAGGCATAAGCTTTGTGATCGTTGATCGCTGAGTATCTTTTCTTTCAAATATAGAGAAGTTCAGCTATCGCTGAAGCTTTTCCTCGGGCTTCTTCGCGTAAGTAGATTCGTCTGGTCTTCGCTGATATCCGCATCAGGTCACTAGTAGACTTATCTATTGTTCAGTGGCTTCGTCTTCGATTCAGCTATGAACTATGTTGACGCGAGACTTGTCTTTAGGGATTACGTTAACTGTGTTACATAGGAAACGATCAGTGATGACTGAACAGACTCAGTTTGATCGCTGAAAGTGAAACACATACATATTAATGTTTACAGAAAGGTCATCAGCGATAACTGAACAGACTCAGTCTGATCGCTGATGATGAAACATTAATACATATAATAACGTAATTTTCACTAAGTATAAAAGAGGGTCGTTATCAAATCACTGAGAGAGTTTGGATCAACACTCAGTATGATCACTGATAGTGAAACACTAATACATATTAAATGTTTATAAGAAAGATTATCAGCGATAACTAAACAAACTCAGCATGATCGCTGATGGTGAAACACTAATACATATTAAACGTAATTTTCACTAAGTAAAGAAAAGGGTCGTTATCAAATCACCGAGAGAGTTTGGATCAACAGATGAAGATTAGTTCTAATAGATATAGCTCCATCTCTATTTAAAGTCATCTTTTGTTTGGAAATATCTTGTTTCTTCTCTAATTTTTATTTTTGCAGAAAACGTTAATATTGATGAGGAGGTGTCACATTTATTGATTATAAAGGGATTGCATCACTTACCTAGAGAATTTGAACATGAACTTCATACTTCTTTTGTTCTAGCAATATAAACACATTTGCAAATGTAACATTTTGTTCTATTTAGCAAACAATCTATAAACATATTTGCACACTTAACTCTTCTTTGTTTTTTTAAGGAAAAAGCAATAACACGTTTAAAAACGTAACATTTTTTGCTTTTCTAGGATTTTTTTGTTAAATAGCATATGTTATTCATTATTGTTTCCCAATAAAATGTCAGATCCCGCTGCTTTGCGCGAGTCCACAACTAGTTGATTAGTAATAAATAAGTCAGTAACAACCCCCTCCTCCTTAAACAAACACACACACATATATATTAATGGTCGAGATCATGGGATCCTCCAAACCCTGAATAGAAGCGAGAATACGGTCGTATGGATCGAAATCCAAACCCAAATGGGAAATTGATATTTTTATGTGTAATGTTGTTCCAAACTCACATACGCCTCAATAAAAAAAACTCTTCAGTTTTATTTGCACCCCATCGGCCCATCGACGTACCCAAATATGTATTTCTCTCATTTTCATCGTCTACCTGTTAGGTTTACTTCGAGAACTACAAGCTTTTCTTTGGAAACGAAGTTGACAAATGTTAGCACAGGGAGGGGAAGGTGGTTTGGGTGGGGAAATGCAAAACAAGAAAGAGACAAGAATGCTTATCGTTTAACAAATATTTTTAACAATGTCAATCAGAGGGACACTTTTCTAAGCAAAATGCATATTGTAGTGACTATTTCTGTATTATAAAAGGTTAAGGACGATTTTTGTAGTTTTTGTAAACCACAGGGACCAAAATTGTAGTTTACTCTTTTGAAACTTAAGGGGTGTTTGGTATTGCTTATTTAAAACAACTTAGCGTTTTTTTATTAAAATTGTTTATCAGCTTATATGGTGACAAAAATGAGTATTATAAAAAGTGTTTGGATTAACTTATTATGGTAAAAAAACATAATAAGCTTAAGTTGTTATTTAGGGGTGTTTGAGATTACTTATATATATAAAATAAGTAAAAAAATCATAAACATTTTTCAAATAAGTTGATAAGTTAAAACTAAATGACTTATAAAAAAATGTTTATCTCCGGTTTGACACCGCTATAAGCACTCTTATTTTTTCTCCATCAAAACACTAAAAGTGTTTATCTTCGATACCACACTGTAATAAGCTAAAAAACCCCTTTAAATAAGCGACCCTAAACACCCTTAAACACAATTTTCAAAGATAATGAAACATATTTTTGTATATTTGGTTCAACAAACATACAAACCCAAATTTCCCAATCCAAATAAGAAGTGGGAAGAAGTTTTCTTGAAATCTTCCCGCCAAGAGTTCATGAAAATCAAAAGCAAATCAAAATCTCCACGCCAACATTCCTCGTTCACTTCACATGATTAGATCTTGTCGACTCACTGTGCATTGATCATCCTCGAATTCTGATCCGTAATCGGTATACATCGTAGGTATGTAAAGAAATATTCCAATCGATAATGTCTTGTTTTGAATTATTTCTTTTTAACGTATGAAAATTTTCTTCGAATTTAGTTTCCAGTGTTCAGAATGTTAGTGTTTCGATCAAAAAGTGATATTTATATGTTCAATTTGGACCATTTAAGTGGATCTGTTGGTGAATGTTGCCATTTTAAGCTCACGTAGTTAAGGTGTTTGATGAAATGCTTATGTGGTTTGTTTCAGTGTGAATGATTTCTATTTACCGTATGAACTTTTTCTTCGTATCCAGTTCCGAATGTTAGTATTTCTCTTAAAAGTGATATTTATATGTTCAATTTGCACCATTTAACTGTATTTGTTGGTGAATGTTGCCATTTTAAGCTCACGTAGTTAAGGTGTTTGATGAAATGCTTATGTGGTTTGTTTCAGTGTGAATGATTTTTATTTACCCTATGAACTTTTTCTTCGTATACAGTGCTGAATGTTCAGAATGTTGGTATTTCTATTAGAAGCGATATTTATATGTTCAGTTTGCATCATTTAAGTGTATTTGTTGGTGAATGCTGCCATTTTATGCTCACGTAGTTAAGGTGTTTGATGAAATGCTTATGTGGTTCGTTTCAGTGGTGTAAGGGTTTTGGGACAATTGGAAGAACGAGATGTATGGACGCAAGGCGTGTCAACTCGTTAAAGAGTTTGTGAGCAGTGACTCGGGGCAGCTCATAGTCTTCAATGTAAACTCTATTTCCCTGTCAATTCTTTTAAAATTTACAAGAATTAAGGATGTGGTTTATAATGAATGGTGAATTTGTTGTCTTTGTGTCATATAAGTATATAACCAAGGGAGATTCATATTTGTGAATGCAGACCAGTTGCCCAAGGGAGTTTTCCTTGGGTTAGAACTTTGATAAACATGTCAAATTGCTCTGCTGAGCTTTTGTGAAACCATCTAGACAAATTTTTATCATCCCATATTACGGTGAATGATTCAAAAATGACATGTTCTTGAAGTGAAGAAACTGGTTATTAGTGGTTGTTGTGACAATAAAAGGCGATTTTTAGTTCTTTTTTATATTGATTTTCTGCAAATTCTGACACTATTAGCCCAACTAGGACACATGAAATTAAGAAAAGTAAAAGACAAGAAACTTTTAACCATAACCCATTATTCCATAACCATTCTTGAGAAGGTAACTCAATTTAGATGGAATGAGCCAAAGGAGTCCCCATATGATAAATGTGAAATCCTATATGGTTCCTTCCTGCCAGCTATTTACGTTTTCTGTTTTCAAGGAGACTAATTCTAAATTGTTCAAATGTCAAGATTGCATTTGAGTTTCCGAAAAAGCATGCTTTCAGCCCTTGTCGTGCAATGCTGTGTCAAATTTTGGAAATGCGTTGTCTTTGTTATTGTTAAATAGTGATATTTCCTAAATCTACCTCCTACCATGAAGCACACCACACAATCTATTTTTACTTTATAGTCTACATGGTGTTTTTGTTGTGAATAACTTATGCTTATTCAAACGGATTGAGTGACATTAGATATAGACACCTTTCAACTAGAGAAATGTGGGTTTTTGGCTGTCCAAACAAGATTTTGGGGAAATGTAAGTTTGTAATTGTTTCCATTCTGATGTAGAATGATCTATTTGCTCAAGTCATTGAGGAATGTGATGGGCATCTTCTTCAACTTCAAGCCTTGTTGAGGTAATCCTTTGCTTCATTTTATCTTTTGTGCTCTTTTCTTTTTCACATGTTTACCTTGTATGTATGTATTATCTACTTATGTATGTACGCCTCTATGCTTTTAGGTATATTTATGTGTAGGTGTGTGTATATATATGCATGTGTCTGTCATGTGTATCTTTTTTATTACAAAATGTTCATATAACTGCCTGCTCACTAAGATTGAATGATACGGATACCTCAATACATTAGACATGCAATGGACGCAGAGATCTATTGTTCAAGACGGGAAGAAATGAAATTGTTAATTTGTTATTGAAAGTTGAAACCATCCGAGTCTAGGAGTCAAGCAGACAAGTGATCTCAGTGTGCTATTGGACCCCTTTTCTTCTTTTACTAGCTTAATGTTTAAAGGGAACGGTTTTCTATAGGACAAATACATGCACTTGTGAATGTGAAGTGCAACTTCTGCAATGGTATAATCACACCAACTTTACCAGAAAGTAACTATTTGTTCTGTTTTGATGCAATTCCTATTTTCTAGTAGTGTAACCACAAACCTGAACATGAGATTGTTGTTGTTCTGTATTCTCAGTTTCTCTTCTTTATCATGTGGGAGCATTCAGTGGCAATGACAATTTGTAAGGTCCAGCTATTTATCCCTTAACCTAATGTGTGACAGGAAGATGCAAGTAGAAGGATCTGACAATCAGACAACTAAAAACGCTGATCATTTTGGGGCACTCGTCCACCACCTTTCGTTGGTCCGCAATAAGCGTTGTCTCATGGCTTATGTGTAATCACTTGACAGAACGAGCTGTTCATTTTTCTACTCTAATTTCCATCACTAGTGGCATCTATGTTTATGTTGTTCTATTTAACAGACACAATCGGGCTGAAGTCATTCAAAATTTGGGGTGGACCATTGAGCGTGTGCTCCCTGAAGAAATTGAGGAGAAACTTAGCAGCTCAGAGAAAGAATACTTCAAAAACCATTCTGCAACTTTACAATCTTACATGTCAGATTTGGATCTTGATTTGGCTGTGGTAAGTTACCTAATTTCCTGCTATTTTGGCATAAGAATCACATCTCAGGAGAGGAATCAGACAGTTTTTTGATCTTTGATTATAGTTTTTTCATGAAACTTGAAACATTTATAATTTCTTGATTGTTTTATGAGAAGATGATCAATTGATGTCTAAAACATCTTATCAATGACTCAAACAGTATGCAAGTCCCTGAATTTGTTTCATGAACGCATTGGATTTTGCCTAAGCTTTAAAATAGCCGGTTAGGGGCAAGCCTAGGTCACCCTTTCCTTATTTAAAGTCACAGGTTTAAGCCATGTAAACAGCCTCATTGCAACTTGCAAGGAAAATATTGTGTGCATAGACTTTTCTCCCCAACCCTTGCAAAACGAAGGAGCCTTGTTGCACATGAATTAACCTTTTTCAAATTGCTGAGTGCATGTTGATGTTGCCCCTTTAGCAACATCGTTGTCAAAAGCTCTTCATATCATATAATGGATTGACTATTCAGCTATGATTAGTTGATTACAGTGACTGGGTGTAAATAGTAATTGTTTTGGTGGTAAAAGAAAGAAGTTTGAATCTGTTTACTGATCACAAATCTATAGGAGTTCCACTAATATGCCAACTGTTACATATCTAAACTAATTTGACCTTGAACTTGCATGATTTTCGTGTGTTTTTTAGGACATGGTGCCACCCAAGGATCCCTACATCAAGGTGCGGGTACTTGAAGAAATCGGTAACGTTGTGCTCAGTGATCAGTTAGCTAACCTTGCAAGGCATGCAATTCTCTTTCTTAGGCGAACTGATGCAGAGCAATACATTTCTCAGGTATTTCTCTAAAGGGCAAAATGCAACAAAGTTTGGTTTAGTTCCTATTTTAGTGTAATGAAGAACTTATTTTTTTTCTCAAATGTTGCAAAATTTTCTATTTTGTACCCATTTTGATCGGTAACCTGATAATCTTCAAGGTCGGTAATAATGTTTTTGGTGCCCAAGGGAGAAAATACTCACAAGTGCCCCAGTTCAAAAAAAAAAAAAACTAAATGTTTTGGTGTTTTTAACAATGTTAAATTTGATGTTATTGAGCAACAAATCCACATACTATGTGCACTTGGGATAACATTAAAACTTTTGGTCGATGGTTTTTTATTCTAAAAAACTTCATATAAATGCAAAGTATCAGCCATATTGTCATAAACCATTTAAAATAAATCAAAAATAAAATACATTTAGTAGAACCTGTCAGGCTGTCACATGTTCATGCTAAACAACAACAATCTATATTGATTACTTGTAGAGTAGTTTGGTGTACTTAAGTAGTTGCTCTTTGAAAACCAATTCTCAAACAAGGTTTAAAAGAGTCATTTTTGTAGCAAATTTATATCATACACAGGACAAAAACAATAAGTTTTCAAGTATTATCACAAGGTATCTAAAAACAAAACCCATATAGAGTATTAATTGTTGGATGTTTTTTTTTCCAGATAAATATGTGTTGGCATGAAAAAGAGAAGACAAAAAACTAGTTTTAAGATCAATGAGACAAAATCATGAAGAAAATGTTTATATAATGTTTTACGAAATGGTTATGGCAAAGTGGATGATAAAATTGATGTTCACATCAAAATGGGTACAAAATAGGAAAATTTTGAAACTTTATTACATTCATCGGTGAAAAAGTTTTTGTCGTTGCACTAAATAAGAGCTAAGGCATACTTTGTTACATTTTGATAATATTTGGCCCTCTCTAAATATTTCAATCTTTGCCTAGTTTTATTTTGTTGTTTGGTTCTAGCTTTTCAATCATCTTAATGATCAACAGGGTTTAATGGAAGAGCTTACAGGTTGACCTGTAGCTTTGGTCAATGCAGAATTTGGATCATAAAATATGTATATCTGGAAACTCCATTTATTAGCTGCTTGATGAGGTAAATAAGGTAAGGGCCCTGTCTAGAACAATATATATATATATATATATATATATATATATGGAGAAGCATTGTTCATAGTGAGACATCTTATATGGGTCTCACTTAACTCTAGAAGTCTTACTAGTATGTTATGTTCTAAATTCCTTATCTTTGGTAAGGTTTGAACCCTTGACCTCCAGATAGACTGTCTACCTGTAACCTGGATACTGTTAGGCCAAAAGACCCTTTGGTTTAATAGTCTATACCAACATATTACCACAAACCTCCGACACGTTTGAACCGTGTGTGGACAATGTAATGTATTATTACTTCTTGGGAAATATTCTATTATTCTTAGTTATTTGATTTACTCATTAAACTAGACTCCATTTATTGCTATACTTACTAGAAAGAGGTTCAAGAGAGAACCCTAAAAAAAAGAGAATAAAGGGAATCTTTTATCAACCGTTGGATCTAAAAAATAGATGGTCCAGATTTGAGTGTAACCGTCTCTATAACTATGGATTTAGTTTTGTAAAAATGTAAGAGCCCCTATTATTTACAATTGTTGCATTTAAATCTATCTATGGTTGATGGGGGTTTTCCTGTTCTCTATTTGAAGGTTTTCTCTTGAATCTATCCCTCAGCATGCAATATGTATGTTATAAATTAAAATAGGAATTTATGATTCTAAGTTGGTTGTCAAGTCTTTTTTTATTTATTTGAAGTATATAATTTTTATATTTATAATTTAATATATAACAAAACTCACACAGTCTCCAAATTTTTGGTGATGCTTGAAATCTTGACCACCAAAGGAGGTTGGGATCTACCAGTAACCCGGATGTTGGGTCATTGACCCTTTGACCATAATCATTGCTTTCATGTCCTTCTCCGGGCTTTTGCTGCCACGAGCTCTTGGTTGTTTAGCGAAACCTCCCAATTTTTTTTCCTTTTCTCTTCATCGTCTTCTGGGAATAGCATTTCGGATTCATGAACTGTTTGTTTGAGGATAATTTATTCCAAATTTACAATCTGATCATGCTTGAGTTTTTTTATATCTGCATTAGCTAGAGCCATCTTCCACCTAGGGCCTGTTTGTTAGCGGCTTAACGAGCTTAATGAGACTCATAACTTATCCAGTCAACTATATATGATTGTTTGGTAGTGGCTAAATGATATAGAAAGTGGTTTATTCAGTAAGATTTCAAGGGGGAGCTTTATGCAGAAAGGCAAGTTTTTTTCCAAACCAGTCTCTTTCATTAAAAAACACGTTTCTTTCATCTATGAAAAAACTCTCTCAAATAAAAATCTTCTAAATCTATACAGACAAATTAATCCACACAGACAACTTTATCCATACAGAATTTAATGGAAAACCAACCAAACAGCCCCCTATTGTGTCTGCAAACCTTTGAACTAGAAGCGAATCCAATTTTTTTTTAAATGGTGGCACAATTTGATTTTAAAAAACATCTGAAGAAACTTTTCACAATATTAGTATAGACCTGTTGGTTGGTTCCTTATCCTTGCATAGAAGTGACCCATGTTTGAGTCCTGTCTACATGTACTTTAATAAAAACACAAGACGCATATAAAAAACACCAAAATTGAAGTTAAAAAACAACAAATTTTACAATGGGATTCAAACCTAGGCATTTTTGTACAATGGCAAGAGCATTTACCATGTTTGTCATTATAGTCTTGCGTTAACATTTCAGTTTCAAAAACTATATGGTAGTAGCCAACAAAAGAATGTTGTGGCACCTTTCAGAAACGTAATTTTTTTTATCTTATGACAGAACCATGAAGCGGTGGCCCGTGCCACCGTATCCTTCTACGTAGGTCGCCCTTGATCTGGACACTGAGTTTTGGTTGGTCTTGTTTGAGCCATCTCTTTCCCTATAAAGTTGATGTTGAAAACCATTTATAATCATAACTACATATTTTAGATGTAAACCATAAAGCACATCAGAAAGAATCATTTATCAACTAACAACGATACAGATTGATAAAAGCAGTGTTTTAAAAACCGGTTTTTTGGTTGACCCGATGTGGTGACCGGGTCACGGTTCAACCGGGTGGTTGACCCGGTTTTAAGAAATTCTATGTAATTTTCATTTTCCTGCATGCATATATATAAAACCAAGAATTTGATGTGGAATCGAGCGTGGACCGATCGGATCAAGTGTGAAGTTGATGATTTGTCAAATTGATTTTTTTAACCCTAGCCGCTACCTTACAGTTATACAAAATGATTTTTTAACCGGGTCAACCCGGGTTTTTACCGGTTCAGTAAGACCGGTTCAACCAGTTCTATCAAAAAACTGGCGGTTCGATCCGGGCCGTAATTTCCCAAAAAACCGGTCATAATTGACTTGGTCTCTTCACCGGTTCCCGGTTCAACCGGTTGAACCGGCCGGGTCAACCCGGGTTTTAAAACATTGGATAAAAGAGAAAGAATCATAACGATGGAGAGAGAGAGAAATAAATGTGGATATGGAATGAAGAAAATCGAACGAGAAAGATTTAAGGGGATGTTTGGTTTAACCGAGTGTTTTTTAGGGATTTGGATTTTGTGGAAAGATTTGGAATTTTTGTTGCGTTTGGTTTGTAGGATTTAGAAAAGAATTAAATTTTATTATTTATAGATAAAATTTCTAAAAACAAAGATGGGATTTGTAGTTTACATTTTCACACGCCTTGAGTCCTAGTCGCTAAAGGAGTAAAAAAAATTCCTTAGCTCGGTTAAATAAAGGGGTATTTTAATATTTTTCATATTTTTTTCCTCTATCCTATTTTGTCTTTTTGTATGTGTATATATATATATATGTACACTTGCATATTTTTAAATATTTTATTACTTATTATGAATATTTATGTATGTTTAGAGATTTTTTTTCTCAAAGTATATGTAGTTGCAAACGTTGATGATCATGTATGCGTGTCTTCGCATGGTTTGTGCTTCCTTGTACAAGCATTTCTACACAAGGTACAAGCCATGAAGCACGATATAACCAACACGATGCCTATTATGCTTCAGGAACTAGTTTCCATTTCTGGAGGTTGTTGCTCTTGAACCCTGCCGGATGAAGTTACTCTGGTGGTGGCATGGACTGATCTAATGTATGGAATACGGTGGCACATGCCACCGTATTATTTTTCCGACGAAGGGTAAAAAAATTTAGGTTCGTAAAAGGTGCAACCGTATCGTTTTGGAAGGTGCTACCGTATTATTTTGGAAACTTCAAGAAGGTGCAACCGTACCTCATAATTAACCAAAAAACCAAAAAAAACTATCGAAATCAACCAAAAAAACCGAAAAAATCTCTTGAAATCGATAAAAAAAAATACTTAAAAATCCCTTGAAATCAAGCAAACAACTTTAAAAATCCCTCGAAATTGTGGAATTAGGCTAAAAACATATCGGGTAATATTGAACGTCGGTGAAAAGATGAAAACACGTCGATAAAAATGTAACACCCTCAATTCTGGAAATAGCAACTTATTTAAAATTTTCTAAATACATCAATAAAGAAATTATCTACAACTACAAATTAAGATTTAATCTCAATACAAACATTCATTCTATACAAAAGTCTATGATAAGAACGGGTGCTACTAAAACCCCAAAGATAGTCACTATCTCCATCATTGCGGAAGACTTCACCAACTACTTACTTTAGTGTCTAGTTAAGGCTCTACGCTTCATAGAACTGTTAGAACCCAACTCCCAACTGGAACCTGTTGCACATGCCGACAAATAAAAAGGTTAGGCTTAATGCCTAGTGAGCTCAAGAGTTTTCAACATAAATAAAGATGTCTGTGAAAATAGATAATGCAGTTTAATTCATAATCTTTCAAAAGGTATACTTTGAATATGCAAACGACTCGTTTTCCATTAATATGCATTTTAGACGGAGAATACCAATTTGGACATTTTCCAAATCAAAGTACTACAAAAGAATGATACCAATGTAAACCGCCCCTTCATAAATTAGCTTTAACCCAAAATTCACTCAAAGCGCAAATATAACTTGAACTCTCCATTTAAGAAGGTACGGTTAAACCTTATATTTCAAAACACCCAAAACTCGGGTGGGGCATAATACTCAACCCATAAATCAAGGGTAAAACCCAAATATACAAAACGTCACCGAAAACTTGGATAATAAAACTCAATACCCAAAAAAACACCTTTCGGTGACGGGGGATTCCCGATTCCATAAAATGTGACGGTCCACAAAGTAATCCCATTTTATGTTGTTATGACTAGTCATATAAACAAAAGTACACGCAAGAGATGTCAGGCTCAGTAGCTTTAAACGTACACCCGCGGAAACTCGAGTTCAACCCCGTCGGGTTCCTATGTCGAGCCCCTCATCTAATATCGTAATACTTGAGCACGAAGGACTTATATCGCACCCGGTACCTTAACGTGCAGCACGAAGGACTTACATCGCACCCGATACCTAACGTGCTTCATCCAAAAACGCAAAACTTGAGCACGAAGGACTTACATCGCACCCGATACCTAACGTGCTTCATCCAAAAACGCCAACAAGGCTCGAAGTCGAGCTACCAAAACTGGACAATTGTCCTAAAACCCCATCAAAATAACAATGCCAAGTCGTAGGCTTAGCAACCCATTGACTCATTGATAAATGAAAATATGAATACGATAGAACGCACTTGACCAACGGATGTGCAAACAACACGACTAAAAGTAAGATTAGTTCGAAACTCAACATTAGTTGAGGCAACCTATTTTCCAAATGAACTTATACTCTTATATCTTCCAAATGCCTCATAACACAAAATATGCATTTTCCAAATTTAACTGCTGATAAGAATGAAAATCATAAAACGAGACTATAAACATTCTTTCAAGTACCTCACATAAAAGTGCAAGTAATACTTTATAAAACATTCTATTTCATGAATGATGCATAAAATCCGACAAACATTTAAAAGCGTATTTCTTTGATCAAAGATCTAATTATGCAATAAGACCTCAAAACACATTCATTTGTAACACATTTATCAAAATGCCCAAAAATCCAAAATGTGGGTATTATACAAAGTTTGTAAAGTTAAATACTTCCAAAAATCAAAGATTAGCAAATAACCCAACATTTGATAATTTCATGTAGAACACATAAACACTTTAAAATAGATATTTTGGCATGTACAACGTTTTCACAAATCAACTTGAACTCATCTTGCTAGATTTAGTGCTAAATCTAGATTTCACCCAACGAGCTCTTTTGAAAACCACTTGAATCCTCAAGCCGAAATCCTCCAAAAACCTAGATCCACACAACTTCAACCGTAAATAACCACATCCAACCATATAGAAACATTCCCCAAACATAATACACCAAAATCCCCAACGAGATCCAAACCCTAGTTTCTCCCAAAACTATCAAGTCCGAGATTTGATAAGTCAAATACTAGGGAAACATCAATGGAGCATTCATAACTTATTACAATGTTTGGAAATGGAAAGAATGTACTTACCACTTAGGTTTTGACGAAAAACCTAGAAAACCCGAAATGAACTTGAGGTTGAAGATGAAGATGAAGCTCCTTGACCAATAACTTCCAATCTTTGATGGGTGGAAGGAGGAACACTTGGAACATAAAAGATTTGGTGCCCTTGATGCATAAAACTGATTTTAGGGTTTTGGGGTTCGGTTTCTAGAGAGAAAAAGGGTGAAAGGGGTTGAGAATAATGAGGTGGGGCTGTTCAAAATCGATTTTAAAACAACCAGAGGCCGCAGGCGATTGTGCCCAAGGCACTTTCGCCAGGGCACTATCGCCCAAACTGTACCGCGGGCACCACTCTGTTGGCGATTGTGCCCAGGGCACTATCGCCCAGAGTGTCCCGAGCCCCGATTTCTTCCATTTTCATCCGGAGCACCCACGATGCGATAAGACTTAAAAGGTAAGGCGTAAGGGATGAAATTCTATGATCAAAATCAAGGATTTCTCAAGGGATTGACTTTCACAGACAGGAATTTACGGTGTTACAAAAAACAATGTTTTTTGTAATCATTTTTTGTCTATATTATATGGTGTCACCGTATGAAAAAATTTATGGATCCGATCCTGGGTGGTGGACCTGGGTGTTGAAGAAGAAACGGACTATACAATTTACAAAAAGATAAGAAAGAGAAAGAAAAAACGATTTATGAATTCTAATAATATTTAAGGATTCTAAATAAATATCGCCATCATACTCATGAAAAATGAGCTTTTTAATGTCTTGGTTGATACTAGTTTTTTTCTTTTTTGAATATTTGTATTTACGATTAAAAAAAAACATATGAAAAGGTTTTGATCAAAGCAACTTAAAATATTATAATTAAGTGTGCATCTTTTTATTTTAGTTTGATCTATAACAAATGTCCATTTTTTTGGAAGTAAACTTTCATCCGTTTCATTCTTAATTATGAGATGGAGAAAATTTATTTCTCTATTATTAAAAGTAAAAGTTATTTATTTAAAAAAATATAATAATTTAAAATTGTGTTATTTTCATTGTAAATATTTATTTTGAGACGTAGGAAGCATTATTATGACTCATTATATGTTTTAATGAAATTTAGCACAAACTTTTTAAACTTTATCTTATTTCATAAAGTCATTTTTATGCTCAAATATATCTCCCTTCCAAAATAAATTTCAATAATGAAAAGAACACAACTTTAAATATATGTAAATTTTACATTATTTAATTAACAAAATTATAGTTTTACTTAAAGAGAGAGAATTGTTTTCTATCACAAAATTAATGATAGAACGAGAGAAAGTAAACATTTACATTCAATCAATGAATACTTATTTTAGGAAAAATTAAAATAGTAATATAGATACTTATTTTAAGACAAGACTCTCTCCATCTAAATTAAGTATCCACATTTATATATTAGTTTGTCCTAAAATAAATGTTCACTTTCAAAATTAAGTGTGTACTTTCGTATTCTATCTTTAACGATGTGATGGAGAAAATTTTGTCTTTTTGTATTATTAAAAAGTGTAATAATTACATCCTCATAAAAATGTTTGTCTTTCATATTTAGTTTAACTAATACTTTAAAATATTACTAAGGAGGAGTTTGGGATTGCGTTTGTGAAATGTTTATTGACTTATTCGGTGTGGTACCGATAATGAGTTTTTAATGTTTGGATGGTGAAAAAAAATGCTTATATCGGTTGGGTACCGATAATAATGAGTTTTTGATAAATTACTCTCTTCTAACTTATTAACTTATTCTGATGTGGCATCGTCATAAGTTACTCTCTTCTAACTTATTTGTTTATTTGTCAAACCCAAAAAAACAACGTATTATTTTTTGATACCGTCATAACTAATCCAAACATTTTTTTATAAAAGTACAGTTTAATACCACATAAGTTTAATTAACATTTTTACAAAAAATTACCCCTAAAATTTTAGAACTATTAATTTATTATTTACTATTCCCTCCGTCCCAAAATAAATGTTCACAACGAAAATGACACAGTTTTATGAATATGCAATTATTACACTTTTTAAATAATCAAAAGACACTTTTAACCTTGATAATAGAGAGATAACTTTTTCCACCTTATAATTAAGGGTAAAATGAGAAATTATAAACATACTTTTGAAAGAGGACATTTATTTTGGAACAAACTAAAATAGTAACATAACACTTAATTTGGGACGAGTATTATTTTTAATGACCGATGATTACAAAAAGAAATCCGCCGGATAAACGGGTACCACAATATTGCCGTGCCGTGGGTCCGATCGGCAACCGATCACCGACTCCGTTGAAAAACAGGAAAAAGTGTAAATAAAGTAAAAAGGAAAACAAATCGTACGATTTCCGCCATGGCTTCAAAAGCGAAGAAGTTGGCAACAATCATTTCTTTCACTGCTTCCAGAATATTCTTTTTCCTCATTTTCTTCCAGATTCCTCTTTTCAGGTATCTTTTTTTCCTTTCTAATTATTGTATTCACAGTTTACAATTGCAACTTGTTCATCGAAGATAAGTAATCGAGCGATTAAATTTGACCTAATCATCATTATGTCATCGAAAATCGGCAGTCCGTTTGTGATTGCTTCATTTACAGTTTCTGTGGAAATCCGTTTTTTTTTCCTGTTGATTTTCCGACGAAAATTAGGTTTTTTTTTTGGAAATGAAATGATTTAGCGGCAATGCGGAATGAATAGACGTTTACGATTTTCGTTTGCAGGAATATGAACATTTATTGCGATTTTAGTATGTCATATATCTATAATCTTCTCTCTCTGTGTGTGTTGCTTGAATTTGATTTGGTCTAATTTACATTGAACTAGTTTAGTTGGATTTGATTGAATGGCATAGTTCATTCATTTTTGTCGACGAAGTTTAAGAACTGCAGTAGACGTTTTTGGTCATTTTGATTGATTATAGAGCCTTTCCAAATTAGAAAGAGGTTAAGATGTGTATAAATTGGGATTTTTACTTGAAGATTTGAATAATATGAGTTGGATAAAGGCGTTTAATCACATGAGAACCTATAAAATTGTGATAATCATGAGAAGTTGAGAACTAATGCATCATGTGTTATTTCACATAAGTTTTGTTTTATCTGATGCTAGAACTTAATGTATCGATTAACATATCTTTGTTTTATATGTACTTGTTTCATAATGTGGAACTTTTTGATGTGTTTGTGATCACTAAAATACATGTAAAAAAGTTTCATATTGTGAAACAAGTACATCTAAAACAAACACATTGTTAAACAAATATACGTTAATCAATACTTTAAGTTATGGCATTAGATGAAAAAGATCATTTGAAACAATAACTTAAAGTACAAGTTCTCACTGTTATCACAAAATTCGAGATTCTCATTTGATTATGCACAGTTGGATAAAAACCTTTATGTTTGTTTTTTCTTCTATAGAAATTGGGATTTTTGAAGTCTTGTTGACACAATGACACTTGAAATAAATGCTGTTAATATGTTTGGTTCATTGGTTGTACTTTTTTATGCAGATTCCCATGTAGAATTGGTACTTGTAGGACACCAATGGAGCTAACATCTTCACAAGTGATTGCAAGTGAAGTGATACCTTCAGGGGTAGTGAAGGCTCTCTTGTACCCAGGTGCCATTGGAAAGTCTATTCTTAACAACAAACCCATTCCTAAGTACGCTAAACTACTAGATGCATACAAGTTGAAAAATCTTCGACGAATCCCTTCCACAACTGATCTCCAGCATCTTGAGGTATGTGTTCTTGTAGTTGTTTTATCTCGTGTTTTGGGTTCATTTCTTGAAGTTCTAAAACTAAACGAGTGTTGAATTGACAAGAGACCGACTATTTAAGAGCATCTCCAATGGAGTGACTTGCAAGAACCTTCTTTTTGCAATTTTTTTGGTCACATCATTGCCAACTCAACAAAATATTAAGAATGAACATAAAGCTCCACAATGGTAGTGACTAACAAGAACCTCCTTTTGTGGGTCCCATGTATTATTTCAACATCTATAATATGAATATAAAAATCGAAAAAAAAAACTTATAAAATGTCATTTCACACAAAATTCGAGGTAAGAACTCCAAAAATGTGGGTGACTTAATGGTAGTTCTTATAAGTTATAAGTCACTACACTTTTTTATTATAAGAACATGTGATTGGAGATACTCTAATAAGTATTATGAATTGATCATCTCAATAAAGAAAACTTGCATTTTTGGAGGAGATAAAAAAACTACCAAAATCAAACCAATCGGACCATAATCCCCTGCAGAGGTACTGTCGTACTGAGGTAGGGTCTGGGTAGGATAAGATGGGTGCTGGCCTTACCTCCACCCTACGGGGGTAGAGAGGTTGTTTATGTGAAGACCCTCAGCTTGCAGAATAAATAGATAAAACAAGCTGAGTAAGATCTAGGTGAGAGTGTAGGCAAACAAAAAAACAATGTAACAGGGCAAAGGAATGGGAAATAGGTTACACAAGTAAGGGAACACGGAATACAAAGCACGGTATAGACAACTATAATTACAAGAAGAGTATCTAGTATAAATGTACACCAAATGGGTTGCAAACGTAGAAACAATAGCCAAGAACCAACTATCTAAAAGAGCAATGAGCAAAACCCAAAAACCATGAGAGAGAAGAGAGACCACAACATAACCACAAACACATGTAAATGTTTGGTCATTGTTTTTATCTACAAACACCATAAGGGTGCGTTCGACAAAACAAAAACTTGTTGTCCCTCGTTTGGTGCAACATAGACAGGACCGAGTGAGATTTTTGTTGTCCCACCAAAATAGGCGGAACAAAAATTAGGGAGATGACAAGATTGGTAAATTACTAAACTACCCATGACACATTAAATCCCTAAAACCTTGGGAGAGAAGAGAGACCACAACATAACCACAAACACATGTAAATGTTTGGTCATTGTTTTTATCTACAAACACCGTAAGGGTGCGTTCTATAGAACAAAAACTTGTTGTCCTTCGTTTGGTGCAACATAGACAGGACCGAGTGAGATTTGTGTTGTCCCACCAAAATAGGCGGAACAAAAGTTAGGGAGATGAACGTAAATTACTAAGCTACCCATGTCAAATTAAAACCCTAAAACCTTCCACAATTCTTTCACGCGTCTGCCTCAGTCTCGTTCTTCCTTTAAGCTCATAACACGAATCTAACTTGTGTCGTCCGTGATGGGGCACCAGGTTCTAGCAGGAAGCTATTTAGCTGTGGCGGGAGCGATAATTGGTCTGTTTAGATCAAGACGGTTGGGGCTTTTCGGTATGCTTTTATTATGCTGGGGACTTTCTAAAGAACCCCATGGACATGCAGCAGAATATAAAGCTCACAAAAATGCCATTTCTGTCTACTACCCAACAATGTCAATTGCTGTTCTTTCTGCCTTCCTTTCTATTAGAGATGATGTTAAAAAGATTGTTTCTTGTTTCAAGTGGACCTTTTCAAAGTCCAAATACAAATGAAACCTTTGAACTGCCAAACAATCCTTTTCACATTTCCTTTTTTTTCCCCTTATGGTCACCCAAATTGGTGGATTTCTGTTTTTTTTTAGAAATGTTGTTTACTTGACGAGATCGTAATGTGAAGTGATGACGTCTTTTGGGTATTTTAGTCTCGTGGTTTGCAATAGATTACGATGGGAATCGCCACCGATGTTACTTTTTCTACTTTTGAGTCAAACTGTCGTTCACTACATCTTTGCGCTTGGAAACAAGTGAAACAGAAAATGCAATGACTTTCGAGACCTGGAACTTCAAACGGGAACATGAATGGAGCCGTTGGGTTCATGTCTGAGATTGACCCGAAAAGATGCAAAATTTTTGTTCATTATGAATCTTTTCGGGTCAATTTGTACCTTCGAGAATGAAGCAAAAAGGAACAAATAAACCAAAATGACGGATTAACAGAACGTAAAACACCACCGAGGCTTTTGTGGAAGTGGCGAGCGTTTCCGATAGAATGGCATGGACCGATTTGATGGAAACAAATTCTGAGGATAAACATAGCGGCTCATCACCGAATGGGGATTATTGTTCGTGACCATGATTCTGAAATAACGTGAGACATGGTTTGTTGATGAGATCAAGCCTGAACCTGGTCTTACATGTTTAGGTAAGGCCGGGTTCTTAAAATGTCGCTTAAGATAGCAAATCTATATATAATTCTTTTGTTTATATGTTGTGTGTGTTGACAATAAAGAATTGAAAGGTGGTGCAACCATGCAAAGAGCAAAGAAACGAAGAATCATACAAAATCAACGAATCGAAGGCATATCTCAATGGACACAACATTCAAAAATGCAAAATGGGGTCGATTTCAATCTTGATGATTCTCTGAGGGACTGTTTGGCAATTGGCAATTGCTGAATGGTTTAGTGCAAAATGAGTAAGGGGCGTTTACAAAATGCTTACCCGGTAAGTGCTTACCGGGAAATTTACCATAGCAGATGAACATGACAAGAGGATAGGATCTTACCCGGTTTGAGCGAGGATAAGGATGAAGAGTCTTACCCGGTAAGAGAGAGTGACAACTCTTACCCGGGTAAACGCTTACCGGGTAAATTGTTGTATAAGATACCATCTTGATGATTAAAATTTTACCCGGTAAAGCAAGTTAGTGTGTCGAGTTTTATTGGTAAGCGCTTACCGGGTAAGCATTTGGGTAAACGACCCCTAAGTGGTTAGAATGATTAAGACTCTTATGATATAGTGCAAAATAAAATATGATTGTTTGGTAATTGTTTATAATGAAATCAGGGAACTTAATGGTTAAGGGAGACCCAAGGTACAAAACCATTAAGAGGGTTTTGGAACAATTAAGAGGAAAACTTTTTTTTTTTACCAAACAAGATCCATCTCTTAACGATTCAGATGTTATCTCTTAATGGAATTATTAAGAGGTAAACAAACAACCCCTGAGTCTCTTCAATTCTCATATGACTTCGTAAGAAGAATTTAGGGTTTTACTCCCTGTATCCTAAAATAAATATCTACAATGAAAAATGCATATCGTTTTTTAGAAACATACAATTATTACACTTTTTAGTAACTAAACAACATTTTTACCTTTTTCTTCCATGAAGTCATGAATGAGTTAAGTTGTCTATCCAGATAGATTTGTCCGTTTGAGGGACGGGAGATCGATTAGTTTGAGGGTGACAAAGAGAGAGTGTTGGATTATTTATGGGGCATTTCTGAATTTTGATATTAATTTATTTAAGATGGTCCCGGCCTATTCCATATAGCCATTTTGGCTAAATGGCTTAACAACAAGCCATAAAGAAAACACTCCTGTATGATTGAATCAATAAGCCACCCAGATCATTCAATTCGTTAAGGTTCTTTTTTTTTTTGGAAGGAGCATTAAATACGTTAAGTTATAAGTAAGAGTATCTCCAACAGCTCTGTTAAAGTAGGAAAAGGTGAAATTTTAGCAATTTTTTTGCTCCAACAGCTATGCTATATCATATGCTATAATAGAAAAATGAAGAAAGAGAAGGTAAAAATCTTCAAATTCGGAGAAATCTCTAAAACTCCATATTTAGGAGAGAGAAATAATATTTAATTCTTTTTCACCAATATGAAACATTAAAATTGTGTGTTTAAGAGAGAGAAACAATGTTTTATTAAATGCATTGATTATTTTAATAATAAAGTTGATGATAGAATTGCTAAAATAGAGTAACTTTTGGAGTTGGATGTAACTTTTTTATAGAGATTTTGACTTTTCATACTCTATTTTAGAAAAATTATAGCATATCTGTTGGAGATGTTCTAAGCAATCCTAACTCGGTGAGTGCCATATTAATGGTTGCCTCGATCAACACCTCCGTCAATAAAAAATGTCGTTAAACAACATTTATAAAAAATGTCAATAAACAACATTTACACCTTTATTAGATGAGAGCTCAGTCATACAGGCCATAAATATAAAAAATCTTCCTAAGAAAGGTAGTCCAAAGATTTTCTTGCTGTAATGTAAATGGATTTTGTTATATGCAAGTATAAGAATTTGAACCATCGGATCTCGGTGACTAGCAAAGAGAGAGGGGGGGAATGCAGTCGGGTTTCACGCTGACCGACCTACTGAAGCTTCTTGATTCCCGGAAACGAGGGGAGAATTGCGATGAGAGCATCTCCATATCCCACAGGATCTGTTCACAAGAAATGTAACATGTAAGATATAAATTGCATATACAATGACCACAATTAGTGCATGGCGACAAAATCGGTTTATAGGACGTCAAGTATGTCTAAATGTCCATGTAGACTGTTTTATAGGACTTCAGTTTATAGGACCAAACAATTGTGCATCCTATGTAAAGGTGTTATAACAAGTGGATAGGATGTTTTTAGGCGTCGTAACAAGTCTTTTAGGACAATTTTGAAATAAAACAGTCTTTTTTTATAAAACATTATTTGAAAAAATGACTTAAAAAATCAAGTATCTTGTAAAAAGATGTGTTTAAAAGTGTTTTAAAAAAACTTGTTAGGATACCCAAATACGTCCTAACATCCTATTGTAACACCTTTATATAGGATACACAATTGTTTAGTTTTATAAACTTAAGTCATATAATGCAGTCTATCTGAACATTTAGACATCTAAGCCGATTTTGTTGTAGTGGTAGTACTCGATAAGAAATAATTGTGCATACCACCATCATCGCGAAGTATCTTAATAACTTCTCCGGCTACATCAGACTGGAAAACGGAAGAAACAAGGGCGTAAGATGGAAATCAGTGGTTCAATTGTTGTTTAATTAGGTTGCAAACGAATTTTATAAAGAAAAAAAGATCATTATAGAAAATAGCCGGATCCAAAAACGAACTTAAGAGGGGAAAGAAAGTATAAACCTCAATTGGAAGCTCGCCACCAAGCTGCTCGATGTAACAAACAACTTGCCCCTCTTTTACTGTTTGTTTCTGTTAGAATGATGATCAGTAGAATATAAACAATATGGTCATATAATAGTAACAGGTTTTTATGTTTATTGTAGACATGGAGATTGAAAATAGGGAACAGGAGAAACAATCATTTTGGTGGAGCCGCAGAGCTAGCAACGTTGTCCCTCAAAGTAAAGACCGACTTTTAATGAAACCAGACAAACCCAGTATATCCCACTAGAAAGTAGGGGAGGGGCGGCATTTACGTACTACGTAGACATGTCCTCCACAACACCACTCCAAAAGGGTAAAGTGGTCGTTTCTGTGAAGACCCCCCCCCCCCCCCCCGGGGGGCGGACTTGTCCATAAGTGTGAGTGAAAAAGGCAAAGAAGAACAAAGACTTGTAGAAAGAAAGCAACATAAAGAGAAAGACTTGCAAAAACTTGACCTCCACCCCAAAGGGTAGATAACTACTTCTAAGATCGAGAATATATATACACATGAAGAAAGTTATAATCACAAATTTATAATCGATTCCATTGGGATGAATTGCAACAATTATAACAGAAAAGGAAACGGCAGAGGAAAACAGAAAATCAAACCAACCCACATGAAGCCGGTATATAATAATACTGGAAAGTAGGGTATGAGGGTGCGATGTACGTAGAGCGGTCCTCCACCCCAAAGGGTAGACCGATTGTTTCCACGAAGACACCAGCTTGTGCAAAAATGTAAGCAAATGTTTGAGCAACTTTACTCTTGAAGATAATGATGTTTGGCTTTCAGCATTCAGATAGACGAAGAAACATGGAAATGGGTTACCTCTTTGCATGGTGGAGGTGCTCGCTTCCCCTTAATGGTTCGAGATCTTCGAAAGTATCCAACCTGTATTGCACATTTGAACTCAAGTTGCATATCTAAAGAAAAGAACTATTTTCTGATTGAAAGAAGAGTACATATATTGCTTCTCACCCTGGGAGACTGAATTATAGCCAATCCTTCATCTGCAGCTGTATCAAGAAAAGTCTGAATCCCACCTGAACTCGGTACAGCTTTAGTGATGGCTAGAGAGGGTGAAGATGCTGACCCATTTTGTTCAGTTGTCTCCAAAGTTGTACTGATGATCGGAGCGGAAACTGGAGGTGGAGAACTGGTACTTTCTCCGGTCAAGTCTCTCAGTACACGTAACCGGAATCCACCAAGCTAATAACATCAATGAACAACGCAAAGAAGATATAAGAGTTGGTGCGGAAAAAAGGATAAACAAAAACAAGGGGCAACGGTTCAGAATACCAACTTATAACACCCTACTTTCTTGTATAACATTTCTACTGAATTTCGGCATGACTTATTTGTAAAGTTGTAATATGTATGTTCCATAATAACCTGTGGATTATATATATGTACATACACACCACATGATATCCCAAAGCGGGCATTAGCACCACGTACACTAACTAATACTTACATACACCAAAGGTGTTGATAGTTGATAAAAAAATCTACTGAATACTATCTTGAACTTATTTTCTGTTCTACAGGATATGGTAGTCAAAAACACCATCTCAACAGAGAAATAGTGAAATTGGGACCACTATAGACACGCTGAATCATGCCAAAATCGATTCTAACTAAAGAGATTGTTCCGAATTTATGAGTACTCACCTTCAATTCAAATTCCGCAATTGAGGTTGTATCACAAACTTCCGTTAGAAGAGACTCCACCTGTAAATATGATATAAACGGCTGCGTAAATTGTATCATTTTCACTATGGTATGAAGTACTACACATGTATTTATATGATTTTATGATATACATTATTGCATCCTAGGGGAGCAGGAGCAAATCACTAACCTCTGAAGCATTTGGAGTAAGCCGGCTTGTTGATTCAGATGATTTTTCCACCTCAGAACAATCTTCTAAATCTGTACCAGCTGTCACATTTTATAATCTTAAATATACGGATGTTCGGTTTCAGCAGCATATGGACCTTTAGAAAATGATGCTACCATGTAATCCGACGAAAGCTACACTAGTGCTGTAGTGCACGATGATTGTAACAATGGAAATTTGAAAAACCACGAGACATCAATATGGTCGTCCAACAAAGTGTAAAAGACTTTCATTGCTCAATACTTGAATCTTTGAGAAAGAACTAGATGAAGTCCCAAATATTTATTAATCAAATAAACCAAACTAACCCGGTAAATCCCTTGCAACGTGGGACGTGAGGAGGGTAAGATGTGTGCAGCCATTCCACTACCCCAAGGAGTAAACAGAATGTTTCCGTTAAAACATGCTTACTAATCAAATCTTATATGAACTTATCTTACAATATATGGGATAAAATGAGCCTTTAACAGGACCTCTTTACATGACTATCTACAATAGTCTTATAGGGTTGGGTTCCGATGAGAAGTTGAGTTAACGTGAGAAGAGTGAGATGTGGTTATCAACCATTGGATGCACATTAGAATGAGATGCACCAATATGAGATGCACCGGATCAATCCCCGTATCAAACGCGATTTATGGGTGGGCTTGAGATTAAAAGTGATCAAGGGTTCATATCCAATTCTCACGCTTCTCACGTTAAACTTTTCACACGATCCTTCACCTAGTCTTATAATGCCCATTCTTGAGGTTCATTCATCACAATGTTGATATTTAGTTCTACTTAAAGGAGATCAAGCTTTGATTACAACTTAGATGATGATCATGGAAGAATGCAAGCCTCCAAGTAGGTAACGACGCCTAAGCGAGCCAAAATCTTAATAACGAATTCTCCCATCCCAAATATGTCAATCCTATCTTCCAGGAGTTGTGCAACTGTGGATTCTGAACAAATTTGCTTGAAGATTTATAACCAATGAGCTAGAATTCCAATCTCATAACTAAAAGTCTAAAATACAATGCTCCTGGATACTATCGAGATCCAATCGATGTTATTTCTGTGCAATTTGGAAAGCTCCCAGATTAACTAAAACCCTAAATCAATGAACACAACGAAATGATTTACAACATATCAAACTTTCACCAAAACTGGCAAACTTAATGGCTCATGCTCTTATCTATCAAAAACCAACAAACAATAAAATTGAAATCTCTTACATTGGGCGTTCTTAGCAGGCAAGCATAGGCACCGATCGTATGCCTTCCCTGAACGTTGCGATAACACCAAGCCATCAAACCGCCTAGGGTTTAGGAGCCGTGCTCCATGCGAATTCTGCTGTAAATTAGGCAATTCAATTCTAGCAGGTCCTAACCTCAAGTCATGAAGATTAAAACTCGAAGCCCCAAAGCTACCTGGTGGAAATTAAACGCAATGCACAAAATCAGCCTCGAGTCTCAAGTTACAACAGTTCACATTAAAAAAATGCACAATCGAATTAATCGCAATTATGATCATTATAACCCTAAAAACAACAATAAGTGCCATAATATGGTAATCAATTTAGGGTTTAACGTCAAGGGAATAGGATAAGAATGATGGAGACTTACAGGCAGCCATGGAAACCGGTGAGGTGAAGCTTTTTGAGCGGATTGCAATGGAGGATGAATATTAGTAGAAATTGAAAGGGGGATTGCGATTGTGGAGATGAAATTGAAAGAAGAAAGGAGGAAGAAGACGAGATGATAGTAGTTGGAGTGTGTAGTGATCTTCTTCCGTTAAGTTCGAGGCCCAACCTCTTTCTGGTTTTGGGTTGGCAACAATTTTACAATTGTGGTCCCTGTGGTTTGTTGAAAGTATAGATTTGGTCCCTAAAACGAATGGTAACACTAGGGGACTTTGATTCGCAGAATGTGATGGAATATGGTGGAATTGGAATCTTGAATTCATTTGACCAGATTTCATTTTCTTGTTTGGTTCAAGCTTTTCAATGGATGGAATCTTTGAATTCCAATAAATTCCATAGATATAAGATTTGAATATTCCATCATAAAACCCAAGGATTTCAATGGAACGAAATCTCATACTTTGATAATTTCAAAGTTACTCTTTACCACAAACTAAACCCTACTGATATTGATTATCAGCAAACACCAACTCTCTCTCTCTCCTTTGTCCTCTCTCTCTCACCCCTCTCTCTCTCCTCTCCTCTCCCTCTCTCTCTCTCTCCCTCCTTTCTTTCTCTCTCTCGTCATTTGTGTGTTAAAATAATCAAAACAATTTTAGTTATGAATTATACTTGTAACACCCTCAAATCTGAAAATAGCAACTAATTTAAAATTGTCTAAACACACCAATAAATAAATCATCTACAACCACAATTTAATATTTAACCTCAATACACACATTCTCTCTATACAAACAGTCTATAATAAGGACGGGTGCTACTAAAACCCAAAAGTGTCACTATCTCCAAAATGCGGAAGACTTCACCAAATACTTACACTCGTGAACCACTAAGCACATCTCTTTATACGACTGCTAGAACCGAACCCCCTTCTAGAACCTGATGCACATGCCGACAAATAAAAATGTTAGGCTTAACGCCTAGTGAGCTCAAGAGTTTTACATTAGAGATATATAAAGCAATAACTTTAAGAATGTTATTTAAAATCATAATTTCCACAATCCAATACATTTGGTTTGAAAGCAACCAAAAAAAAATGAAATACATTAAATCTTAAAACAATCTCTTTTCAACGTTCACCCTTTTCGTGATTAAAATCATAAAACATACGCCTCTTTAAATAAAGCCAAAACCCAAAGCGTTCGTAAAACATAACTGACATTATAAAGATCAAACACTGAAAACGTCGATAACTCCAACTTCCAAAACATCCCAATAACTCGAATGAGTTTCAATAATCAAAACCTTGAAACATAAATAAATACGCATACTCAAACGTTTTCCGAAAACATGGATTATAAAACTCCATAACAAAACCACACCTATTGGTGACGGGGAATACCCGATTACATTGTACGTGACGGAACACAAACATAGGTCACATAATTATGTAGGAAATCAAAACATGTGGGTTACACAAATAAAAACCCACCGAGTTCAACTCCTCTGAGTCTATCACTCGAAAGCATGAAATCAAAACACGTGGGTTACACAAATAAAAACCTACCGAGCTCAACTCCTCTGAGTCTATCACTCGAAAGCATCAAGTCAACCCCTCTAGGTCTATTCTTGAGAGTTCTAAAACGGGGAACTCTAGCACAATGAAATTACACCTTACTGCCCATGAGACGCTGCCCGACCGTATAGGTCCACACCTTACTTATCATGGTGACCCAATGCCTATTCCGTGCCAAGTGGCGAACCTAATGTCCAAATCGGGGACATAGGAACACCGTGCCTATGGATCCATTGCACTAACTAAACCATTACATGACTCAAAACGAATGAACTAATGCATTCAAAACATGTAATTCTCAAATAAGATGCAATAATGCAAATCATAACCAAACGCTCTACCATGAGCTATTAAAACGGACAAGTGTCCTCTAAACCCAACAAAATCCAAACCGAGTCATAAGCTCAACAAATCCAAAAACCCAACGTTGAAAACCATAAAGTGAAACCGAATGTAAACAACCCGCATGTATGTAAACCCATACTCCAATTTGTATAAATGACTCCAAGTGTAGATTGGGACAAATCATTTTCCAAGTGCGTTTATAACATTTATCCTTTCAAAACGTCCCATGACACAAAACCATGTATTTCTCCAAAACACAAAATGAAATACATTTATACTCAAAATCTACTTCCATAAAATAAATCATTAATATACCAAAATATATGATTTATTTATCCAAAATGCCCAAAATCCCAAAGATGTGTACTATATAAGTTTATAAAGTTAAACACTTTCAAAATAACCAAGCTTATCAGCAGTTAACAATTTCATGTAAGACATAAAACACATTAAAATAAACATTTTAGCATGTACACCGTTTTCACAAATCAACTTGAACTCACCTTGCTAGGTTAAGTTAAACCTAGGTTTCAATCCACAACCATTGGCCTCCAAAATCATAGATCTCACCCAAAGCTTTCCGAAGACATCCATTCTAACTCTATAATCCAAGCTTCCAAAACCTAGATCCACACATTTTCAACCATAAATAACCATATAGAAACATTCCCCAAACATATCACACCAAAATCTCCATCTTGGTCCAAACCCTCATTTTTAACCCAAATCTTCCAAAATCTTACAAACTGAAACTAGAGTAACATAATACTTAGGAAATCATCAATGAACCCTTTACATCACTTAATGTGGTTTAGAAAAGGAGAAGGCAAACTTACCACATAGGTTTTGAGCAAAACCCTAAAACTTATAAATCTTCAGGAATAAGAAGGAACACTTGATCTAACACATGAGGTTGGGGTTGCAAGCTTGCTGATGATGGAACACCTTAGAATCCATGGAAATGACCTTAAAATGGGTTAGGGTTTGTGGGGAATGAAGGAGGAACGATTTGGCAGTGAATGGGGAAGTTTGGATATGAGAAAATGAAGAAAAGGCTGAAAACTCGAACTTAACAGCGCACTGGTCCTCTGGTGCGACATTGACTAGCGACATTGCACAGGGCAATGTCGCCAGGTGTCCCCAGCCCGCGGTACATCCCCTGCGACTGTGACAGTGCGACTACGACACTGTCATAGTCGCCGGACATTGTCGCGGGACCTTCCCGGAGCCCTGAAACCCGACTTTTCACTGCCAAGACTCCTGATACTCCAAGGGACTCTAAACAATATATTTGCCAACAAAACCCCACTGTTTACGTGTCGCATAAATGTCCGGGTGACATTTACTTACCGAAAATTACGGGTGTTACAATACTATTTAATGACTAGTTCATTAAAGTAATTTTTCTTTAAAAAAATTAAAATAATCAAAAAGGGTATTTTGGTCATTTACCAAAATTTCATTCCAAATCCGAAGCTACAATCTGTGAACCAAACAGAAAAATTCCAATTTATTTAACAGATTTCATTTCAATTATGTCAACCAAACAGGTGGTCAAACCTGACAACATTTCATTTCAATTCATTCAAAGTTAAATTCCTTTGACATATTCCATTCCATCCAAAAACATTTTGCGAACCAAACTCCTCCTAAGGGTATTTGCGGTGTGGTAGAAAATTTACATTCAACTTTAGCAATTTTTTATTTAAATAGTTATAAATATTAATTATATTATTAAAATATTTTATAATTATATCATCTCAATACACTTTTATTTATTTTTATACAAAATAATAATAATTCAATTTTATTGATTGGAATGAATAAAAAATCAGTAGTATCTATTCACATATAATTTGAGAGAATTTTTTAAACTTTAAATATTTTTTTTAAATAACAATATAAAAAATCCATTGCAACAACATAAAAAATAAAACCTACATTTTCTCTAGTTTAGAGAACCTGTTAAAGATGCTTTTATAATTCATAAAGATATTGACGATATTGAACATACATACACGTACGTATGTACATATATATATATAGTCATAGGTTTAAATGCGAAATGTTGAGTGTGTGATAAATAGATAAGTAATCTTAACCATTCATATAATCAATATTGGATTTGACTGATCAAGAATTTCAGTATTGACTGGTCAAAAATGGATATTTTCGTAACTTTTACAAATACGCAGGACAAGTTCATATGTGAACTTGTGTGATTCACATATGAACTATATGTTCATCACATGTGAACCCGTGTAATTCACATATGAACTATTTTTTAACTGATTCACATATGAATATGTGTGATTCACGTATGAACTAATTAACCGTATGTTCATATATGAATAAGTTGAACTAATTAAGTGATTCCTATATGAACAAATTAAATGGTTCACATATGAACGTATAGTTTATATGTGAACTTATCTGTCGTCTATTTGTAAAAGTTACGAATATACCCCTCTATTTTCTGCAGACCATGTGAGGAATTATCCGATGTTTTACAGTAAAAACACAAATGTTGACGAGATGAAGGGCTAAGATCATTTATATGTTTCTCACACACTTAGAGAGAGAGAGAGAGAGAGGGACATTCAAATACAACCCATTTGTATGATGCAACATATGCAACATCTCTATCCACCATTCATTTTATTTTCACTTTTGTAAATAAGAAAAACAAAAAAAGTTGAAAATAAAATGAGTGGTGGATAAAAGAGTTACATGGGTTGCACCATGTAAAAGGGGTTGCATAATAACCTACCTCTCTCTTTATATATATATATATATATATATATATATATATATATAATGATATTAAACTAAATAATTATGTTTATCAAGTCATGAGTTGTTGACCAATAAAATTTGATAAAAGTCAAATATCAAGTTCGAAAAACTTTATAAGACATAATCTTTATTTAATTATCATCACATAGGTGAAAATTTAAGAGGAGTAAAATGATTATTATGGCTCTAATTAATTTTTCTTATTGATATAATTAAAATTTAACGAAAACATAATACTAATAATTCTTTTTCCTTGTCAATTGATCATCCTTGGGCACATTAGGTTGTGTTTGTACATGATACCAAATATAATTTTGATTTATTTTTAAATAGAACACATTAATTGCTAACCTTCATTTTGTTGCTTTTTTCTCTTTTTAATTTTAATTTAATTCCCATTTTATCGCTTATGGGCTCGAACTTGCTCTTGATTAACTTGAAGTCGATAAGTTTTATATTTTTATTGTATGATTTATGAGCATATGAGTATGTTTGGCTCAAAAAATGTATGCTCGGATGGCTCGGTTCGACTCGAAAAGTTTAATCGAGTTGTCGAACGAGCATAATCGAACATTAGTGTTATGAAGATTGACTCATTAAGTTAAACAAGTTTTATTTTGTGTTCGAGATCAACTCGAACTCAAGAATCATTAAGCTGAAATAGCTTGTTAAAAGCTCGACTCATTTACACCCCTACTCCCAACTAGGGGTGTAAGCGAGTCGAGTTTTTAACAAGCTACTAGAGCTCGAACACAAAATAAATCTCGTTTAGCTTAAGGAGTCGAGCTCCACGACACTAATGTTCGACTCGACTCGTTCAAAAGTCCGATTAAACTTTACGAGTCGAGCCATTCGAACATGCACCTTTTCAATCAAAACATATTTATATGTTTACAAATTATGCAATCAAGATATAAAAATCATCGAGCTAGAATAAATAAACAAGTTAATCGATCTCAAGCATCAAGCTCATAAACAAACATCAATCTCGAACTCAAACATTAAAAAAATATTCAAACTCAAGTTTGAACCCAAACTCGAGCCTGCCGAACACGAATAACCTGCTTACTCGACTCAGCTACAGAAGAATGAAACAAACGGTATCGAGTAGCGGACATACGGTAACGATCTACACCCACCCACACAGCATTATAATCACATAGACCAAAAGCCAGTTCCCTAAAGTCATCGCCGAAAGCTCCACCGTCATCTGTTGTACACCGCCTTCGCTCCGATCGGACCTACCATTTTTTCCGACCTCATCCAGCCGCCGTGATTTAGTCGGAGTGACGGAGAAGCACCGGACCGGAGGAATTCGTAGGAGAAGAAAAGCAGAGAGAGAGAGAGAGAGAGAATGTCGCTAACGAGTGTGAAAATGGCGGAAGATGTGTGGTTAACGTGTCTCACTCATGCATTGTCCACCGAGACTGAAGAAATCATGGGGCTTCTTCTCGGTGATATTCAGGTGATGTCTTTTTTGCATTCATGTCTTCCTATTTCTTAGTTTCTAGCTATTTACAACTGTTTTTAGGGTTTTTTTTAGTTTTAGAACCTGAACTTATCTTTACATTTTGTTTGCTCCGGAGCTATTGCCAGTACTTTGTGTGATTAAATTCGTATTTGATCGAGGATGTTTGTGTGATTCCGTGGTCTGTATGAGATTTATCTGTTTGAAACTGTTCGTGCGCAAGGAGGATATTTTATCTTTGTTAAACCAATTGTTAGCTGTTCTGATGGGATAGTGTATGATTAGGAACATGAATTGTGTTTTTTTATATTGTACCTGATGTGATGTCCTTACGAAATTGGAGGAATTTATGTTTAGTCGTTGATCATCAAGATAAATTTATTCCCTCTTAGCTCTATAATGTTTTTATTGTTATTGAGCAGATAAATATGGAGTTATATTTAGTTATTTCTGCCTATTTGAGCTGTCATTTCTTTTCCTAATAAACAGAAATGGAAAGTAGTTCACTTTTTAGGAAGGTTGGTTTTGGTACTCAAATATTGTGTTTTTGCTCACTGATTCTGTGTTGATAGATTAAGATATTGCAAGTTATGTTTATAATTTGGTTTCTACGGCTATCAGGTCTTGATTTCCTTGATACCATAGAATAATGTCTAATTGGTTTTTTATATGCAAAACTGCAATTACAGCACTCCAAGAATGGGAGTGTGACTGCCCTGATCTGGGGGGCTTTGCCACAACCACGGTGTGATAGGCAGAAGGACCGTGTTGAGACAAATCCTGAGCAGTTGACGGCTGCATCAGTTCAGGCTGAGATATCCTTTATATGAGCTTACTTATGCTTGTTAGTATGAGAAGCTTCATTTTCTATAATTCTGTGACTCTCATTCTGCTCTATTAAGAAAATATTATTCTCAGCTGTGACTTCATTCAGATTAATCACATTTTACCAAACTATTGGGTATATTTTCTTTTAAATATATTCTTCTTTTTGGGTGGAGATGGGAGAGATTGAGAGTGAGAAAGGTTTGTATTTGTTCCATTAACTCTATAACACAAAATGACTGCGGAAATTGGAAGAACCACACGAGTGATTGGCTGGTATCATTCACATCCGCATATCACAGTCCTTCCTTCCCATGTTGGTAAGTGTTCTTATACTACTACTAGTCTTAAAAGGATAGTTTTCTTTTCCTTTTCGTAAAGGTATGAAATGCAAACCGTGAATATGGTGACTAAGGGGCTGTTTGGTTGGTTTTCCATTAAATTCTGTATGGATAAAGTTGTCTTTGTGGATTAATCTGTCTGTATAGATTTGGAAGGTTTTTATTTGAGAGAGTTTTTTCATAAATGGAAGGAACGATTTTTTTAATGGGAGAGTCTGGTTTGGAAAAAACTTGGCTTTCTGCATAAAGCTCCCCCTTGAAATATGACTGAATAAGCCACTTTCTATATTATTAAGCGACTACCAAACAGTCATACATAGCTGACTGAATAAGCTGTGAGTCTCATTAAGCTGCTAACAAACAATCCCTAATAAAGGTACTCATTACTATACATGAGATATGCTATCATTGAAAACCTTGCAATACCTGAACTGTGAATCCAGCCACCTGCCAAAACACAAAGGCCAGAACTTTATTGCAGAAACTTGACTTATTTAATATTCCTAGAAGCCTAAATGACTGTAATTTAGAAGCAAGAGCATGCCAGCTGCTTATAAATAAGAGAGGAAGTGTATAGAGACTTCAGACTAACCTTTGATCTGTAAATTTTTCTATGTAATACCTTGCACTAATTGGGTTTCGGGCAGTTAGTGATAATCATGGTTCATGTGTAATGTGTTTATTATTTAACACTAGTAAATTACTGTGCATACAGTAAGTCATTTATCTCATGAAATAGATTGAAAAAATCCAAAGCAATAGAGTTGTGAAAATTGCAAGATGTACATTGCTGTCAATTTATCAATATCTTAAAAAAGGGTTTCCATGATATTTGCACAATAAGAAAATGTATAGTTTTCTTATGAGTCAGAAAATTCAATAGATCAATGGTGTTTCTATGTTGATGCTTTTGATAGTCAATATCCTTTTTAGTTTTCTCATTACTTAAGAGAAGCATGGGAAGACTGAAGAGTCTAACTTGAGACCCGGTAGTTAGCATGAGACTCAAATGACCTTTATAATACTGTTATTGCTATTTGTACAGTCCTAAACCATATCATCCTTGGTGTTATTATGGATTTCTCTCAAATGCTATTTCTAGTCCAAGATTGAGTGTCCCTACCCTTGCAAATGAAATTCACCGGGTGTTGGAACTCATTTTGGAAGGGAGAGATTTAGAAAATATAGCATGCAACTCTTGGATAGTGGAAAGTATAGCCTGTTCATCTATTTATGTTAAATGTATTTGTTTTTCTTACTCTGATCAAGATGTATCATTGTGTCTTATCATTTCTGCAGATGTACGGACTCAGGCCATGTATCAACTTCTAGATTCTGGGTTTATAGGGCTGATTTTTTCATGTTTCAATGAAGATCAATACAAGGTTCTAAATTTAACTAATTTTGTTGAGAATATTCTCTAACCTGTTGGTATAAATAATTTTCCCTAGCAACTCTAAAATGAAAACAAATGTCCTCTCTCTCTCTCTCTCTATACATATATATATACACACACACATTTTTTTTGGGAATCTTAATTCCTATAAATAGGGTACTTATGGGATATGCCTTTTTGATAGTAAATCAATGACACCTTGTGATTTTAGAGTTTCATATCTAATTTCTTTTACATTAATAGTGTATGGAAACTGACTAATTTTTATGGCCACAAAGAAAACAGTTCTTTGACATGTTTTAAGTGCTTCTTAATTTTTAAACATGTCTTTCTGGTATCAGGTTGGGAGAATTCAAGTTACTGCATTCCAGTCCTTAGATGGAAAGCAAAATCATGTGTTAAGACCTGTTCCTGTATCTCCTATAAATAAAAGTTCCATTATAGATCTAGAGTCATCATTAGATTCCACTGAGCATTCACTCACAAATTCCGGCTCAACACGGGTAGAATGTCTAGAGCATGACACTGGTGATTCAAAAGCTGCTGCAGGAGCTTCAAAGGTATATTTGTCAATTTTGATTCTGGATAGTTTGTACAGTTTATTAAGTGTATATCTTAGCATTAAGATCTGTGATACATGGTGGCAAAGGCTGCTGAAATTGAGCTTCCCAAAGAAGACGGAAGGATTCAATGTACATGTAAGAGGATCTGGAGTATTAATAAGCAAGGGGTGAAGCTTAAATGACTAGGTAGTAGAGTGTACACAACGAGGGAGGGGGTAAAATATGCGCTTTGCTGAGCACAATGGACCCTGTGAATCTTTTAAAATCAAAAGATACATCCTTGAAGAGATTTGAACCTCTAAATCTTCGTTCTCCTTCCCTTGTTTTCCTTTTTGCCTCATTTTCGCTTGTTAGTTTCAATGCTATTTGTCCTTTAGTGTTCTGTAAACTAGGGATTTAATTATAGACAACAATCTCTCTAGCTTTACTTCTAGACTCCAACCCAAAAGTTTGCTGTATAACTTTATTCATTTACTTCATTGTATGGTGTCATGTTTGAATGCCCATTTTGAACCCAATTGCTTTTCTCCCATTTACGTGTAATGAGAGATGGGCTACTGGTTCAGTCAACCTTCTCTTCTGAAAAACTAATGGTTAGTGTGAAAAAATGCCATTATTAATATCTGCAACATGTTCTGATCATAAATGAAGTTCATAACAGTTGTCCATAAGACAAAATTGGCTTTAGGTCTGTCTGTAAATCGTACCTACTTTCAGATGGGGAAAACTGCTTCCACTCTACATGAGATGGTGCATATGGAGTTAAGCAAATATAGCGCTGCTGGTGATCATCCATCTGTTGTGACCATTGATGGCATGTATCACACATTTTACATCATATTGAATCCACCAAATTTTGTTTTGAGTTTGTTAGGCTTGTTGTAAGTCACTCTAGTCAATATACTGAATTGGAATTATATATTGGTCTAGATACTTCTGATACAACACTGCCCATATTATCGGTGAATCTTTTGTTTCAATCCTTCTGGTACAGAACTTCCACATGGGTCCTCTGCTTTCAGTTACATTATGCTTCTAACTTTACTAATATTATGCTATATGATTGGTCAGGCTGGAGGAAAATCATCTGCCTTAAAAGGTTTCTTTGCAAATGCTGATACCAACTATACCGGAAGAGTAGGAGGGAACTACCCAACTGGCAATATAGACAGTGCAGTAGTTGATATTGACCCCATGGATATGTCTGACAGTATGCAAGAGGCAATGCACCGTTCAAATATGGAAATGAGGTACACATATGTTTATTTTCTTGATCGGCATATATGTATGTATATATTTGTACTTCTTTCAAACTATTTTCTTCTATGCTAAACCTGTAATTTTTTTCCAAATTCAGTAAAATGTCATTATTTTACCCACGATCCAGAGCTCTACTATTGGCATTTGGCTTTAATCATGTTAGTGTCTGCCAATTCGTTATCATAATAACAATTATGTTGGTCAGACCCACTCATTATGGTTTTTCGTTTTAAAATGAATGTAGGGAGACTTACCTCTTTGTTTCTAACTTGTTTATTATGTTTGCCAAGTGATCATGACTGATTATCTGCCTGCATGAAACTCTGATTTAAATTTAATCTGGTTGTGTTTATGCCACTTGAGTTTGGTTCTTGCTCTGTTCCTGGGCTTGCATAGAATCTTCTGCTTCCAAGGGAGCTGGAACTAATATTACAAACACGTGGCCCTCGGGAGTAGATCCGTTGGCAAAGGGGCGGAGCGACTTTGCTCAAATACACAACAGGTTCAATTTCGAATCCTGCCTGAGACGGGCTTGAACCCCTCCGCTAGCCTCAACCACTGTGTCAACTCTGAAATGCCTCCTCACATATGGTTCCTAGGGGGCGGGTTTCGTGTTGGTCCTGTTGGGGTTGCCGGTAATCAACCTTTTGTTCAAATATTACAAACATGTGGCCTTTTTAGTTAGGTGGTCTTTTATATGACATGTGCATGAGATAAGCTCACAATATAACCCTTGCTTGATGATCATAATAGTGGAGGTAAGATGAGGTAAATCCTTCTTGGTATACCTCTCAAAGAATGAAAGATTATCCTCTTCTGCCTTTTGGACTTCGTTTTAATAGTAATAGTGGTAGCGAATCACCTTGATACTAACCCCATTTACTTATTGCCAAAAAAGATATGTATAAGGTATACAATTAGCATCAAAGCTTCATGATCCTGATCCTGCTTATCTTTCGCATTATGAAAATGAATGCCGAAGCAAGCCATTCCCTTATGGTGCGTTTGGTACGTGGAATAGGACAAAACAAAAACTTGTTGTCCCACGTTTGACATGACATTTGACTGGGACAAGACATGACCTGAGTGGGACAAAAATACAATTATTTGTATTTTTGCAAGACATTTTTTTGTCCCACCAAATTAGGTGGAACAAAAATAGGAAGATGGGACAAGATTGGTAAATTACTAAACTACCCATGTTAAATTAAAACTCTAAAACCTTCCGCAATTCTTTCACCTGCATATCTCACTACAAACAAATGTCTAATCCCATCCGCTACCCTCGGTAAACTACAAACAAAGTGGAATCCCAGTTTTTGATGTTTCTTGCTTCACTCTTGACGTGTTTGTGTTTCATGTTCATGATACGAAACGGACTTTTGTTTCTGGCAGCGGTGCAGAATACATCAGGAAAGAAGTCCCTCTTCATGTTATGCCGACTTTATCTCTTCTCAATCTCGAATCGCCTTTGACATCATTCTCTGATCTACAATCCGTGTTGTATGAGGAGGAGCGGACGGCATACCATCAAGCAATTTTACAAAATATGAGGTACATTTGATACTTTATTACATCATATGAAGCTTACTGCTATGAGTTATTCAATACAGACTGCTTTATTTGATGTAGAGACGGGAAAGTCCATCCACTTTCTTTCATTCATCATACTTCAACCTATCAAGCTTCTATCTGCAAATTAATGGAATATTGGTTAGAAATTACTACTATACCCTTCGTCAATTCTATAACATATAAAATGGTTAGATTTATCTTTCCAGCACATGACATCAAACCTTGATTTGCAGCTTAAGTCCTGCCATAAATTCTCTTCAGGATCGTATATCAGAAAACGAGATTCGGGTATGAAAGCATTATATTTCATCTGTAGCTTCTATAATTATAGCATGATCATAATTTGGATATAAATAAAATTACTCTGACATTTGGTAAACAACTATTTTTCAGTCAACACTTACCTCGACATTTGGTAAACAATTATTTTTCAGTCAACACTTACCTAGATCGGACCTCTTACCCAAACTGCAAGCTATTTACCAAATGCTTACCAGGTAAGCGTCATCAAAATGGATTGTTGGTAAGCGTCTTTTACTTGGTAAATGCTTACCGGGTAGGAGTCATCTCCTTCACTTACCGGGTAAGATTTTAGGTCTTTGTCATGCTCATCCGGAAGGTAAGTGGAGTCTGGTAAGCGTTTACCTAGTAAGCGTTTGGTAAACGGCCTGTTACTTGGTGTAAGATCCCACATCGGTTGGGGAGGGGAACAAAGGTTGCCATATAAAGGGACTGGCCTCTACCAGTTGCGTTTTAAAACCGTGAGTCCAGGTGTGTGGACAGAGCGGACAATATCTGGTACGGTTGACCCGGGATGTTACACTTGGTTAGTACTTACCCAATTTGTGCCGGTAAACGACCACTTTTTATCAACTTTTTGAACCGTTGTACTTGGTTTTCATTGCAAACTAACCATATTTTCTTGTAACCAAACCAAACGATCCAGCATAGACGGGGTCCCTTCCCCGGTTTTGGGGGGGGGGGATGGGATGCACGTAGAATTGATCTCTACCCACCCAAAAGAGTAAAAACCCTATTTTCTCGTGAAAACGCCAAAAGTGACATTTTTTGTGTGTGAATCAGCTGCGAATGCTTGCAAATGAAGCGAAAATTCTGGAAAAAGAAAGCACAAAAGGGACAAGGATTGATCCAAGCTCTTCTCCGCGAAGTGTTGCACAGAGAGGTGGTGGGAAGGATTTGTACAGTCCGTTTGAGAGATCCGTTTCTGGTTCTAGTAGTCGTAGCAGAAGGGGTTCTTAGTTGTTTTTCGATATGCAGTTTTTGGTGTTTGGGAATTGTATGATATCGGAATCATCATCATCATCGTGTTTGATTAGGTCGTAGTGATTGGATTGTAAATGGCGATCGATCGAGTTACGTAATGTATATTTTTTTGATCAAGGGGTTAGGGCAAGAACATCTTGTTTTCAAAATGTGAATCATCAATAGGGGCTGCCATTGCTTTGCAACATTTTATGTCTTCCCATTTTTATATCAAAGCCACTTACAAATCTTTGATTGGTTTATTTTCAAATTATTTTACACTATCATTTAGTTTATCAAAGTATTTCTAATCTTACTCTTTTTTTTTTTACTCTTTAAATTTAAGGTAGGGTGTATAATGCATTGAAATTGTGTGGAGTAAAATAATATATTGTTATCTCAGTCATGCTTCCTATCAGCATTGTTCTAATATTTTTGGAGGCCTTGTTACACCTCAACTAAAACTATAGATTGCCTGAAACAAATAATAAACAACACAAAATATAAAAAAGTTAGATCATAATTAAAATTTTACAAATTAAAATTAAAAAAATGTTTTAAAATGACAAAGTGATAAGAATATTGAAGAGTTACTTTTTGTCATTTATCGGCAAATTGTGAAATTAAATAGCCGCTTTTGATTTTGAAAAAAAAAAGATTTGTCTTCATTGGGGTGGGTTCATATGTTGGACCTTTTAAATCAGGGTCCCAAACGCAAGTAAAATTGGGTCCTAAAAATGTTCAGAAACCCATATTTAACGTGCTAATAGATGGTCATGCTCCCTATATTAACTAGATATTATTTTAACACTTCATTTGTCCCAAAATAAGTGTCTACCTTACTATTTTAATTTGTCCCAAAATTGTTGATCCAAACTCTCTCAGTGATTTGATAACGACCATTTTCTGTACTTAGTGAAAATTACGTTTAATATGTATTAGTGTTTCACCATCAGCGATCAGACTGAGTCTGTTCAGTTATCGCTGATAGTCTTTCTTATAAACATTTAATATGTATTAGTGTTCCACTATTAGTGATCAAACTGAGCCTGTTCAGTTATCGCTGATAGTTCTGATGTAAACAGTAACGTAATCCTTGAAGACAAGTCTCGCGTCAACAGATGTTCATAGCTGAATCGAAGAAGAAGCTGCTGAACAAAGAGAAGTCTACTAATGACCTGATGCGGATATCAGTGAAGCAAAGACAACTCTACTTATACGCGAAGGAACATGAGGAAAGCTTCAGCGATCGCTGAACTCTTGATGTCTCTGAAAAAAGAGATATTCAACAATCAAATGATCACAAAGCTTATACCTCAAGTTTCCTTTTGTCTTTCCTTGCACAACTCAGTACGATATATCAGAACGGACATGCATCTGCCACAATTCGTACAACAACTCTGTCAACTACACTGTTCATGATCCGACCGAAAGCATGTCTCCCAAAGTCAGACTTCCAAAGCCAATCAGTGAACGTCACGTGTAAAGTTCCCTGCCATGCATTTAATGCATAGGGTATAAATAGGAAGATCACCCCTCCATCTGAGGGTGTGCTCAATCCTTGAACCCCAAATAGAAACCTTTGTTTCTATATTCCTTAATCCTCCATTCTCTGAAATTCTTGTGCAATCATCTTAGTGTTTCTTAAGTTTGTTTAGATTGAGTCTGTCTTAATCTTATTCCGCAACAAACTTGTAAATTGTGTTTGATTTATCAATAAACAATTTATTAAACTTTAATTTATGTGTTTGTATTCAACCCCCCCTTTCTACAAACTTGTTAAGCACCTCCGGGACCAACAAGTGGTATCAGAGCAAACTGTTTAATCTGATAAACAAGATCTTGCTTTATTCTCTTCCTTGTTATTCTAAATGACACTTAACACAAACACAAACTACTGTGATAATGGTTCACTTTCTAAACCTCCTCGATTTAGCAGAGATAACTTTTCTCTATGGAAAAATCGAATGATGCTATTTCTTGAAGGTGTTGATCCTACTATACCTGAATATATAGAAAATGGACCCTATGAACCTGTTAGAATTATAGTTGCAGTTCCCGCTACTGCCACCAATGAAGCTGTCCCTGAACGCTATGTCGTTAAGGAAATAAGACAGTGGAGTGATGAAGACAAAAAGAAGGTAGACATAGATGCAAGAACAAAGACCATTATCTCAATGGCTCTGCCTGATGAAGTTTTCCATTCCATCATGCATCTGAAAACTTCTAAAGAAATGTGGGAAACCATATGTGTTCAATATGAAGGCACTACTGAAATCCAAGAGACTCGAAAGATTAACTTGGTAAGACAGTATGAAAGTTTCATCGCTGGTAAGAATGAACCTCTCTCTGACGTTCATCAGCGGTTTAACTGCTTAATCATTGATCTAAGAACAGTTGGTAGGACCTATTCTAATTCTGAGGTCTTAACAAAATTCTTAGAATGTCTTCCTGAAAGCTGGGACAATTATTCAATATGTCTTAAGCTGACAAAAGACTTAAATTCTCTTTCTCTCAGCACTCTGTATGGAATATTGCTCAACTATGAGCAATCGAATCTCTTAAAGAAGAATCTTGTAAAATATTCTAAAGACTCCAAAAGCACTCCTGTTGCTTTAGTCTCTTCAGAGATAATTCCATCTCAGCGATCTACTCTCACAATCACTGAGTTAGATTCTGAATCTGAGGATCTATCAGACCCTGATCTTTCAGAGTTCGATGAGTTCGATGATTGTAGATGAATTCTCTCGCTATACCTGGGTTATCTTTCTTCGCTGCAAAAGTGATACTCCAGAAGAACTAATATCCTTTGTTAAAAAGATAGAAGTGCTGAATAATCTTACTGTTCGTTCAATAAGAAGTGATCATGGAACTGAATTAAAAAACAACTCTCTGAACAATTTCTTTGAGAACAAGGGAATTTCTCATAACTTCTCTTCAGTAAGAACACCTCAGCAAAACGGAGTCGCTGAAAGAAGAAACAGAATGATCACTGAAGCTGCTAGATCAATGCTCAGCGATTCTCATCTCCCTACTCAATTTTGGGTTGAAGCTGTAAATACTGCATGTTTTACTCAAAACAGATCGCTGATAGTAAAGCGATTTGGAAAGACAACTTATGAACTTTTTCATGGAAGAAAGCCCTCTATCAGCTTTCTTCATATCTTTGGTTGTCAGTGCTATATCTTAAACAACAGAGATCAACTTGGAAAGTTCGACCCAAAAGCTGATGATGGAATATTTCTAGGATATTCCTCCATCTCCAAAGCCTACAGAGTTTTCAACAAAAGAAGACAATCCGTGGAAGAAACAATTCATGTCACATTTGATGAAACTCGCTCAGCGAACTCTAAACCAATCACTGACAATGAAGAGTTAAATGCTTGGATGTTTTCTCATTACAGAGAAACAGAACCTTTCTTTTCAAACCATCAGCACACAGAACCACCTACTGCTGATGATGATCCAAACATCATACATCCTAACGCTGAATCCAACTCATGGGTTTCATCTGAACCTCTTAACACACTGCTACCATCAGATCTACCTTCGTCTGAAAATCTCTCTGATAACAATAGTCTGTCCAATACTCAACAGTTAATTGCTGATGAACCTCAAACGTCCTCATCAGTAAACATCCCAATTGTTGATCCAACCTCTGAGTTAAGCGATCATGCTCCTGCTCAGGGATGGACCAGAGATCACCCAATAGATCCAATTCTTGGTGATCCAGATGCAGGTATTCAGACACGACGAAGCTCAGGTAATATCTGTCTCTTTGTTAACTTTCTCTCTTTAATAGAACCAAAGAAGACCGATGATGCCCTCAGAGATCCAAACTGGGTCAGTGCTATGCAAGAAGAGCTGACTGAGTTTACTCGTAACAAAGTTTGGAATCTCGTTCCTAGACCATCTGATAAAACTGTTATAGGCACCAAATGAGTGTTTAGAAACAAGTTAGATGAACATGGAACTGTAACCCGCAACAAGGCTCGACTTGTTGCTCAGGGATACAGACAAGAGGAAGGCATAGACTATGATGAAACCTTTTCCCCTGTGGCTAAGATCGAAGCAATTCGATTATTCTTAGCCTAAGCAGTCTATAAAGACTTCATCGTTTATCAAATGGATGTAAAATCAGCGTTCCTAAATGGAAAGCTGAATGAAGAAGTCTATGTAGAACAACCACCAGGGTTCTATGACCCTAAGTATCCAAATTATGTTTATAAATTGGATAAGTCTCTCTATGGTCTAAAACAAGCCCCACGTGCTTGGTATGACACTCTCTCATCATTTCTTATCTCTGAAAAATTTGAACGTGGCAAAATTGGTGATACATTGTTTTTCAGAAAGATAAAAGGTCATATTATTCTTGTACAAATATATGTCGATGACATCATATTTGGTTCTACTAATCCATCACTGTGTACTCGCTTCGCTGAAAGAATGAAGAAAGAATACAAAATGAGTATGATGGGTGAGCTGACATATTTTCTTGGTCTTCAGATTAAACAATCTGACAAAGGTACTTTTATCAGCCAAGGTAAGTATGTTAAAGATATGCTAAAGAAGTTTGATCTTACACAAACTTCAGCGATGAAAACTTTTATGGCACCTCCCCTGACACTTAACAAAGATCCATCTGGAAAACCTGTTAATGTCACTGCCTATAGAAGAATGATAGGCTCACTGCTGTATCTTACAGCAAGCCGACCTGACATTATGTACTCTACTTGTTTATGTGCACGCTATCAATCTGAACCCAAGGAATCCCATCTGATCGCTGTTAAGCGAATTTTCAGATATCTGAAAGGAACTCCTAATCTCGGTCTTTGGTATCCCAAAGACTCAGGGTTCGATCTAACTGGTTATTCTGATAGTGATTTTGCAGGTTGTAAACTTGACAGAAAGAGTACCACTGGTGGATGTCAACTCCTAGGAGGAAAGCTGGACAAGCAAGAAGCAAAATTCAGTGTCCACTTCCACAGCTGAAGCTGAATACGTAGCCGCTGGAAGCTGTTGTTCTCAGATCTTATGGATGAGAAATCCACTATTAGACTATGACCTTCAGCTATCAAAGATTCTAATCTATTGCGACAGCACTAGTGCTATCGCTATAGCAAATAATCCGGTGCTACATTCAAAGACGAAACACATAGAGATCATATATCACTTTATCAGATATCATGTGATGAACGGTGATATTGAACTTCATTTCATCCCTACCGACTTTCAGCTTGCTGATTTATTCACCAAACCTCTTGATGAGACAAGGTTCAACTTTCTCATCAGTGAGCTTGGAATGCTGAATCTCAAAGAATAATTCTTCAGCGTTCATGCATTGTGTCAGTAATCATAAGTTCCCCTTTTATCATTCTCTGATAAACATTCTGACTCTCAGGTATGTTCTCTCCATCCCTACAACTGAATCTTCATTCAGTTAAGATGTTTTTCAAAATATAAACTTTTATAACTGAACTTTCTTCAAATGATTAAAAGCTTTTTGAAAAATAAATTTATCACTGATATTTCTAGTCAGTGATCCTTCTTAAAACCTAACTTTACCATCAGGGATACTTTCAAAGAAAATCTATCGCTGAATTTTCTTCAGCGATAATTTCAAAACGGACAAATGAACAGTCTCTCTCTCTCTTCTATGACGTCATTTGAACCGACAATCCACGACATACCTTTTTCTGACACGTTCGTCCATTTCCCTTCTATCCAATCAACTTCGTGGTACGTGTCCATGTCATGATGAACATTTGTTTTCCCACCTCTCACACTCTCTCTCCTACTCTCACACGTATAAAAAGAATGTTTTTCCATTCTTATCGTTTTACGCTTTCTGGAAATTCTTTCAAAGCAAGAAAACTCTCTCAAAAGCATTGTAGCATTCTCAAGCATTTGCATCGTCTCCTTCAAAGATCAACAGAATGGCTCAATCTGCACTTGTCGCCTCTAAGAACGGCAAGTTCGCCATCACTGAATCTGAGCTTCCGAAAAACAATCATCTTGCTCGCCTTGATTTTGATGGTGTCAAATACCCACATCTGGTGGAAGCCGCAAAGTTTCTGAAGCAATCCTGCATTGCCTACGCTATCACTGTGGATCCCACACCTTCAAAAGCTCTTCTCCAACAATTATGGTTTACCGCTGAAGAGACCTCTATCACCAACAAAAAGGGTGAACTGGTTCCTGCTATTTCCTTCAGCACTGAACTTGGACCAGGGATGATGACGGCCTTAGGGATAAGGAAAGCTCTGCGATTTCTTGACAAACCCAGGAATGGATTCGATGCCTTGCCCACTGATGCTGAGCTCATCCAATTCCTGGATGCTATGGAATACTCTTGGGAACCCAAGCCGAGGACGACAATTCCTAACAAGAAGCTGACTCTCGTGAAGAATGCATTCATGCCTTCTCAGCTTAACTACATCTTCTCTCACTTCATTCAGTGTATGAGTGGGAAGAGTGGGTCACTGGACCAGGCCAGCAAGATTCAGGTCCAAATGGCTTACTCAGTGATCGCCGGAAGAAATTTCGACTACGCAACATCTATCTTTGACGATCTAAGGTCAAAGATAGAGAAGACCGAGAGGGATCCCAAGATCCCCTATGAACGCTTCATCTGTGCGTACCTGAAGTTCCTCTACCCTGCTACTTACCCCACTAATTCTGATGCAACTTTTCCCAAAGTGGGTCAGCGCTCCCTGGAGGTCAAGCCGCTCCCCAACGAGGTAAGTATTTCTGAACTCCGCTCCCGTCTCTCTCTCCTCACTTCTTCGTCTTCAGCGGCCACGCAGGAGGTTCCTTCTTCTGCTATCCCTGCCGCTACCCCTTCCAAACGACCATCAATTGGCTCCCTTGGTCCTTCGAAGAAGGCCAAGGTGACCAAGGAGAAAGGTACCTCTAGCTCAATACCTAAGGATGTTTCTCAACAAACCTCCTTGGATGCTTTCGTGGGTCTCTCCTCCACATCCTCAGCGATACCACATCATCCGTGCCATCGACTACTGTCGTTGTCACATCAACAGTGACACCACCCATCATCTCAGCTCCTCCACATCCTGAGGTGATCACAACGGTAACTACCCCTATCCCTACTTCTATACCCATCTCTCATCCTTCTATTTCTTTGGTCTCTGACCCATCATCTACTTTTTCGCAACCACAGTTTGGACCCATAGGACCTGAACATCAATCTTTTGAGGAATCTATGCAATTCTACAAAATGTTTGATAAGTCAGGTACTCCTATAACCTTAAACACTACTCTGAACTTACCATATAAGCTTGTTTCTCAAAAACTAACTTATATTTCAGGTCCTAGTTTGACGACTGTTTACACCAATGTCAACAGTTTGAGTGCAAATGTGGAGTCTCTGACTGCCTCTCTCAACAACACCACCAGCGCTGTTCATACCGCTGGTGAAGCACTAAAGACGCTGACAGCTCAATGCGCCTCCAAAGCTGACGTCTCTCAAATCGCTACTCTCCAATAAGAGATTGTCAAAGTCCGGGAGGACTCACAACAACAGTTTGCGGCCCTGTCTACAAAGGTTGATTCCTGTGAAGTTCTTCTTCAGCAAATCCTGACTCACCTGAAGGCACCAGCTCCAATTTCTGCTCCTTCATTTACAGAGAACGATCGCACCTCTCTGAATATAGCTGTGGAGTCTATTCATCAAGCTACGTCAGATATCCCTGTACTTGAAGGCCGTCTGGACAGTATGGAGGCTGAAGTTCAGAAGTTGGCCGCTGCACACACTTCATCTCCTTCCAAAGATCTCTCCCTCCGTGATAATGACAAAGAGGGGGAGAAAGCAGCTAAAGAAAATACGGAGTTAGAAGCTGCTGCTGAGGTCCAACAGAAATAAACTCCCTCTCATGTTGAGGGGGAGATAGCTGCTGAAAAAGCCCCTCCTACCATCGATGAGTTAATCGATGAAGAGGAATAGGAGGAAGATGAAGATGAAGCCCTTGATCTTGAAGATCAAGAGGAAGAACCTCATCAAGATGATGATGATGACGATGAAGAAGATCAATCTCTTTGGTGTTCTTCAGCCGTCACTTCATCAGCGATAGCTTCGAAAGAAGTTATCAAAGCAGGGGGGGAGTCATGAGACATCTTCAGGAACCCCTTCCCAAAGCAAATGTGCAACTGCTGAGGAAAGCCTGAAGATGACCTCACTACCTGAGGAGAATCCTTCTCAGGTATGCCTTACTCTCGTTCCCTTATCCTTCTATAAAAATCCCACCCCTGTTTCTTTCTATCCTTTATCTCTCTTCTTCCCTAAAAATAAACTAACCTTTTTTCATTTTCTGACCAGACAGTTCTCTCCCCTGCTTAAGGGTAAAGAGCTCCAAATAATCCCAGCTGCTGAAGCTGATGACCAGATAATCCCAATCTCTGTAAGAGAGATTGATGAAGAGGATGATGAAGAAGAAGAGTCCCTGCAACATCCACGGAGGCCCTCTAGACCACTTCATTGGTCAGAGGAAGAGATGAAGAAAAGAATAGAGATGATCTCTCATCTAGAGAATCAACGACGAAAGATCCCCTCTCAATCATCAGATCTAGAGTTCCTGACAAAAGCTGAAATTGAAGAATCCGTCAGGGCTGAGAAGCTGATTGCTGATTGTCAAAGAGATGCCTCTCTGGCTCTCAAAATTCAGTCTTCTCAAGTCAAAGACAAGAAGCTGAAGAAGAAACCAGTTGAAGTCTATGCTGCTCTTTTGAAATAGATTGAAGAGGAACACTCAAAAGAAAAAACGGTCAACGATAACTCAGTCGATTGGTGCAAGCATAAAATTGACTATCGCTCTGACCCAATGAAGATCATAGCTGTTACTATCGCTGGAAGAAAGAAGAAGGACATAGTTTCTGTCACTATGGAGATTACCAGAGAGGATGGAAGCTGCAAGGCAATGTTTGTTTCAAAGTTGGAAAGCCTTGGCTATATGGAATGGCTTGAGTTCAAAGACGCACTGAAGAAATCAAAATCAATCTACAGAGGCTAAGTTGAAGGGATAAATGATGCTCTCATCAACAGAGTCGCTGCAATCCTAAAAGTGTCGTCTGCTCTTCCTTCTAAGCCAAAGCAGATAAGAAGAAAACATGTCTCCTCCTCCTCTGAAAATGTTGCGGTGATCAGGAATGAAACCTCCATCAAATTCTCAAGAGAAGCTCTATTCGGTCCTCCTCCTGATCTTTCAGTTCTGGATCTATCTCTGCCTCCTGGTGGACCATATGTTGCGGGACAAGTACTTGAAGAACCTTTTGGAATCTTCTTCTGAGATGACGAGGAACAGCTCAGATTTCAAAGAATCTCTGAAATCCCTATCTGTCCCCTCGGTCTTCTCAAGGATCTCATGTGCTTATGGTGTGATCTCTCTTCTGCTGCTGAGCAAATCAAAGTGATCATTAGCAAAGAATCTTTAGAGCGAAAGCAAAAAGGAGAAGATATACCTGAGTATTTGATCAATCCTCCTAAACCCTCTTTAGATAGCTGATAGATTAGTTTTCTTCTTGTAATCTATTAGTTTAAACTTACAGTAGTTAGTACATCACTTGTACTTGTAATTTTCATACCTTGTAATTCTTTTCTTGGATTAATGAAAATTTCAGTGAAGTACTTAACTCTATCAGTACTGTAAAAGATCCCTCAAAATAGTAATTGGGACATGTATGTTATGAGTCCTGATTATTCCATCATTTTGAATTATAAAGTAATTTTCTTCAGTTACTTTGTCATTATCAAATAGGGGAGATTGTTGATCCAAACTCTCTCAGTGATTTGATAACGACCCTTTTCTGTACTTAGTGAAAATTACGTTTAATATGTATTAGCGTTTCACCATCAGCGATCAGACTGAGTCTGTTCAGTTATCGCTGATAGTCTTTCTTATAAACATTTAATATGTATTAGTGTTTCACTATCAGTGATCAAACTGAGCCTGTTCAGTTATCGTTGATAGTTCTGATGTAAACAGTAACGTAATCCCTGAAGACAAGTCTCGTGTCAACAGATGTTCATAGCTGAATCGAAGAAGAAGTTGCTGAACAAAGAGAAGTCTACTAATGATCTGATGCGGATACCAGTGAAGCAAAGACAACTCTACTTATACGCGAAGGAACATGAGGAAAGCTTCAGCGACCGCTGAACTCTTGATGTCTCTGAAGAAAGAGATATTCAGCGATCAAATGATCACAAAGCTTATACCTCAAGTTTCCTTTTGTCTTTCCTTGCACAACTCAGTACGATGTGTCAGAACGGACATGCCTCTGCCACAATTCGTACAACAACTTTGTCAACTACACTGTTCATGATCCGGTCGAAAGCATGTCTCCCAAAGTCAGACTTCCAAAGCCAATCAGTGAACGCCACGTGTAAAGTGCCCTGCCATGCATTTAATGCATAGGGTATAAATAGGAAGATCACCCCTCCATCTGAGGGTGTGCTCAATCCTTGAACCCCAAATAGAAACCTTTGTTTTCTATATTCCTTAATCCCCGATTCTCTGAAATTCTTGTGCAATCATCTTAGTGTTTATTAAGTTTGTTTAGATTGAGTCTGTCTTAATCTTATTCCGCAACAAACTTGTAAATTGTGTTTGATTTATCAATAAACAATTTATTAAACTTTAATTTCTGTGTTTGTATTCACCCCCCCTCCTTCTACAAACTTGTTAAGCACCTCCGGGACCAACAAAAATAAGTCTCAAGCTTCAAAAGTAAAAGTCCACTTTCCCATGTTACTATTAATTATGATATTGATAAATTATCTCTCTATAATTAGAGGCCATATTGTCATTTTGTTAATTAAAAAGTGTAAGATTCCCAAATTCATGCATTTTTCTTTGTGAACATTTATTTTGAAAAGGAAGGAGTTTTATTTTTTTATTTTGCAATACGGTTCCATCTAAAAATGGTCAAAACGGGCCCGACGTAAGATCGGGACCGTGACTGGTAGGGACCAATTATGGACCAACAGTCTCGACCCGATTATGGTTTTGAACGAAATGCACGACCTTGTTTTAGGGTCCGGGCTTCATACATGAAGATCGAGCCATGAGTTTTTGGTCCAGCCTAGGAACGGGAGTACGGGACCAGTTATGATTGAGGGGCTGTTTATTTACCTCTTAATGGTTCCATTAAGAGGCAGCCTCTGAATCGCTAAGAGGTGAATCTTGTTTCACAGAAAAAAAGTCTGTCTCTTAATGGTTCAAACACCCTTTTGAATGATTTTGTATCATGGATCTCCTTAACCATTCAACGTCCTGGTTTCATTATAAACATTTATCAAACAACCATATTTCATTTTGCACTATATTATAAAAGTCTCTTAATCATTCTGACCACTTAATCATTCTGCATCAAACCATTCAGCAACTGACAAACAGCCGCCGAGTAATTTCGGCCCGTGATTGATTCGGAATTGGTCCGACCCGACCCATGATCGGTTTTTGGTCAACTCAAACATCGACCCATCGTGACTCCGTGATAGTTATTGGGCCGAAAACCGAAAATACCAAAACCAAAAAGCATTTTCTTTCAACATTTTCCCTTCCAACAGAATCCACACAATCAGAGCATCTCCAACAGCTATGCTATAATTTTTTCAAAATAGAGTATAAAAAGATAAAAGCTCTAAAAAAATTACATCCAACTCCAACAGCTACTCTATTTTAGTAATTCTATCATCAATTGTATTAATAAAATATTATTTATCTCTCATAAACACACAACTTCAATGGTTCCTGTTGGTGGAAAAAAATTAAATATTATTTCTCTCTTCAATATGTAGTTTTAGAGATTTCTCCAAATTTGGAGATTTTTACTTCTTTTTTTCTTTTTCTCTAATTTAGCATATGATATAGCAGAGCTGATGGAGCAATTTTTTTTTTGCTAAACTATCAACCACAATTAACACCATCGAAACAAACAAACAAACACATCTTCCCTGATTCCAATCACATTATCCACAAATCAAACAGAACAAACTAAAATCAGAGAGATTCAATCCGTACATAATCAATATCTAGGGTTTAATTTTGTGGATTTGCGGTCGGAAGTGGCGTGTGGTTCTGCGAGTTACTTCCAAATGTGTTCTTCATAGCTGTTGCTGCACCTTGTGCAAGGTTCGCCGCACCTTGTGCTAGCCCCATCGCACCTCTAGCTACGTCCGCCGCGCCATATGTCGTCGTCGTCGTCTTCATCGAATCGCTCTTCTACATTTACAGTAAGTTTTCTTATTTCTGGATCTAATTTTTTTAAAGCATTTTGTAATAAATTAATTGTTATGATTATGCGAATTAACATGAATTAATCAGTAGTAAACAAAAGTGTGTGATCTTAAACGTAACTAATTTTAGAAGTACCTGATTTAAAAGAGTAGATTCTTGGGTTTCGCCTTGGCCAATTTCATCTCTGCGCAACTGTAATTGGATGAAGCGAGATATATGAATAATTATGCAAATTGGAGGGTGAAATTTTGTAAGCAGAACACTTGGGGCATGTTTGTTAGCAGCTTAATGAGTTTAATGAGATTCACAACTTATTCAGTCAGCTATATATGACTGTTTGGTAGTGGCTTAATGATATAGAAAGTGGATTATTCAGTAAGATTTCAAGGGGAAACTTTATGCAGAAAACCAAGTTTTTTCCAAACCAGTCCCTCCCATTAAAAAAAACGTTCATTCCATTTATGAAAAAACCCACTCAAATAAAAACCTTCTAAAACTATACAGACAGATTAATCCATACAGACAACTTTATCCATACAGAACTTAATGGAAAACCAACCAAACAACTCTTTAGGCTATGTTTGGCAAACTAGCTGATAAGCTAGCTTGTGGCTGATAAACTAGCTGATGAAAAAGTCACGTTGAACAAAAACTAGCTTATAAGCATGTAAATTACCAAAAAAGACATTAATTATTTATTTATAATTAAATGTTAATATACAATTATAAATATTAACGAGGGTATAATTGGAATAATCACAAAAAGCTCCTCATAAGCTACTTGGCTAGCTTGTGACCATTCAAATATGTACCCAGAAAATAAGTTCTAGCTTATTTTTGCCAAACAATGCCTTACAATTAGGGTGGATTTGGTACGGTATCAAGTTTTTTCTCTCTCCAATGCAGTGTAATAACTAATTGTAATTGGTACGTAAAATTCTATACCGTGTTCTAACTAATAATATTTAGTACAAATTTAAGGGTTCTTTAATTGTAAGGAATAAATCTTGTAAATATTTAAATACTTAAACAAAAATGTTAAAGTTATGATGTTTAATATTTAATACATCAAAAATGCAAAAACTAATATAATATAATTAAATAAGTTGGTACCATGGTATGAGACTTCCAATATTGTGTATCAACCAAATTTTCATATTTGGTACGCCACTACCAATCAATTGCAATTGGTGTACCGATTATATTGATGCGATTAGTACACATGTTAGTTAATTTGGTTTGATACAAAATTGTCACCCCTACCTACGGTCATTGATTTTAATTGCCAAAAAAATAAACGGGTTGGACAAGTAAATGAAAACGCTAAAAAGGTTAGAAAACTTGAAGAATACTGAATACCTTTGGAAGTAACACTTGTTATTTTCATTTCCTGTGCTTTTTAAATTATGGTTTTCATATCTATGGTTTATAATTGATTCGTTTTTATGTTTATGTAGTTCACATCTATTGTTTATTCCACTTGTGGTACACAGTTTATTGCTATTTTCGTCCCTAATATCTAATTGTAATGAATTACCCTAGAGAAGATCAGAAGAAAACAACAATAAATTACAAAGAGTAAACTACGATTTTAGTCCCTGTGGTTTAAAGTTTATAACGATTTTCGTCCCTGATCTTTAAAAACTGCTTTTTTGGTCCTTGTGCTTTCCCTTTTGGTTCTCTTTTCATCCTTCATCAGACGCCGTTAAAAATTGGGGGTTAACCCACGTGCCAACAAGCTTTAAAATCCAAAAAGTGAAGGAAGCAAATTACATATTTAGTCCTCATAGTATACAGATTTTTACAAGTTTATCCTTTAAATTTCATTTATTACGTTATATATTCTACTTTTTTATACCTTTTTTTATTTATTATATTTTATACTACATTATTTATATATATATATATATATATATACACAATTAAACAAATTTAATTAATTAATAAAAAATAGTTGATAAATACTAATTTGTTTCACATTTATTCTAATTTCTATTATGGGTTGAATATTATAATTTATATATATATATATATATACATATACCACTTTAATTTTGAAAACCATAGAAACCATCGATTTCATTGGTTAAGTTAATACAATTGTTTCATGAATTTGTAAGATTTGATATGTTGTTTTATATAATTGTTTTCTTGATGAAATTATTTTATATATTTATATTTTTTATGTAAAAATGATAAAGTTTCATCAGAATGAGAAAATGCATGAAACAATTTCATTAGAATGATAAAAATAGATGAAACAATTTCATTTTTACATAAAAAACACAAATATATGAAACAATTGTAATAACCAGGTTGATCATTGAGACTTTATTTTGGCTTGGAATATTATTAATCATTGAGACTTTATTTTTAAGAGTTGATCCATTTGTTTATATTTTTGTTGGGATGTTATAACAATTTCATCAACAAAAGAATTATATAAAACAATTTTATCAAATTAAACAAGTAAAAAGAAGTAAAAGAGTTATATATAATATTAAAATATAATAAAGAAAAAAGAAGTAAAAAGAGTTATATATATATATATATATATATATATAACTACAATAGTTAACCCATAATAAAAAATTAGAAAGAAATGTGAAATAGAATAGTATTTATCGAACTAATTTTTTAATTAATTAATCAAATTTGTTTAATATCTAAATTAAAAACATATATCTATACCTATATCTATATATATAGAGAGAGAGAAAAAAAAAAGTTCAAACGAGAACATTAACTATTTAAGAAAACAACAAATAATGTACAAAATCACATTTGATTTTACATTAACGACACAAAACTGACGCGGACGACTTTGGCTGCGTCATAAGTTGCGTGAATAATACATGATTTTGTAAATTAACGGACGTTCTCTTATTTTTTAGATAATTAGTGTTATTGTTTGAACTCACCCCTATATGTATATGTAGTATTAAAATATAATAAAGAAATAAAAAGTAAAAAAGTAAAAGATATATAACGTAAGAAATGAAATTTAAAGGATAAATTTGTAAAAATATGTATACCACAATGGCCAAATATGTAATTTACTTCCTTCACTTTTTGGATTTTCAAACTTGTCGGCACATGGGTTAACCCCCAATTTTTAACGGTGTCTGATGAAGGATGAAAAGGGAATCAAAAGGGAAACCACAGGGATCAAAAAAGCAGTTTTTAAAGACCAGGAACGAAAATCGTTATAAACATTAAACCATAGGGACTAAAATCGTAGTTTACTCAATTACAAACTACATGGACGAAAACCGTAATTTCGAAAGTATAAGGATGGAAATCGCAATTCTAAACAAACTACATGAACGAAAACCATAACTTTGAAAACACAAAGATGTAAATCGCAATTCTAAACAAACCACAAGAACGTAGTTTACTCTACAAACAATAAATTGATTGTTTTCTATAAAATTTGTTTGACTCTAATATAAATTATATTTCGTATTATATAAGAATAAAGTAATATAAATTAAAGATGGTTAATTAATCACATACTTCGAGTCAAATCCATCTAAACGTTAAGATCAATTTTCACATTTTCAACATTTTTAGTGTTTTCATTTCAACTTTTCTTATATTAAATATAATTAAAAAAAAGCTATTATGCTTTGAATATAACAACTTTTAATAAAGTTTTTTTTGACCGTTTTCTTTTCTAGTTAAATTTTGTAAGTTTATCCATTTGACCCTGGCGTTAACAATGAAAAATAAAGCCTAAATTGACCAGATTTTCATGTAAGTAGGTTAAAATTGCTTCATCTAATTCTAACACAAGAGTTACAAAATCAACCTGGGTATAAAGATGTCGTTTAGATTACCTGACCCTGTGATTGATCATCATAGTCGAGCAAAGCTTGTTGGCTTTCACTCGTCATTCTTTTATCTGTTTGTAAATATAATTTAAGGATTAAAAGATGTGAAGTTTGATATGATATAAGAGAATGTGTATATATAGGTTGGGGAAGGGTAAATGGTTGGTTATAAGGAGATCACAATAATGTGTGGATTTGGTAACAACATATGGCATTGTAAATGGTTGGATGAGGCAAGTTTGATGGATTTGTGTCTTTTATGGTCATATACTTGGTCAAAACTTGTGAGATTTATAATCAAGTTTTCCTAATATTTATGGGTTACTAATTAATAGCAAATGGTGACCTTTAATAGATTCTTCATATCTATACTATATTATAAAACATGGATAAAAACTCTTAAATACAAATTACTAAGCATAAGGTACCATCATTTTATGCAATATTTTAAAAATCTTTTAATTTACAAGTTTCAAAGCACAAGATACATATTACTATTGCAGACTTCTAACACTTAACAATTTGGTATGTGCAGAATCTTCTTTTTATGCAGACCTTTCTATGTATCACTATTAATTAATATATTATATTACTATAAATTTGTTTTAATTATATTATTAAATATGTAATTGGTTATTTTTTTCTATATGTCATTAAAATATATAAGATAATCATTGAATTCTAACAAAATACTTAATTTTTTTTATATAAAAAATGTTATATTATTAAGTCTAAATTAAACAAATTTATAAAAAAAACATTATCATTTTTTCTCAAAACCATCCAAAATCGTACTGTAAATCGACAAAAAAACAATAAATAAAATGAAAAATCATTATGTATTTCGCTGCATTGCGCGAGTACGCTTCTAGTTTTTTTAAAAATAGAGATTATCGTAATTAATTGGGTGATTTAAGAAAATTACCTTAAATGAGTTTTTAATTAAATGCATGACCTCCTCGCCTATTCAAGAAAAAATGGGTTTATGCTCATGAGAAGATCATGGATTTAATTAAAATCTCATTTAAAGTTATATACCTAAAAATCTCTAATTTTAAGGAGGTGTTTGGGATTGCTTATTTAAAACAACTTATGCTTATTTTAAAAAGTGTTTATCAACTTATGCGGTGTTAAACCGGAGTTTTTAAAAAAGTGTTTGGATTAGCTTATTGTGGTACCAAAACGTAATAAGCTAATAAGTTGTTATTTAAAGGTGTTTGAGATTGCTTATACATATAAAACTAGAAGCGTACTCGCGCAATGCAGCGAGATACATCACGATTTTAATGTTTCATTTCATTTTTTGTTTTTTTGTTAATTTACAGTACGATTTCAGATGATTTTGAGAAAGTGATAATGTTTTTTTTTATAATTTTTTTAATTTAGGCTTATAATATAATGTTTTTTATAAAAAAAAATTAAGTATTTTGTTAGAATTCAATGATTATCTTATATATTTTAATGACATATAGAAAAATAACCAATTACATATTTAATAATATAATTAAAACAAATTTATAGTAATATAATATATTAATTAATAATGATACATGGAAAAGTCTGCATAAAAGGAAGACTCTGCACATACCAAATTGGTGGGTGTTAGAAGTCTGCAGTAGTAATATGTATCTTGTGCTTTGATGCTTGTAAATTAAGAGATTTTTAAAATATTGCATAAAATAATGGTACCTTGTGTCTAATAATTTATATTTAAGAGTTTTTTTATCCGTGCATAGATATAGATACTTTTAAAAAGAAAAAAAAATTGCAATTTAGATTGAAGTTTTAAGAGATTTGGAATCGAGCTAAATTTAATTGAAATAATATTTAATTATATTCATTTGACTTTTTGTTGAAGAATGTCCTTTTAAAATTAGAATTTAAAAGTATTATCATTTATTATTAAAATAATCATTTATCATTTAAAATATTTAAACAATAATAATAATCTAGTTAAACGGTTGTGTTTAGACGAAGTAAAATTGGTAGCGGAAAAACCGTATAGGTCCACAGTGTGGGCACAAGTATACATCGACACTATGGTCGCTACAAGTAATAAAGTGGTAAATATACCGAGATCGTATCCACAGGGATTGAACTTCAAAGTTTCGAGTCCTAAGTCGAGAATACACCGATTTCAATAACAGAAGAAGAAAATATTTTTGAGAGAGTTTGGTGCTTTTAACAACAAAAACTAAATAAGAAACTAAAATGGGTATAGGTGTAAGTTTTCCTTGAGATTTATGTAGTAAAAAATGGTTAGTTACTTTGTAGCACGAAGTGTCTATAAAAATCCCGATCTCTCGAAAGTGGATTTTTAAAGACCGGTCCTACAAAATGCCCATAAAGTGTCTATCTTTACCAACTCTTAATCTTACCGATTTAATTACGTTGATAAAAATCAAGTTCTACCGGTGCGGAGATTTACACCCAAATCTCTTTGTGATATAAATCTCCTCCGACGTTTGAACCGCAATAAATAATGCAAAACCCATATCTCTACGTGATTATCAAAGACTCTCTCAAATCTTTGTGCATCCCTTAAGCCGTATTTTGAATCCGCCCCTCTCGAGGTCTAGATTTAATATTAACACTTCAAAGTGATCGGCTTATCAGCGTTGAGTTTAAGTCTCGGCTCAAGTGACCAAGCTCAAGAGCTAGTAATGATGGTCACACCCAAATGTTGCCTACTAGTCTCAAGTCGGCTCACACCTACACCCAAAAGATGATTAACTCATAATAAAGATAAAAGACATAATGTAAGAAAAGAAATACTTGTTAACTACTTGCATTAAATAAAGAGAGAAATAAAACTACAAAGTTAGACGGAAAGTAAATGCGGAAATTAAATGCAAGAAAGTAAAAAACTATAAATTAAACTGCAACTAAAATAATAAAACTACAACTAAAAAATGTAAATAAGACTAGAAGTGCTATATTGTGGAGCTTTCTTGGTTGGTGTTCTTCTCAAATGATAACAAACCTACCTATTTATAAGGGAAAAGCAAGATTTTACCCAATGGGTAATACCCAAAAGCTAAAGGATAATAACCATTGGGTAAAAGAGTACAATGATTAGCAAGATTCCTCCAACTAGCATCCATCTTCTAATTTCCAGCTAATTTCCATCATTTATTTCTGCAATACCCTCAGAATACGAATACCTAACCAATACCGTATTTATCCTCGGGTGCCCACAGTGGGCAGACTGTGCCCACTGCGGAACAGTGACGTTTTAACCAAAAAATGATGCGTTTAACCATAAAAACATTCTCAACAACTCCAAATGAAAATAAAATAATAAAACGAAGAAATATAAACAAATAAAAAAGAAACACAATTAAAATGAAAGAAAAACTCACACAAATGACGTGTAAATAACGCTCAAAATGAGAGTTATCAAAAATCAACATGAAATATACATATAACACTAACAAACTATAATTTGTTTTTTTTTGAAGTTTTATGCAAATAAGAAAATGAAATTACGATATGAAATGAGGATATTTACGAGTTGGTCTAACATCTAATGTACATTTATTAGCTAAAAAGTTAACAATCATATTAAATTCATGACATAAAAAGGCATCGAGTTCATCAGGTTGAGTTCAAACGATTCTAACCCAATACCTACAATTTAAAGATTTTCACAACTCTATTAAGTATCGAGTCACTTTAGGTTAGGTTAGGCTATTTCGTGTTGAGTTAATCGGGTTGATCAGGTTGGTCGAGTTTTGTGCACCCTTGGTTACAAGGGCGGACCTACCCTTCCCAAGGAGGGGTCTTGTGCACCCGCTCAAGTTCGTTTCGTAAGGGCGAAATTTTTTTCGGTACGTAAGGTGCATCCGCTCAACTACAGGAGGTGTTCCGTGATATATACGTTTTTGAAGGGTGAAAGGCGCACAAGTCCCAAAATTTACTCTCGAAATCAACAAAAAAATCGAAAAATCTCTTGAAATCAATCAAAAAACCCAAAAAATCTTTCGAATCAACACAAAAAACCCAAAAGAGTCCATCAAATCAACACAGAAGTTTAAAAAATCCCTCGAAATCAACCAAAAACATAAACAGTTTCTCAATTTCTTAAACTTTTCGTTTATGCACCCGCTCACTTAAAATCTTGGGTCTGCCACTGCCAGACCCAAAACAAATATTTAATGGGACCCGTTTTGCAAACTCTAAAAAAAGGGGACCCGATACGGTTGAAAACTAATTGGGCCGTAAATTTCATAACCTATACGGCCCAAATCATAATTTGACAACTTTGACCATCTCAAAAAGGCGTGGCTGACGTGGCGTCATGCTTTTCCGTACGGTTATTTTCGTAAATTCGCACCCCACACCCCTTCTTCCCAAACAAATATAGTTCATTCATGTCGCCTACTATTATACGCACTGTAAGGAGTCCACAACTCTGCACAAAACTAGAAGCTTCTTCCCCCAAATCACGAAGAACCGCTTCTCCGATTGGCGATCAGGTTTGATTTTCTACCTCTTTACCTGATTACCTCATCGATTAAGTTGTTGAATTTGTGTTTGAAATTGTTTGATTACTCAAATAAGCATCGCACTCGGTGTTAATTAGGTTTTGATGTTGATGTTTGAATTCTTTAGAACACGATCTGTGATTGAGTTTTGCATTTGTATGTTAAATTGTTAACGATTCGAATTTTGGAGTCTGTAATTGTGATTGTGGAAAAAAGGTTTGTGTGATTTGTGATATGATTGGAGATTGATTTAAGTGGATTTTTGGACCTGGAAACCATAGGGGTTTGTATTTCGACTTTATTTCTGTAGGCTATTATTGGAATTTGAGCAAAATTGGTTCGAATTTTCGACTTGGTAAGCTGTAATCCGAATTTCGAACCTTGAATTCCGTGCTCTGAATACATTTAGTTGGAATTATATTGTGTGAGTGATTGGGAGAGACGATTTTGGACATCTACGATGCTTGTGAACATGAATTTGTTTTGAGATCCTCCTTTTGTAGAAAAGGAGATGGAATTTGATGCAATTTTCAATCATTTTGGGGATAATTATCATATGTAACTCTTGAAATAAGGATGCTAATTCTTTTTCACTATTAAAATGCTTCATTATATGGTATAGAAGGAACAATTATGGGTTAAGAACCATTTGGAATTAGCCGAGGTCTTCTCGGAAACGGCCGCTTTAATTTCTAGGGTTGAGGTCAGGCCTGCTTACGTCTTACCCTCCCCTAGACCCCACCTCCGGGTGGCATTTACTCGGCTCGTTTCGTTTGGTTTGGTTTTACCATTTGGGATTATGTTTTTTTAAGCTCTCTAGCGTTGCATCCAAGTTCTTATATTTCGTCTCATGGTTTGCAGGTGTTCGTGATAAACAAGCTTCTGTCAAGCTGTGAAGATGCCTAAGGATAGAAGATCTTCGTCTTTCGATAGATGTAAGGTATCTCCATATTCACGTTGCTGCAGGAACGCCGATAAAGGGAGGTCTAAATCTCCGTCACTGCCAGTTGGAAACGAGGATGAATGGGAAGAAGCTAGATGCCCTATTTGTATGGAGCACCCTCACAATGCCGTCCTTTTGCTTTGCTCTTCTCGTGAGAAAGGATGTCGCCCATTCATGTGCGACACAAGTTCCCGCCACTCGAACTGCCTTGACCAGTTTCGCAAGTCGACCATGAATGCCGACACTTCTGAAGAAGGAACGAAGCTTGTTTGTCCTCTATGTCGAGGGCAGATCAATGGGTGGATTGTAGTCGACCCTGCTCGCCACTTTATGAACTCCAAAACAAGAAGTTGTTCATCGGGGACATGTGATTTTGCCGGAAACTATTCGGAGTTACGGAAGCACGCTAGGCGTGAACACCCTTTCGTTCGACCAACAGAAATAGATCCCGAACAAGAGTTTGAATGGAGAAATTTGGAGGAAGATATGGAGCAACAAGACATGCTCAATATGCAGTTTGAGTTTGATGGTGATAATGAAGATGATGGCATAGATGATGAACTCATGGATGGTGTTTACGAGCTCGCTAGCCCAATTTGGGATTACGATCTGGATTTCCAGAACTTCCTGAATACGTTTGGATCAGAATTCGAAAGTGTTTTCCCTGAATTCGATTGGGATTCAGGCGACAGTAATGGCATTTTGGACGATTGGGATGATCTCTTGGGGTTTTCATCTTCAGATGAGTTCGAGAATAGAGAACTTGGTAGATCGAGAGGAACTAGCCGTACTCGTAACAGGTTGTCGGCAGGGCCAAGGGAGGATTCCGCTACCACTAGAGGCAGAACATATACTCGTCGTAGACAGAGGGCGAATGCAGATCGTTGGCAATCTCTTCGTGGCCGTCCAAGTTCGCATAACCGCCAGGAGCAGATAACTACGTTGGTTGACTTTCATGAGCTTAGGTCAAACCTGCCATAACTCAGTCGTTGCTCCTGTTGTTGCTGGTACGTTTGCATAGTTATATGTCGATTTCTTTGGGTTATTTGGGGGTTCTGGGGTCGGGTACGATGATAAGGTTCGAAACCTTTCAAAAAAAAAATGCTGCTAGTATTTTGGTACTTTGGTGTTCTTTGGCATATTTGAATCCTGATTTACATGTTGGTCTGTAGAACTTGTGGTAGTGTATGGATTTATGTTTCAGAAGAAGCAAGGGTCTCTTTGTTAGCAGCTTGATGAGCTTAATGAAACTCACGGCTTATTTGATCAGCTATATATGACTATTGGGTAATGATATAGAAAGTGACTTCAGGGCCGTTTACTAGGCACTCTCCTTGGTAAGTGCTTACCAGTTCAATTACCTTATTGGTGAACATAACAAGAACCGAGAATCTTACCCGGTAAGAGAGAAGACAAGGATGAGTCTTCCTCGGTAAGTGAGGGTGATTACTCTTACCTGATAATTGCTTATCGGTATATAAACGTTTACAATCAATTCAGTTTGATGGCCGGGAATGTTACCCCATAAGGTAAATGAGAGTGGTGACTCTTGCTGGTAAGTGCTTACCGGGTAAGTGTTTGGTAAATGACCCCTTATTCGGTAAGCTTCCGAGGGAGCTTTATGCAGAAAGCCAAGTTTTTTCCAAACTTGCCCCTCCTAATTTAAAAATAAGCTCTCGTTCCATTTATGAAAAAAATCCTTCCAAACAAAAACCTTCCCGGTCTATATAGATAGATTAATCCACACATATAACTTTATTTATATAGAACTTAAGAACTTAATGGAAAACGAACCAAACAAATCTATGCTCTTTTGCTTTATTTCTTGACAAACAATAGATAGATTCTGAACATGATATAATGATCTCATCAGTGGTTTAATCAAGTAATATCGCTTAAAATATATAAAATGACTTATGATTAAGGTTGTAAGTTGTCTTTTTGAATAATTTGATTATCGGTAATCGATCAAAGTCGGAATTCATATCTATTTGAGTTTGATCGAATCATATCTCAATTAGCCGAAAACTTGAATATGAACCTGTGTTATTGTTCTGTCTTTTGTTTGATTCTCCATCCCTCTAAATCTTAATTTACTATGGTCTTGTGGGGTTTTGAATTATGAATCCACAGAGATAAGTCTATGATTATTTCACCACATCAGTACAACTCAATGTTTATCTTTATTTGAACTTATTTCTAATTTAGTGACAAATGACCATTTCCAAAGCAATACAAACCACAAAAATGCTTTCTATACTTGTAAAGGTTTAGGTCTCATTTTTTGTTTTTTCAGACCAAAATTTAACTTTGATGTTTTTCATGGTATAAATTTTTTTTTAATTGTTCGTAGAAAATAAATTATAAAAATCCACTTTAATAAAAATTAGAATTTTATACAATGAATGTAAATCAAAGCCAACTTGATAATTTGAAGTTGTTAGAGCATCAGACTGATGCTCTATTCTCGAATTTGGGTAAGAAAAAAATAAATTTTTTTTTATTTGTGTTCTCAAAGAAAAAGAAAAAGGAAAGGGAAAGAAAAGAAAAGAAATACTTTTTCATATTCTTTAACAGGAGATAAATAAACGGAAATATGTCATTTTTACTAATACACTTTTTAAAAATTATAACTTACAATGAAAGATTAAATAGTTTTTTGATTTTAATAATTTTTTAAAGAGTTTTAATTTCTTTTCCTTTCCTCCCATATTTAGAAGGAAAGTTTTGAACTTATCATTATTTTCCATTCATTTCATTTCCTCTCTCTCTTAAAAAACACGATATTTTTTACTATATAAGAAAATCATCCTATATAAACATTTGTTTACTTTATACTATTACGATACCCAAAGAAAAACCAGTTAATTTTGCATAACGAAAACTAAGACTAGCCTATGCAGGTTGTTATAAGAACATCTCTTTATTCTATTCTTACAGGTCATTTTAGTTGTCACCTTAATAATAGAAAAAACTGAGATTTTAGCAATTTTTTTGCTCCAACAGCTATGTTATATCATATGCTAAAATAGAGAAAAAATGATAGAGAAGGTAAAAATCTCCAAATTTGAAAAGTCTCTAAAACCCCATATTGAAGAGATAAATAATATTTAATTAATTTCTACTAATATGAGACATTAAAGTTGTATGTTTAGAAAAGAGAAATAATATTTAATTAATATAATTGATGATAGAATTGCTAGAATAGAGTAACTCTTGGAGTTGGTTGTATTTTTTTTAGAGATTTCAACTTTTTATACTCTATTTTAGAAAAATTATAGCATATCTGTTGGATATGCTCTAAAACTTTGTAACCATAGCTCTTCGAACAGCTCGTGTTGGAGTCAAATCCAAGAATTCCGAAGAGCCTAAACCTGGAGCCATTAATTATTTTGATGCATTCGAATAAATGGCATCCACAATTCGAATAAATGGCATGCCCCCACAAATCCGATAATTCACAAGAAAAAAAAAGAATGTATGCATGATGCATGCCTCTTATAATGATTTAGCCAAAAACAACAGTAAATATGAAACAAACAAAACGAGCAGGACATGTTAAATCCTGTTGCTGCAGAATTTTGGGAAGTCTTTTTGTCATCTCACCAGATTCTTATTCCGGCATATTAAAGATGGAAAATGCAATCAGTGATGATGTTCGTCATCGCCATGTCCGTCTGGAGGTCCTCCTGGGCCCACTACTTCCAACTGTAAAACATGAACGTACTGTTTATCAATATCGCGCTTATAGGGGGTACTCATATGGTCTATATTGTAACATCCCAGACCAACCGTACCAGATATTGTCCGTTTTGTCCACACACCCGGACTCACGGTTTTAAAACGCATCTGATAGAGGAGGTATCAAGTCCCTTTATAAGGCAACCTTTGTTCCCCTCCCCAACTAATGTGGGATCTTACATATATATAACAAGTTTTCCGTTCTTTTTTAAAGCCCGATTATGGAAAAACAAAATAAACCAAAAAAACAAATGAACTAGCCATGACATAACTTGATCTCAATCAAGGGATCTTTATTTTTATTTTTCGTTTCAAGCATGATAATTAATTACAACATTCACATACTCTCCATAGCTTCTCAATTTTCATCCCCATCTTCAGAATACCTACCAAAATATCATTCCAAACTCGAAAACCAAAAAATCATCACTCAACTCCTCCGACTTCCCCTAACAAAATCCCTTTACTTCTACAAAAGGATTATAGCTGTGAATGAAGCTCAAAACCCCCTCCACCGTCATAGACTTCAATGTGCAATTTATCTCTAAAACCCAACTTTGTTTCACGGTTTAAAGAAACGAGGGAAACTGGAAAGGATTGAGATTTAATTACCTTAATCTGTCCAACTACACTCAATTGGTGATCCACACACCATATCATTAGTATTACAACCCAACTCATACCTAATCTGATGGTGGTGGAAAATTGCAGAGTTTTTAAACTCAGCAGTTTTTAAGTCATAATTTTGTCGAAGTGAATGATCAAGCCAGGAAAATTTTCAGCATAGGTTGCCATAATATATTAATATGTTCCCCTTCCAACTTGGCTGCACTATCCCTAGAAATAAGTAGTTTTGGATTGTTTCACTTTGTGTGGTATAAGAATGAAAAGTACCGATTAACAAACAAAATTTGGCTTCATAAACAAACATTGACAGGGCATAAAATGCAAGTTGAACAGATGGTAAATCACAAAACATGATGCCATATACTTCTTGAGAAACCATAGGTGAAGCCGTGAAGGATAGAAAATGAAAGGAGGAATTTCATGTTGCAAGTTAGGGTTGTTATTTTAGCTTAAACATTCCCTTAAAATGAAATGTAAGAAATTGTTTGGGACATACAAAAAGAAAGGTGCTACCATCCTTGTGGGTGGAAAAAAACTAGAAAAGTGTAAATTTAGTAAATAAATCAACCCCGCAAAATTTCAGTTGGAGTTCAATATAAAAATCAACCTTTCTTGCAACAATTTCAAAATTGACAACAACTTTAAAGTTGAAAAGGAACCCATTTGATACGAAAAGTCAAAATAGAATATGAAAGATTGATTGACACGAGGAAAAAAAAATCCCTTTGAGGCCTCGCTACCTGGACGGAAGGCCCAAAGTTTGTGAAGGGAGAACATTGCATAGACCCTATGGACTAGTTGGACCAAATGTGTCGGATAATTAAAAAAATCATTCCAGATTCACTGTGACAATGGGTGCTCATTTATCACTAAGGGAACACAAGTGAGTTTTAATACTTGAAAGATGACAGAGATTAGAAACATAATGTGTTTATATTTAAAGATGATAAGAATTTGACCTATAAATATGGTTGGTTGGTTTTAATCACTACAGGTTTGTTCTGGCAAACACGCATGTAAACTCAATGAACTCAGAACTTTTGATAATTAAAGATGAGATGCATTAGAAACAGAAGGCATATGATATGTATAGGATGATAAGAGGTTTATCTATATGACAACGTTTCAAGAACTAATTGCCTAAAAGGTTAAGCTGTACTCACCACGAAATATTGTGAGCATACTGGGCATTCATGTGGTTCTCCTTTCTTTAGCCAAAACCAAACAACATCATGCTCGTCCTCTGTTACGAAAAAAAAAAATTATTAACAAGCCACTAGATACTAAAACAGCACATATAAGCTATAAAGGGTACAAGAGTATAATCTTCATTACTACAGTAGAAGAGCTAGAGTTTACTCACCGCCTTCTCCCCCAGGGCAACCAACAATTCTTTGGTCATAGTAAGATTGGACCACAGCAGGAGCTTCCTACAAGCAACAAAAACGACAAACAATACCACAGATTCAGCATCAGTTCAGATATCAAAGCACAAACAATGAGCCAAACACAAGGAATGTCACCCCAAAAATTTGATTCTTGTGATGCCTTCTTAATGTAAAAGATAAAGATAAACAAGTGTAATAAGCAACAAAACAAGCCTTCTATCTTAAACTGATTGGGGAAGGCTAAAAAAAGAAAGCAAAAGTAATAATAAAATGATGAAACCCAAAGAAAAATCAAATCCCTCAAACTTTAATAGCCACTAGATGATTGATATATCAACGAACAGTACTAGTTTATGCAGGAAACAGTTTGCGATGGTCCTATTCAGTAAACAAATATTGAGTTCACATTGTAGTCAAGGCAGCACGGATAAAAGGTAAGTTACAACAACAATTTTATCAACCTTCACACCATAACTAAAATTCATGAGTATGGTATCCCACATACTGGTGTTCTATCTTAAAGTGCTTTGTTTTGTTTGTTTCATCATTGTGGGATAGGGAAGTGTTAAAATGCTCCTCTCATTGGATGGCATTTTTAGCCATCAGCCGAGAAAGCATTTACTGGAAAAGTAAAAGCATCAACTGTCAGATGAATAAATCTCTAAATAAGAGGACTTGTCACATTCAGAATACAGCCTACTCACAATAAATAAGTTCATGATTTTCACTCTAATGGCCATACAGTCAAGTAGCAAATAAAAAAAACAACAAAAATAGAACAAACGACATCAGCGGTTTAAGTTGGTAATGCAGAATTTCAATATAATTATCTGCAATATTGGTTGCAGGATACCAAAATAAATTAGAATTTTATCAGTCTCAACAATGTGTGTCAATATAGCATCAGATCTGTCCGATTTTAATGCGGCAAGAAACATAGCAAAATCACACAACAACAAAAAACTGCTAAAAAGCTAACAGAAATGTAAGCCTTTGCGTCCTAAGAAAATTTTAAATTATCTTTGCCAAACTGGAAGAGGAAATAGAGTGTGTGTGTGTGAGTGAGAGAGAGAGAGAGAGAGAGAGAGAGAGAGTCTAAAGTCGAATAATGCACTACAAATAGAGATTATCCATCTGAAGAATAGTGAGAATCAACAATTGGAAAAAATTAACTTCCTCAAAACTTGACCTCATATGCAAGTTAAAAATCTGTTCTACACAAGTGAGTTATTATAAGAAAATTTTCAATTACTATGACGATGGACACCACCAGAATGTAGACGTTAGGCAACAGTAGGGGTGTTCAAAAAAACTGTTGGACCGCTCAAACCGGTCGAACCAAGTCAAGCCGGACCGTTTTTGGCGGTTTGAGCGGTCTGGTCTGGAAAATTGCCAAACCGTGCGGTCCGGTCCGGTCTACGGTCTAGAGGTTTTTTTGGGCGGTTTGAACCAAACAGACCGCCAAATATATAAATATATATTTTTTATTTTTTTATATATACCTTTATTATAAAGAATAGATTATATAAAACCCAAATGTCCAAATATATACAAAAGGGCCTAAGGTATTTTAACAAATTGAAATCTTTATGGATTGTGGAATACAAAGAACGAAAAAATGAAGAAGTGAAGTCGTGGATTTTATTTGCATTTTGCATATTACTTTTTTTTAGTGTTTTATCTTGGGATATTTTGTTAACTTTTGTGGATTTTGTTATTTTGTTGTGAACTTTGTTCTTTATTTCAAGTGGACTCAAGCCAATTAGCCTTTAAAATTCAAAGTTTTATATGTTTTTATGTTTAAACTTTAAAGCCCACTAAAAGGCCTAAACCGCCTAAACCGGTCGACCAAACCACCTAAACCGCGGTCCGACTTGACCGGTCTGGGCACTTGATGTCAAACCGCTCGGTTTGAAAAATCAATAAACCGCCACTTTCGGTTTGGTTTGTGGTCTGAGGGTTAAACCGCCCAAACCAGACCGCGAACACCCCTAGGCAACAGTGGAATAACTAGACTACAAGTGAAAACTTGTAGTCATGTACCCAAGAAATATGTTACTTTTCCATCTATACAAAAACTTCCATTGCTTTGGAAAGGAATTTCCATAGTTGCTACCTCATGTCTCTTGAAGACACTATATTCTATGCAAAAATAGTTTGTATGTCAATTAGTGTCCCACTGTCCCCTAGCCTTAAAAACAGTGTCAAATGTCAATGTAAGTATGTAACTTGTTTAGTTAACTGACAGTTAATAAGCCATCTTTATGAAAACCATTGTTTATCAGCAAATTATGAAAATTTATTATTCCACAAGAGCTTACTCAAATTTTCTTCTTCTTTCAAAGTGACAGTCGGGACTTATGACACATTATGTTATAACCCGATTCGAGATGGGTGATCTCCAAAGAACAAAGAGGAGAGGAAGAAGAAACTTAGAACTTTTTTTCTGCATATCCACCAAAGGAACCGTACAGCAAATATAGACCCATTACATAACTTTAGGACCACTACCCATTAATGACTCCTAATTACTCTCCTAATAACTTCCCAACATTTAAAGCATGAAAATTAATAAAAATAAAAACACAAGAAAATGAAGGAAATAAAACAACTAAGCTAAAGGCAGCAGTTAACATATGCTCGTATCACATTATCATACATGTCATATTTGAGCCCTCAAAGTAGTGATTTACACTATTGGTGAATAGTAAGTAACGTAGGTGCAAAACAGTAAGAAAGTGATGTCCATTGTGTCGAGGGAAGCCAGCTAGAGAGTTAACGAAGGCTATGTGTAGTAAGCAAGCCAAGTGAGTTCATGTACTACTTTTGAAAAACAGAAGTGTATGTTGGTTTATAAAACGACGTAAATAAAAGTCGATTTATGTCCAATATGTTTATCCTGGAAAGTTGTTTTATGGCCATTGTGATCATTATGCAAAAGTGATTTACATCAAATAGTTTATGTCGAATAGCTAAATCGCTACCCTTGCATTAAACTATGAAAGCTGACTATTAATGGTAGTGCGTCCTCTGCAGAGATCACTTGTAAAGTATGCACAGCAGAGGAAAGATATGATTCTTAGTGAACGATAATAAAATTCTTCGTGATAGCATCACAGTAGAGCAAGAATACCATTATGTATCAGTATGAACATATAACAGCAAAATGAAGATATCCCCATACAAGCAGCTAATTCATGCATTTATTTTCATGTATATGTTGCAAAGTGCTAACATTACTTCTTGAAGACCTGGCATTCAAATTAGTACTGACAATGTATATACTAGTAGTATTGATAGCTTTGCATCATAGACTAATTCAATTATTCAAGTTTTTATAAAAACTAGACCTACTAGTACTATTGATAGCTAACCAGGGGCCTCCGACCTCAACACCCGTCATGGTTTTGACTTTTCGACTATTTCAGAAAAAAAAATGCCATGGATAACTAAAGTTATGCCGTAATCATACAAATCACTGGCACGTATCATAAAAGTAACGACCATCAAAATCCGATAACGATAACTTCTCTTTTTCGGTAGAAGAAAATAACATTTAAACTAAATTATCGTTGCACTTGCCTTGGTACCAAATGGACCTTCAGGAAAATTGATATCCAGAATGTCCCGTCCCTAATCACACAAAACAAATAACAATCGATATTAATCTCGATAACTCATACTAAACAGAAAATCAAAATACAGCTCTACAAAAACTAAATCGCCACACGAAAACCGACCTGAAGCTCAGCTTCAAGCTCCTCACGCTCGTGACCAGTCGCAATAGGCATCACATCTTCGATTCTCTTAGACACATTTCCTACCAATTTACAACCATCACACATCCAAATCCATAAATCTCAAAACAATTCCACACACAAACGATAGAAACAACTCCGATATACGAATCAAATTCAGATCTGAAGTGAGAAAAAAGTACCTGAATAGTGACGAGTGACGAAAGTCGCGGATGGCCGAAGAGTCACCGGCGACAACGAAGAAGTAACGACACGATTAGCTCCGGCAACACATCGGAGAGTTAGGAGTTTAGAAGAGGCTCGTCTCCACATGGTTTCACGTTCACCGGAACCCTAGGCTTTCGGCGTATGATCTGAATCGGCGACGGGAACTTTTCCTTTTCAACAGGAATTTTTTCGTCAGCGTGAAAATGAAATATAAGAAATACGAGTGAAGCGAAGGCTTTTTACCGAGCAGTGTGGGATGATCCTCTGTTCGCGGGTGCAGGGGAGCTAGTAGTGGCCCTTAAAAGAGTTGTGTACGTCATGCATTTATACTTGTACCTTACCCTCTGTTTTTTGTCAATCGAGTTGCCACGTGGATGCCAAAGGGCAAATGTGGGAAAGTACGGTTTTAGTCCCTGTAGTTTGTTTAAAATTGTAACTTTTGTCCTTATACTTTTAAAGTTATGGTTTTTGTTTCATTAAGTACAATTAAGTATTAAGGTTGAAAATAGGAATAAAATGTAAACTACATAGAAAACAATAAATTAAAAAAAAAAGGTTAATGGCATTTAAACCATAGAGACAAAAACCATAATTTAAAAAACATAAGGTCAAAAATAACAAGTTTTAATAAACTACAGTTTGCTCAAATGACTATGAAATATGAATCGAAACGTAAATATTTTTGGTTAAAGTAAATATATCTGATAACATAAATCTTACCATTAATTTAACTAAGATAATGATTGAAATTATATTTCTAAAATAATAATAATAACTATGGGTATGCCACATAGTGGTACTCTTAATTGGGTTGGGTCGTGATCGACGAGGATTAGTCGGGTGGCAACCTTAAGTGGGAGCCCGGATACCCCGGGAACGTGTGCGTGTGTTAACTTGCCAAAAAAAAAATAATAATAATAATAATAAGTTGTTACTTCCCCTACCAAATAAAATTCAATACTTTACATTTTAACTTATCCTAGAAAAAATGTTTTTACATGATATTGATATTTAAAAAAATGTACTTATTTAATTAAGTTATAAATCAAATCAAATCAAATCCTAATCAACTTATCAATTTATCAACATTTTATCCTCGTAGGTCATTTCTCACTTCTATTTAGTATTAACTAACCTATTTTGCGGCCCATTGGATCCGAAAACCTCTTTAGGACCAATAAGCCCATACATGATACAACTTAAAAATGATCGATATTCCTGTATTTATTTCTTTATTTTTAGAGTAAACTACGATTTTCGTCCCTGTGGTTTGATGTTTATAACGATTTTCGTCCCTGGTCTTTTAAAACCGCTTTTTAGTCCCTATGGTTTCTATTTACTTCCATTTTCATCCCTCCATCCAATTTTATTTAAAATTAAATGTTAATTCTTTGAGTAAACTCCAATTTTGGTCCCTAACGTTTATTGATTTTTTTGAAAGAGGTCCCTATGATTTCATAATTCAAATTATCATCTCCAGGGTTTGGATTTTGCTCTAGAAATGGTCCCTGACCCCTAACATCGTCAAAATGGTCCGTTAGAGGCAGGGGTATTTTCGTCCAACCATATTTTTGTCCCTTTTTTGTAATTTTCTTTGTTTCTTCTTTTTATTGTGTAAAATCATAAAAACTTAGGGATCAAATTTGTTAATAACTCTAATTTATATATATATATATATATATATATAAGTGTGTATGTGTGATATGTATGTATGATAAAAAAATCCTTCTGCATCCACCGCCACCGTCTCCTTCTCCACTCGTTTCTCGGCCACCACCATCCCATCCCCTCCGCCATGCCTTCACGCCACCGCCATCGTCTCCTTCTCCACTCGTTTCTCGGCCACCACAGGGACGATAACCCTCACCGGGGAAACTCCATCGCCGGCCAAACTCGAACACAGGGACGATCTCCACTCCTCTTCCCGTCTTCATCTTCCCCCTCCTAACTACCCACCACATAAAAACCATGTATTTTGAGGCTTCACCTGTTGATTCTACTTCTACGCATCACAACACACGAACGTAGTAAATGCTTCAAAGAAACCACCATTCTATTCCCATATACTTACAACAAGGAGATAACATACTCATCATAAAGCCATCATGACCTTGTGATTACAGAAAGAAGACAACACAACCCTATTACTCTCTCTTTCTCTTTATCTCTACAGACTGACTTTTGCCATTGGAGAAAAAGGAAAACTTTTCAAAAGCTTGTCCATAGTTATCAGTCTACCACCCCCTCCAACCCCACCTACTATATATATATATATATATATATATATATATATGTGTCATGTATCGTTCACCCTTTCTCTCTCTGTCTATATGTATATATCTCTTTCTTCCCTATCTCCTTCTCTCTTTCTCTAAAGCATTCAATCATAAAGCAATCGAAACCACAACGGAAAAACCACAGAGGACAAAACAAGAGGGAAGATGGTGGGTCAAGGTGGAGTTTCACGGTGGAGATGGGATACGGTGAAGATGGTGGGTCACGGTGGAGTTTCACGGTGAAGGAGGGGGAAGATGAAGATGGAAAGAGGAGTGGAGATCGTCCCTGTGTTCGAGTTTGGTCGGCGATGGAGTTTTCCCGGTGAGGGTTATCGTCCCTGTGATTGTGTGTGTGTGTGTATATATATATATATATATATAAATTAGAGTTATTAACAAATTTGGTCCCTAAGTTTTTATGATTTTACACAATAAAAAGAAGAAACAAAGAAAATTACAAAAAAAGAGACAAAAATATGGTTGGACGAAAAAATCCTGCCTCTAACGGACCATTTATAGAGCAAAATCCAAACCCTGGGGATGTAAACTTGAATTATGAAACCATAGGGATCTCTTTCAAAAAAATCAATAAACGTCAGGGACCAAAATTGGAGTTTACTCTAATTCTTTTAAAAATAGAATAAGCAAATTACATATTTGGTCCTTATGGTATATAAAGTTTTACATTTTTATCCTAGTTTACATTTTTATACTTTTTCTTTATTTATTGTATTTCATCAAAACATTTATTTTTCTATTAATTATATTGTATATTTTCGTAATTATTATAACTTTAATTATAAAAATAATCAAATAATTTCGTTAAAAATACTGATAAATACATGATAGTTTTTTCAAGAGAAAATTTCAAAAAAACCCAATAAACTATTTCATTTTGAGTTATTAAGTCTCTAAACTATTTTTTTTAATGAAAAAACCATTAAACTTTTTCATTTTGAATGATTAAGTCCCTTAACTATTTTTTCGAACGAAAAAACCATTAAACTTTCTAATTTTGAATGATTAAGTCGCAAAACATTTTTTTTGAATAAATAAACCATCGGACTTCTAAAAATTGGTTACCCTTTTTTCTAAAGGTATCCAGAACTGAGTATGAAGGTTTTAAAGTAAAAATAAATCTAAATCAATTTTACAATTCTCAAACTCTACGTCATTAAAACCACTCACAAACTGTCGTATCGCTCTGCCTCGCCAATCCCCGTTGCCCGAACGTTGTCTGTTCTCCATATTGCCTAACACGTTGTTGCCCTGTTATCGATCTCCCTCTTTTTGATCTATTTTTGATCTATAAAAAAAGGAAGAATCAAAAGATAACCGGTTACATGTAGTTTTTTTGGGTTAAAATGATGTAAGTAAACAATTTTTAAAAGTTCGATGATTCAATTTATTGAAAAAAAAATGTTTAGGGACTTAATAATTCAAAATGGGAAAATTTAATGGTTTTTTTATTCAAAAAAATAGTTCAGGGACTTGATCATTCAAAATGAGAAAGTTTAATGATTTTTTCATTCAAAAAATTAGTTTAGAGACTTAATCATTCAAAACGAAATAATTTGTTGGGTTTTATTGAACTTTTCGCTTTTTTCAAAGCTTTAGGTTTAAATTATTTAAAATTAATATTTTATATCTATTGATTTATTAAAGCTTTTTATTTATTTTAAATTACTATTGGAAAAAATTTAATAAAATTCGAGAAAAAAAAATAGTCTTATTTTATAACAATCGGTTGTTTATTGTTAAATTCACTTTACTCCCATTATTCTATATTTTCATTAAACTTTATTTTTATTAATTAATCAAATTTGTTTAATATTTAAAATAAACACACACACACACACACATATATATATATATACACATCAATGTTATAAATAACATGAGATTTAAGTATTGTGTTTGACGTTACGTTAATTATGTGGCATGTCATGGCTTATTGCATGATTTTTGTAACATGGTGTGTGTGTGTATGTTTTATTTAAATACTAAAAAAACTTGATTAATTAATAGAAAATAAAGATTAAATGAAAATTTAGAATAGTGGGAATAAATTGCATTTAACAAAAAACAATCGGTTGTTATAAAATAATACTATTTTTTCGAATTTTATTAAACTTTTTTCGATGGTAATTTAAAATAAATAACAAACTTTAATAAATCAACAGATATAAAATATTAATTTGAAGTGATTTAAACCTAGTAGTTTGAAAAAAAATATCATGTATTTATCAGTATTTTTAACGAAATTATTTGATTCTTTTTATAATTAAAGTTATAATAATTATGAAAATATACAATATAATTAATAGAAAAATAAATGTCTTGATGAAATACAATAACTAAAGAAAAAGTAAAAAAAAATGTAAACTAGGATAAAAATGTAAAAATTTATATACCATAAGGACCAAATATGTAAATTGCTTATTCTATTTTTAAAAGAATTAACATTTAATTTTAAATAAAATTGGATGGAGGGATGAAAATGGAAGTAAATAGAAACATTAGGGACTAAAAAAGCAGTTTTGAAAGACCAGAGACGAAAATCGTTATAAACATCAAACCACAGGGACGAAAATCGTAGTTTACTCTTATTTTTAAATAATATTATGTATTTATTATGACATTCAAGTATAACTAGAAACTTACTCGCATAATGCAGCGAGATACATCACGATTTTAAAGTTTCATTTTATTTTTTTATCGATTTACAGTACGATTTTGGATGGTTTTGAGAAAATGATAATGTTTTTTTATAACTTTGTTTAATTTAGGCTCAATAATATAATGATTTTTATATAAAAAAATTAAGTATTTTGTTAGAATTCAATGATTATGTTATATATTTAATAATATAATTAAAACAAAATTATAGTAATATAATATATTAATTAATAGTGATACATGGAAATGTCTGCATAAAAGGAATGTCATGTATATACCAAATTGGTGGGTGTTAGAAGTTTGCAGTAGTAATATGTATATTGTGCTTTAATACTTGTAAATTAAGAGATTTTTTTAAAATTTTACATAAAATAATGGTATCTTATTCCTAATAATTTGTATTTAGGAGTTTTTTATCTGTGCTTTATAATATAGTATAGAAAATTATGATTTAAATAAATTGTTTTGTATATAAAAATAAAGTAAATAAATTGAATTATATGGATAAACAAAAACAAAATAGATTTTAGCGTAAACAGATTTTAATTTAAATTATGAGTTACAATAATAAAATTGATTAAATTAAAACAAGATATATCTCGACATAAATAAGTTATGATTATGATTCTCCTTTAAAAATATTAACATATATAAAAAATATTGTTTTTTTAGGGAACTTAAAACCAAAAACAAGAATATGATTCCAATACGTCATTTAAAATTATAAATAAATAATTGATGATATATCATGAACCTTGTAATAAGTGCTTTTACTTTAAACATGTTTTTCTTTCTAGTACACAACAGAAATAACATTACAATACTATAATAACATAACGTGCTAAATAAACACCATAGACGATGATCCATCCATCCATCCCTATCCCACGTTTTTTCGGATTTCCGAAAACAACTAAACAAATCAAGCGTGTTTAGCGTATCGAACACCGATCATTCTAACATCGTCAATGATCGGGCCACATAGCGAACCATCGGTTTTCATCTGATAAAATGTACTCAAAAACCTGATTCTTGTACGTGTTGTCACTGCCCTAAACTTCAAAACGGCTTGTTTGAACCCGCCCTTGCCTTTGGATTGGTAGGGTACCCTAAGCGTGTTTTTACCCGCAAATGCCTCGACAACCATCGACCCCTCGCACGCGTTGTTGGCATCCCCAACGACAAAAGAGAGCGCGTATACCTTGCCTGGTTTCGTCTTGACGACCTGGGCAATGGCGCTCTCTTTTCCGGCAATTAATTCTACGGCTCTTTTGCCCTTGGGCACGGCAAAGTGTTCGGCGTCCAAGTACTTGACGGCTTTTAGCGATTCGATCATCCAACCGGGGAGCGGTGAATGGTCGTCCTCGATGTTGGGAGGGATCAGAACTCCACCGACGTCAGTCTTGGGTAAGACGAATGGACCTTCTTCGAAATCTCCATTCTTCAACATATTAGCTGTAGTGAACAAGTGCAATGACAATTAGATAGCAATTTTTTGGAACGAGTCGGATCATGCGTGAAGTTTTCATTTTTGTGAGAATTTGAAAACAAGTGAAGATAACTTTATATTGTGTGAAAGAAAGGTATCTTCACTTTTTCTCACGTTTTCACCCAAAAAAAAAAAGTTCTCACGGAACCCAACCGTTTTTGTCATTTGGGATCGAATTGTGCGTGTTTAACTGAATGATTAAAATGACGATTTTTCTTACTGTTGGTTCTTCTCGGGGGGAATAAGGCCTTTAGTGCAACGGAATCAATGAGGGGACCGCAAGCAGGGTCTTTCTCAACACTTGGGTTATGGATCACGATCTCGATGTTGTTGGACTCGGCCAAGAACCCCCACGAGTATGTGTCCCAACCGTTGCTACTATACATGGTCTGCATCGGCAAGATTCCCCAGTCGTTGGGCTCTGAATTCGGGGACACTGAAACGTTCAATTTCTCCTCTTGGGCACAAGTTCTAGCCACATTAAACGTGATCGAATAAAACAACCCTTTTGTCACTTTCACCTTTGTCTTTATCGACGCATCCTCTCCTAGCCTAACGGCATAAGCTCCCTCGGGTACTACTAGCAACATATCTCCTTGTTTTTGGCCCGATTTTATGTACTCAACGAAGCCTGTGAGCTCCCAGTTTGGTATTGCCTTTGGATCCATCACTCTCGTGCCCTTCATCTGGGACGGTTTTGGGCCGTATTCGAATTGACCATTTGGTAATATTCCTGATATTTAAGAAAATATACATGTTATTGTTAGCTCATTGACACATAAATTTTTACACATTCAAGAGATAAAAACTAAGATTGCCCAAATAGACCACAAATAATGTATATCTGTATATGCATACATTATGACTTATTATAATACCCTTAAAGGGTCATAACTTATAAAAATAAAATAAAATAGTTATCAATAAGTCAATTAACAAGATGTTAGGTGTTAGTACAAACACAATTGCTATTCTAAATCTTGGCCATTGCCTATAGTTAGCAATAGTACTTACGGGGACCAATTGATATTTGCCACTAATTTCTCCGCAAGAAGATTATATGAGAAGAAATAAAGCAGTTCCCAACATGTCATCACGTGGATTGTCCCAAGATCACGTGATGAAAGTACTGAATGTTTTTGTCGTTTTCTTGGAAATTTGTAAAGATGTAAACATAGGTATATTAGAGAACGTGTTCGCCAACGAAAAGCACCCTTGGAGTACAAGGAAAACATTACAAGAGCAAAGATAACAGAAGATAATCAAGCTCTTTCCATAGAGTATTCCGGAAATTGGAGGATTTTACATGTTCCCAAGATATATTATAGAATTTTATTGGGTTTTTTATAGAGAGATTGGCTCAAATTGCCATAATAGGGGAGAGGGATTGATCTCCTAGTCATCCCTCTTATTTTTTACAGAAATGTCACTACCTTGCAAAAAGGAGGGGTATGTAATTGCGCACCCCTTTTTTGCACATCTCTCTTTACCTTTATAGAAAATACATTTGCACTTTTTTTACGCATTTATTACCTTTTTTGCGCAAAAAAAGGGGGGTGCGCACTTTTTTGCACATGCAGTGACATTTCTGTAAAAAAGGTAGAGGGATGGCTAGGAGGCCTATCCCTCTCCCTACTAATACTATGGTCATTTGGATTAATTTTAATTCTTTGTATTACCAAGGTGATGCTAACTTGACATGTAAAAACAGAAAAAAAAGTCAGTTTCTTGTATGCAAAATTAACTACTTTTTTTATTATTATTATGTCTCATAATAGCCATAAAGTAAATAGATGTATATATAGGGTAATTTTTTTTATAAATCTTGTTTACATTTTATTTGAATTCTTTTCATTCTAATTACTGAATATTTATATCAAAATTTCTTTTTTATATCCTTAATACTTTAAATTTATCTTAAAATATAAATTTAGTTAATAATTCTCCTTTATATTATCTTAATTCTTTTATCTCCAACAAATCAATAAATCATGGTTTAAAAGGATTATATTCATTGCTACTAATATATCCTTGAACTCAAATCATTTGTTTTAATTTTTTGCATAGTGAAGAAAAATAAATGTTCAAAGCTTTTAAATCAGACTCCTTTTCAATATAAATTGAGTATTTTTTGGAACTATAAAATTTTAATAGTTCTAGGATGAAATGAATAATGATTTTAGAGCATCTCCAATAGCTTTGCTAAAATAGAAAAAATTGGGTTTTTATTCTCTAAGCCTCTCCAACAGCTTTGCTATCTTGTTTGCTAAAATAGAGAAACTTGAAATTTTTCTAAGTTTAGAGAATTCTCTAAAACTTGATGGTTGGAGAGAGAAATGATTATGTTATTCAATCTCACCAATAAGATTCAATTTTTATCATTTTATATTAAGTTTTTTTTTAAATGTATATTGGGATGATAAATTAGAGAATATTATAATAATATAAGTTGTTTTAAAATTTCTAAAATAGCAAATCTGTTGGAGTTGAATATAATATTTTTTTAGAGATTTTCACTTTTGATTTTCTATTATAGCAAACAATATAGCAATGTTGTTGGATATGCGCTTATGATCTTATCCGACTGCGCACCATCACGAGGCCATGGGCTAGGCGGCCCACCAATACGAGACAGGTTTTGGCAAAGTTTTGGATGAGGTAGATCTATGACAATATGGCGGTAATAATAATAATAAATTAATAATATACAACCTTATTTAAGAATGTGAGGCCCTGATTCTAGGAATATTTTTATTCATTATTTAAAAGAAATTATACCATTTTTAATTTCCTTTAAAAATTAGATTTCCAAGATTTTTAGCATAATGTGTTGAAGACAAAAATTACTGTAAAAAGCATTAAAAATTTTAACCAGCACCATTTTCCACCCAATTTTGTGTATGGACTATGGAGTATTTATTTTTATCACTTTTATTTCTCAACTAATAGATTATTTTTAGTTCAATTATATTACCACATTCTTTTCTATAAAGCACATGTGTTAAAAATAATGGAAATTACCGGAATTTATAAAGAGATAAATCACCAAGTAATCAAACCTGGAAAAAAAAAACGACCAAAAAAAATGGCCCACAGAAAATGAAAAGGCAACAAAACATAAAAGGAGCTATAAATAAAAAAAACTACACATAATTATCGTCATTCTAATGATAAACGAACTCTAATCATAACAAAAATAATACCAATCCATAGGTTTAATTTACAAGGGTTATGCTTGTTAGTTTCTTTGAAATTAAGAGAAAAAACTGCAGAAGATAAATTTAAATTTTTTATCAATAAACACAACTTTTAAAAGATAGAATTTAATGAAAACATAAACTCAAAACTTAACATGTTTTACAGAACATCAAATGATAATATAGGCAAATATTGTTATGTCAACATTTATAGTTTGAGAAGAAGCATGATATTTAAAGCATCAGATAATATCTAATGTACGGCTCGATTGTCTTGAAATTTGCACAGATTTGAAAATTTGTTTCATATTTATTTCACATTTATCGCGTTGAGGCTGGACCACACCAACCTTGCAGCAGGATGGACATTAGTAACTTTTCACACATCTCTTTCTAAATAAATCTGGAATTTTCTTTTCAATATATAAAAGTTATAGAAATTGTCGTCTTGTGTTATGTATTCATCATAGATCAGTAACAGTAACAGTAGTAGAGAGGGGGATCATGCGAGAAGTTAAACATTTTGTGAGAAGGCAAGAAGCGTTTAATCATATATGATTACACGGCTTGTAGGTGTGTTTAATGTATGATTAAACGTCTATGTATTGTCAATATAACATGTGTTTAATCATATATGATTAAACACTTCTCGTCTTCTCGCAAAATATTTAGCTTCTCATTTGAACCTGCCCTAGGGGCAGTAGAAGAAATATATATAATCATGGCACAAATATGGTTGAGATGGTTCTAGGATAAATCAGATGTCTTAAATTTGATTATCATTCCTAGACAATGTTTAATAAATTACTAACAATGCATCATCCATATCAATAAATTAATAACAAAAATGTAATCTCTTACAGACGGTTTTTCATTATTTTTAAAATATATACTACGTGTTCACTAAACAATTTTCATATCTAATCAATATTGTAAGAATCGAATTATTTTGAAACTTAAAATCTTAAAATGCTACCATTTGAAACCTTTTAGATCAAATCAGAACATCGTAAAAATAAATTAATGTAGATGAATTTAAGTAGCATCAGAAGAATTCATCTAGAATCACATTTGCATATACATCATTCAGACACAGAATCATACACGCAGTATAACGTATCTCAAAGTTGAATAAGCTAAATCTAAGCACTTTTACGAACGAGTATAACATCTCAGATCCAAATTTATGCATCACCAAAACGAACTCGAAAATAGAACCTCGTTACGATGTGAAACCAAAAAAATCGATCTGTAATGTAACGATTAACGAAGCAATTAAAGCAGAATGATTATCAAAGAAAAATGCACAAAACTGCAAGATCAGTTCATGAATCATGATCAACGACAAAAAAAAAAAACTCGCATTATAAATCTCCTGAAACTAACACTAAAATAATCGAACGAATTAAACGAATGCAGACTATATTTCGGATCTGAAATCGAATAACTCACCGTCAGTGAAAGATAGAACGCCATTGGAGGTTGCGCAGAGGAGCACCACCACTAAGATTGCAGAGAGCTTCTGCATTTTTCTGTTAAACAGAAAGAAAAAATAAAAGATGAATGTTTTCTAGTTTAGTGTGAATATGGATTGAAGAGTGTGCAGTGCTTTATATGTAGTTCAGTCGATGGAAAAAGCCTCTGAGTTTGGGATTAATTACATGAATTGCCATTGATGATTTTTATTTTATTTTATATTTTTTATCTTAAAATTAGATTGAGTCGAGACGTCAAATAAACCCTACCCCACGTCTCCCTTATCTTTTACTCGCTGTTGCACCAATTTTTATCAAATTTTTATTCGTATTTATTTCATGTACTGTTTTCCTTCCCTCAAAGAGTACAAATAATTATTGATTTTTGTCATAAATGCCAGAGAAATTGGCTGAAATAGTCGATTTATCTTATACTATATCATAAAATATGAGTCAGGTTCATGGGAAAACCTCAAAAAAATGGAAAACTGAAGAACACGCTGTTAGCCTTTAATCTGGACGGTATGCACTTGTGCATACAAGTAATTAATTTGTTTTTTGGTTTTTATGTACAAGTGCATACCGTCCAGATTAAAGACTACCAGGGTGTTCCTCAGTTTTTCATTTTTCGAGGTTTTCCCTTGAACCTCCCTAAGTTTAAAGTTTTTTTAAGCACTATGTATTGTTATTTAATGTTAAATTACTTAATTTTCAACTTTATAAGTAAATGATGCAACTTTTTAAAGTTGCATTTTGAATTCATAATTAACTGAAAAACATAATCAAATACAGGATAAACATTACATTTTAAATATAAAGATAACCTGTTTTATCTAAGTTTATTATGTCATGTCAAATGTGGAACAATAAGTTTTCATATTGTCATGTTCGGTCATGCCTTACATATCAAACACACTCTGATTAGAAATAGGTGATTTGTTTTCCTTGTTATGATACTGCAAATAAAGGTATATATAAGTATATAACCGTTTGTGTGGTTGGGTTGGGTTCCGGTGAGAAGTTGAGGTTAACGTGAGAATTGTGAGAAGTCGTTATCAACCGTTGGATGATAAATGGATGCACATTAGGATGAGTTGCACCGTGATAAGATGCACCGGATCAATTATCTTCTAAGTCGTAATTTATGTAAGGGTCTTTTGATTAAAATTGATCAACAGTTCAGATTTATTGCTCACACTTCTCACGTTAACCTCAATTTTTTTGTATGATCTTTCATCTTGTGTGGCGTGCATCATTAAAATTTAAAACTGTATTACTAGGATTATTATATATACCTCCCACTTATTACGATGCTCGACTTCATGTGGGGCCTTTAATTTTCGTCAAATTCGTGGTAGTTTCAAAATTCAAAGGTCATAAAAAAGATTTTCATAATTAAGCGTTATATTTAAAATATTGAAAAATATTATCGAAAAATAATGTGTGAACGAAGGAAATTTTAACTTTTTTATAGGAAAATCTCATAAGTTGGGACCTTGGAGGTAACTTAAAATCAAAGATAGGTGTTAGGTCGGATAAGGTCCAAAACAGTTGTGACACACTGGTTAAAGTTCAGGGGATGTAACAGAAATCTTAGAGCATCTCCAACAGCTATACTATAATTTTTCTAAAATATAGTATAAAATGTTAAAATATCTAAAAGAAATTACATCTAACTCCAACCGTTACTCCATTTTAGTAATTTTATCATCAATTATATTATTAAAATATTCAATACATTTAATATAATATTATTTCTTTCTCCTAAACACACAACTTCAATTTCTCCTGTTGATGGAAAGAATTAAATATTATTTCTCTCTTTTAGAAATAGAGTTTTAAATATTTCTCCAAATTTGGAGATTTTTATCTTCTCTCTCTTCTTTTTTCTATTTTAGCATATGGTTTAGCATAACTGTTGGAGCAACAAAATTACTAAAATCTTACTTTTTTCTATTTTAGCATAGCTGTTGGAGATGCTCTTATATTCTTGGGTTAGAATTTACGGTTTGCCAAAGCCCTTATGGCCATGGACGTTTACCACCTTTAAATCATTTATGATCGTTCAAGAATTAATTAATATAAATAAGTTGATCTGAATACTCACGGTAAAAAAAACAGTTCAAAAGCAGTGTAGTCCCTTTGCCCACACTTTTGTGTCGGCATTTTTTTTGTGTAATTATGTGTTTCATAATTCTATTGGTTAGAATTGTGAAGTTGCAGAGATTATTATTTATATTTTTTTCCATGATTTGATTGGACCAAAAATTTAAAATTTAATGGTATATTTTAAGGTATATTGGAAGATATACATGCTTTTGTATAATTCAATTTTGTTATATTATCTTCAAAATTTAAATGGGAAATTAATTAAAATGACCGTATTTCAATATCGTATTACCGAAATGCCCTAAATCTCTTTTGTTTTGCCGAAATACCCTTTTTGACCGAGATGTAGGGCCGGGATGAGACCCATCCCGGGGTTGTTAAATTTATTGAGAAATAGAGGGGTTACCCCGGGATTTAGAGAGATATCCCGGGGTTGGAGGTGAAATTTTTAATTGAATTTATATCCCTGGGTAAAAGATTCGATTATATATGATTTATATATATATATATATATATATATATATATATATATATTTACATTTTATACCCCTATAATTATTTACTTAGTTACTTTATACCTTTTACTTTTCTATTTTTCATTTTACATTTTAATCATATTAACACATATAATCGTATATTAACTAAAATGCGTTAAAAAGATACGTTTTAATTTTAACAAGTTACACCATTATAACCGTCTCTTTGATACCTTCGAAATTAGCCCAATATTGAATATTTCTGGATTTAATTATTTATTATATATTATATCTGATTTAGTTTTAATATCATTATTATTGTAAAAACTTTTAAGAATTATCGATTATACAGAGACGACAATTTTAATACATTTATTTTTAAAATGAGGATATTTGAATTTGAATTTTATTAATTATATCTGTTTTAGTTTTAATATCATTATTATTGTAAAATCTTTTAATAATTATCGATTATACATATACGACAATTTCAATTCATTTATTTTTAAAATGAGGATATTTGAATTTTATTTTTATGTTTAATGGGTCAATGGTAAAAAAAATCAGGTAAAAACATAAGATGAAATGATTGACCAAATTTAAGACATGTTTGTTAGAATCTTAATATACTTAATGGGAGTCCCACCTTATTTGTTAGTTTTACATGATTTTTTATAGTGGTTTAATGATATTCAAAAATATTACTTATGTAGTATATATGATATATAATTAAATAATTAAATCCAAAAATATTCAATATTTGGCTCATTTCGAAGGTATCGAAAAGACGATTATAATGGTGTAACTTGTTAAAATTAAAACGTATTTTTTAACGTATTTTAGTTAATATACGATTATATGTATTAATATGGTAAAAGTGTAAAATAAAAAATAGAAAAGTAAAAGGTATAAAGTAAACTAACTAAATAATTTTAGGGGTACAAAGTGTAACTATATATTAAAATCTTATAAAATTCTATTAATTTGTTACCACTTGGTCCATCCCGGCCCTCACCCCGGGAAACCCTTCCATCTCGGTCCCCTACCACGGCACATTGGTATTGATCCCGGCCCTTACCCCGGGATTGCATTATTCCGCCCCACGAAGCTCCATAACCCTGGGATGGGTTTCATCCCGGCCAAAAAGGGTATTTCGGCAAAACAAAAAAGATTTAGGGCATTTCGGTAATACGATATTGAAATACGGTCATTTTAATTAATTTACCATTTTAAATTGTTCATATTATGGTATTATGGTATTTTTCAATAAGATCCAAAGTCCAAACATGTATCAGAAAAAAAAAGTTAGCTTATAAGCTAACTTTTTTTTGCCAAACATAGCCTATATAACCAGTATATATATAATTTTAACTTGCTAAACATAAAAACAGCTTGTACAAGAAAATCATTTGGTATAGTTATGATTGTTTTGTGTATTAATTAAATCGCAATATATGTATCAAGAAATAATTTTAAAGGCTTGTAACAACCCTTAAATTTTTATCATTGACACGAGTTGGTATATAAAACCCTCTCAAACTTTCCATAAAAAGCCTTCATGATAAGATGGTTTTACATACTGTGTCAAACTGATATAAGGCTATAACAGATAATCTGATATTATTAAAATTTTAAAAAAGATAAAAGTTAGGAATTATTTGGTTGTTTTTTCATTAAATTATGTATGAATAAAATTGTATGTATAGATTAATCGGTTTATATATATTGAGAATGTTTTTGTGCAAGAGGGTTTTTTTTTTTTCATAAAGGGTAGTAAGTTTTTTTTTGCATGTTTTTGTGCTCCCCTGTAAGCTTTATGAATAAGTTGCTTTTTATATCATTATATAAGCAGAGGAAGGAGTATGCGAGAAGGTAAACATTTTGCGAAAAGTCGAGAAGTGTGATATCATATATGATTATACGGCATGTAGGTGTGTTTAATCATATATGATTAAACGTCTATGTATTGCCAATATAACATGTGTTTAATCATATATGATTAAACTTGTGTATCATGTATGATTAAACACTTCTCGTTTTCTCGTAAAATGTTTAGCTTCTCCTTTGAACATGCCCCTATATAAGTAATTACCAAACAGTGATATAAAGTTGTATGTGTAGATTAATCGGTCTATATAGATTGAGAATGTTTTTGTGCTCCCCTTTAAGCTTTATGAAGAAGTTACTTTTTATATCATTAAGTAATTACCAAACAGTGATATACAGTTGCACGAACAAGTTGTAAATTTCATTATATTCGTTAAACTGTTAACAAGCAGACTCTTATATTTATTGGATAAGGGATTGCATCATATATATATATATATATATATATATATAGAGAGAGAGAGAGAGAGAGAGGGAGGTTCAAGGGAAAATCTCAAAAAAATTGAAAACTGAAGAACACTCTGATAGTCTTCCATTTGGACGGTATGCACTTGTGCATACAAATAATTAATTACTAATTAATTACTTGTATGCACAAGTGCATACCGTCCAGATGTAAGTCTACCAGGGTGTTCCTCAGTTTTTCGTTTTTTTAAGGTTTTCCCCTATATATATATATATATATATATATATAGGGGTGGGTTCAAATAAAAACTCAAATTTCATTGTGCACATGAGAACAAATCTTAACCATTGATCAAAAATTATAAAATTAATCAATGTTTTATATATAATAAGGTTAATTGGGAAGTGATTAAGGACAAAATTGTAATTTTGAATCAACGTCTACCTTTTTTGACTTTTTATTTTTAATTAAAAAAAATAGCCCCTTAAACTTTAAAATAATTTATCTTAAAAATTACTAATATTTTAATCAAACAAATTACATCAAAAAAACAAAAAATTCGTACTCTTCGATATGACATCAATCTCGATATAGTTTTTTTTCGTTTTAACCGTTTTTTACGTGAAATTTTATGTACGTGTTATATTCATTATGAATATGTATGCACGTCTTCGGGTGTCCAGATTCAGTATGAATAACAAAGATGAACGTTCATTCACTATTCATGATGAATAATACCGTATGCAGGATGAATAATACAATATTTATCATTTTTTCCTTTTAACCGTTTTTTACGTGAAATTCTATATATGTGTTATATTCATTATGAATATGCATGCACGTCCTCGAGTGTCCACATTCAGTATTAATAACAAAGGTGGACGTTCATTCACTATTCATAATGAATAGTACAGTATTCAGGATGAATAATACAGTATTCAGGATGAATAATACACGAATCTATGATTCATGTATTATTTATCATAAATCGTGTATTATTCACCCTGAATGTTCTATTATTCATGATGAATAATATATGAATGACCCGTGAAGGTGTTGACACATGGCACACTCTCTTTTGTTTCCCAATTCACAACCGAAATTTGGTTTAATTTATTATGAATATGTATGCGCATCCCCGGATCTCCCACATTCAACATGAATAACAAATGTGAACGTTCATTCATTATTCATGATGAATAATATAGTATTCAGGATGAATTACACAACATTCATGACGAATAATACACGAATTCATGAATCGTGAACTATTCACCCTAAATGTTGTATTATTCGTCCTGAATGATACATTATTCATGATGAATAACACATGAATAACCTGTGAAGATGTGGAGACGTGATGCACTCTCTTTTGTTCCCCGATTCACAATAGAATTACTCGATAGGTTCTCGATTCGTCTTGATGGGTGTTGGGTTACGGTGCTGAAGAAACGTGATGTCTTACGACGTTGAAGAAAGTGTTAAAGAAGGTGATGTCGAGTTACATACTCACGGTGTCGAGATATTGTACAAACTTTAACCTGCATAAATATTCATAATAAATATAACACATATATAACATTTCACGTAAAAAACGATTAAAACGACAAAAAAACTATATCGAGATGGATGTCATATCGAAGAGCACGAAATTCTCGTTTTTTTGATGTAATTTGTTTGATTAAAATATTATTAATTTTTAAGATAATTTATTTTAAACTTTAATTGGGTAAAAAGTTTTTAATTAAAAAATAAAATAAAAAGTCAAATATGGTAGGCGTGTGTTTAAATTTTCTTCCAATTTTCCCCTAAGTATTTTAAAATTAAAAAATTTATTTAATATGAGTTGTTGGATCAAAAGAGATCGAGTGACTGAGATTTATCCTCACGTGCACAATGAAAAATGAGTTTTCATTTGAACTTTCCTCTCTATATATATAGGGTGCGTTTATTTTACAACTCAAACAATTTGTACAAACTATGCAAACCACTATATTAGGAAACAATAGATATATTTATGGATAATGATTATGATTCATTAATAATGATTGTGATATATATGGAAAATGTTAAGTTTATTCGTTATAATCATGATTTTAAATTAGAAAATGTTAAGTTTATTCATTATAATCATGATTTTAAATTAGAAAACATAATAAAATCATATATTCATTAGACTTGATGAACGACTAAAGTTGGTTTGCATAGTTTGTACAAATTATTTGGGTTGCAAAAGAAACGCACTATATATCATAAGAGGCTCTTGGAAAGCAAACCCCATCCCTGCAGATCCAACATCAAACCTTGAAAACCAAGATGCAGATGAGAAATTCCAAAACCTTTAACTTGTCTTATTTCATGAGGTGGACCCTCTTCCCATGCATCTTTTGTAAGCTTATCAAATTATTAACAAATGTTAATTAATTTTTTTTTTTAATAAAACATAACAAATTACTTAATTCTATCGGTGTTGCTGAAGCCACTCTAAACTGGTAAATTAAAAATGTTGTCACCCAAAACAAAGTTCTAAAACCATTTTAATTTTTAACACAACAAACAGTTTACAAAGATACAAGAGGCTCTTATCACGATATAAAATATTCACATATAAATGGGATGGGTTCAAATGAATAACCATGTAGGTTTTCACAACGATAATTATTAATAATGAAAATACATGATATCATAAATAATGAAAATTTACGATTATTTAAGGTTATTTATCATAAATAATACATAAAATAGTTGGTTATCTGGTTTTCCTAAAATTTATTGTTCTTATCTGAACCTGCCAGCTGCTCCTATATGTATATATGTATGTATGTATATGTTGTTAAGGAGATGGTGTGACGGTTGGACCCTTGTACCTAATGTCCAATATGGTGCATGTCTTGTGTTCGATCTTCACAACGGCGTTATTGACTTATTTAACGACATGTTTATCAGCTGAAAAAACTACAATTTGTTTAGTTTATATAAAAAGACGTCATATATGAATCTTATTGAAAAGAAGTGAGATTGATGATAGAAATTTTCAAATAATAAATCATCGGGTGGTTTGTCTTGTTTTAGGAAAATACGCCCATCCTTCATTACTAAAAAGCCCTTTGCCACATGCTCGTTTGTGCACTTGTCGACCCAAATACCCAACCCCCTTTTTGTCTTTTTACCATTCCCTGACTCAGGCCAAAGCAAGGAATAATGGCATTTGGGTTTGTGTTCGTGTTCCTCCGTGGCTACTTAGGGACAGTGTTTATATATAAGTTGAAATGACGAAAATGCCCATTCCCTTATTATGACCAAAGCAAGGAATAATGGCATTTGGGTTTGGGTTCGTGTTCCTCCATCGCTACTTAGGGACACTGCTTACATATAAGTTGAAATGACGGAAATGTCCATTCCCTCATTATGACCAAAGCAAGGAATAATGGCATTTGGGTTTGGGTTCATGTTCCTCCATCGCTACTTTAGGGACATTGTTTACGTACGTGTTTAATTAAATGACAAAAATGTCCATTCCCTTATTATGACCAAAGCAAGGAATAATGACACCTGGGTTCGGGTTCGGATTTCCTTGTTGCTACTTAGAGACAATTTTACGTATATGGGTTGAAATGACAAAAATACCCATTCCCTTATTATGGCCAAAGCAAGGATTAACGAAATATGGGTTTCGGTTCGGGTGTCTTCGTTGCTACTTGGAGACATTTTTACGTATACAAGTTGAAATGACGAAAATGCCCATTCCCTTATCATGGCCAAAGCAGGGAATAATGACATATGGGTTCGGGTTTCTTCATTGCTATATTTGTACGTGTACGAGTCGAAATGACGAAAATACCCTTAGAAGAAAGAGGGGATAAAAAAAGGCACATGGACATTGAAATGAATGTTGGGTAGATGAAGCACACATAAGATGTATATCTGGTGAGGGTAGCCATCTCACAACAATAAATAAATATGGAGATCATGTTGTAATGAATGGATGGAAGGTGGAGGTTGTCTTTGGACATTCATCAAAGATTGAAAGAATAATTCATTTTTTCTTACCCTTTAAATAACTCCCCCAAGATCTGAAATCTGACCAACCTCCATGTGATCCTATGTTTTTATAATACCATAGCCATAAGGTACAACACTTTATGCACAATTCATTTATTCTCCCAATTTAGAGTAAATTACATTTTTAGGAGTCGTTTACCCAAATGCTTACCCGGTAAACGCTTACCAATAAAACTCGACACACTAACTTGCTTTATCGGGTAAGATTTTAATTATCACGATGATATCTTATACAACAATTTACCCGATAAGCGTTTACCCGGATAAAAGTTGTCACTCTCTCTTACCGGGTAAGACTCTTCATCCTTATCATCGTTCTTACCAGGTAAGATCCTATTCTCTTGTCATGTTCATTCGTTATGGTAAATTCCCCGGTAAACACTTACCGGGTAAGGATTTTGTAAACAACCCCTTAGTCCCTATGGTTTGTTGAAAATTTCTATTTTCGTCCTTATGGTTTTGAAATTATGATTTTCATCCCTATGATTTATAACTCATTACTTTTTTCATCATTATGGTTTAAATTTGATTTTTTTTTTCGTTCTTATGGTTTACAATTCATTTCTATTTTGGTCCTTCGTACTTAAAAAAGTAGTGTTTTGGCCTCAAGGACCAAAATAGAAATGAATTGCAAACCATAGAGATGAAAACTGAAAATTTCAAAACCACAGGGACGAAATTCGTAATTTGTAACAAACCACAAGGACTAAAAACGTAATTTAATTCCCAATTTATTATAATTTTTAGAGTAAATTACATTTTTGGTCCCTGTGGTTTATTAAAATTTGCCAATTTCGTCCTTATGGTTTTGAAATTTCGGTTTTGGTCTCTATGGTTTGCAATTCATTTCTATTTTCGTCCCTGAGGTCAAAACACTACTTTTTAGTATGAAAGACTAAAATAGAAATGTATTGTAAACCATAGGGATTAAAAAAGCAATAAAATTTAAATCATAAGGATAAAAAAAGTAATGTATTATTCATTTATTCTCCCAAATTACTACTAACTTCGTTCCAAAATAAATGTTCATAATGAAAAGACACACAACTTTAGAAATGTATAAAGTATCACACTTTTTAATTAATAAAATGACAGTTTAAAGTGAATTATGCACGAAGTGTATGCACGTACATATAAAAAAAATTGTCAAGAGGGGACACCTTTAAAGTGAATCAAAAGCCCACAAAGTCGTTCGATGTGTTTTTTACCCGAACTCCACCATGCAGATTTTTTTTTGTAAGATCCCACATTGGTTGGGGAGGGGAACGAAAGTTACCTTATAAGGAACTGGATACCCCTCTACCAGATTCGTTTTAAAACCGTGAGTCCGGGTGTGTGGACAAAGCGGACAATATCTGGTACGGTTGGTCTGGGATGTTACAGATGGTATCAGAGTCGGGAACCGGACTAATGTGCCAGTGAGGACGTTGGGCTCCCAAGGGGGGTGGATTGTAAGATCCCACATTGGTTGGGGAGGGGAACGAAAGTTGCCTTATAAGGGACTGGATACCCCCTCTACCAGACGCGTTTTAAAACCGTGAGTCTGGGTGTGTAGACAAAGCAGACAATATCTTATACGGTTGGCCTGAGATGTTACATTTTTGAAGTTTTTTTTGGTTGATTTCGAGGGCCATTTTCGGTTTTTTGTTGATTTCAAAAGACTTTTTGGTTGACTTCGAAAGACTTTTCGGATTTTTGTTTAATATTCGCCCTATTTTCTAATATCATATTCCTCAACTTTTAACAGGTGTGCCTTTCGTATCCCTAATTTTCCTTATAAAATTGAGCGGGTAAACAGGACTCCACTCAAAATCTAATAAAATTCGTCCCTGTTTGAATTTAATTGGTTTAAAAATCAGATACCATAAATTAAAAAACACACACACACACAATATGATTTGGTAATTTTTATTTATTTATATATTATATTATATCATCTTCTGGTTTTTCTAATAATTTAAGATCATTGAATATTTTCTTTGGTTTGATGCTATTTGGTCGGCAATAATACATTGGTCTTGTGTAATCTCTTACAAATACTATGACTTGTGTATGACTATAACATGTTCTCATTGGAATTTAAAAATCTATTGATTTTAAGTTTTCATTTGTTTCTGTTTTTTTTAATTCTAAATTCTTTTTTCAAAGTATATGAATTATTTGCAACATTTAAATTTTTACGATAAGCGTGTATAATATCTAAAGAGTCAATAACATTTGTAAGATTTGGCTTGAGGTCACATCCAAAAGGTTGATAGTTTTTGTCATTTGTTCATTTATGTATTCTTGATCATTTACAGATTAATATACTTTAATATCTCAACTTTAAGAACATACACAGAAGGTTCCAATTTTACAGTCCTGTAACAGTTGATTCACTGTGATGAAATACAATTTTTTGTAACTAATTTATCATAATCTCATACACACGATCAAAATTACAATAAACTATATTGCATATAGAATCTTTAAGCTGTTATAAACATGCACAAATACTGATTAATATATAATCACTTCAATTACTATATTTGATTACTGTTATTCGCTAATAAAGTTTATCGTTAACTTTCCCAAATAGTTCCTCATGTTGTCTTGAGAAATCCAAGGTGTTATAAAAAACCAATTATTTAGATTGAAACTTATAACTTCTAAATCATTATGAAAGAATCTTCAAGTTGTTGAAAAGACCAACTGAACCTCTAAAATATAATATTATCTTCGTTCCAAAATAAGTGTCCACAATAGAAATAACATACAATTTTAGGCACGCATAATTATTACATTTTTAGTTAACCAAATGACAACCTTACCCTTAATTAATTTATCTCTCCTCATAATTTTTAAATATTTGTACATTAATTAAGAGTAAATTTGAGAATTTAGTTACCTATTTTTGAAACCAAACATTAATTATTTTAAAACAAACATAAATAGACATGTGGCATTTATTTTGAAACGAAGGAAGTATTAACAAGTTCATAGTAGCAACCCATAAATAAAGGCAACATAAACCGTATTTAATTTTAAAGTTATATAATTAGTAATACTTATACTTTATAGACCAACTTAAATAATTCATATAAAATCATAAATAAATAATTTTTACAATCCTAAAAGCAAAATCTAAATCGATTTACAGATTTTTGCCCCCTTTGTAGCTTTTTTGATTCCACTATTTTATATACGTATTATATATTATTTTCATTTCTATTAAATATTATTCTATATTTACCTAAACATGAATAATCACAAAAATTAATTTCTAAAATCGATTATCATATAAAAACACACATTTTGGGGTCCCTGAATAAAAGCATATGTGTTTAGTACACAATGATTGTGTTAGAGTAGTAGATCTAGGATTTTTGCCGTAGAAATGCATTTTTTAGGTGGATGAAATACCTATAAAGTCGGTTGATATATTTTTAAGCCTAACCTCACTGTTTCAAAGGATTTATAAAGTTTTTTTTATTGATTACTTGCTTTTGAGGAACTTATTCGGTTTTTTGTTTGATTTCAAGAGACTTTTTATCGATTAATCCCGAAAAGAGGATTGCATTCGCCCCAGATAAACTACCCACCTCGCAGTGTCCCCCCCCCACCCCGGGCGGGGCCGAATGATACGAGAGGACTGGGTTGGGCAAACCTATGGTATATCAGTGGTTATGCCAATAGCAGGATAATTTGTTAGTCTTAATAGACTCATATTAGACAGTGCTTCAGCAATGGTGGCTAGGAATGGCTTCAGGCGGATCATCGATTCACCTTATGGTCGACTTGCTTGAATCGAAGAGGAAGATCCCCCCCCCCCTCCCAAGCAATGCCGAAAGAGTCCATGCCTTTCTTGGTCGGAATTAGAACAAATGTATAAGTTTTTTGGTTGATTTCAAGTTTTTTTTTTCTTGATTGATGTTCCTTATACTTTCTAACATCCCCTAACACCTTTCAAAATTTTGTGGGTGTACATTTCATTAAAAAAAATTATATTTACAAAAGTAAATTGAACACCTACATGGAGCTTAATAGGTCCACCCTGCTTTGTTGATCAATTAAATCTATAAACTAAAACGTTTTTTTCTAAATTATAATTTAAGATAGACAACTTTAAAAGTTCTATATTTAATGGATATTTTTTTAATATAATTAATAACTATTATTATAATTGAATATAATATTCATGTTAATTGTTGATTTAATTTACAACTCTAAATGATTTATGAATCATGATACTTTCTCTATCCTAAAATAGGTGATCATAATAAAAATAACATATTATTTTAGGAATGTATAGTTATTATAATTTTAAGTAACTAAATAACATTTAATAATTAAAATGGAAAATATATATTTATTTTTAAGTAAATTAAAATAGAAATATATATACTTACGGATGAATACAAAATAGTTATATTTAGAAATTTTAGTCACGTTTTATAATTTAATTTATGTTTTTATTGGAGAGCAATTGCATCAAGGCAGACATGCTTTTCTTCAATCCGTTAAAGCGAACCTACGAATTCACTTGTCACCCGCATGCCACGTGCTTTTCCCATCTTCTAATAAAATGTTTTTTATTTTTTCCCTTTTTCTTAAAATTATTATTATATTTATAGATTTAAATGTTTTAAAGACTATTTATAAGATTTCTAATAAAACTAGAAGCGTACTCGTGCAATGCAGCAGGATACATCACGATTTTAATGTTTCATTTTTTTTTTGTCGATTTACAATACGATTTTGGATGGTTTTGAGAAAATGATAATGTTTTTTTTTATAAATTTGTTTAATTTAGGTTTAATAATATAATGTTTTTTATATAAAAAAATTAAGTATTTCGTTAGAATTCAATGATTATCTTATATATTTTAATGACATCTAGAAAAAATAATCAATTACATATTTAATAATATAATTAAAACAAAATTATAGTAATATAATATATTAATTAATAGTGATGCATATAAAGGTCTGCATAAAAGAAATGTCATGCACATACCAAATTGGTGGGTGTTAGAAGTCTGCAGTAGTAATATGTATCTTGTGCTTTGATACTTGTAAATTAAGAGATTTTTAAAATCTTGCATAAAATGATGGTACCTTGTGCCTAATAATTTGTATTTAAGAGTTTTTTTATCCGTGTTTTATAATATATTATAGATATAGATATTAAATAGGAGTTCCAGATATAAACCATGTAATTCCTACCAATCATATAAGTTGACCGTTCATTTAATTTAATGAATATTCGGTTCATAAATCTATCCAGATTATATTAAATGAATCTTTATTATTTACATAAGTATCTCAATTGATTTGTTTGTATGATTTGTATGAATGACATGGTTTATAAATACTGAACATGTACAAGCCTCTCTTATATTTGGCATTCCATGTGATCAAACCCAACCGTTGTCCGTATGTGTTGATAGGCTAAGGGTTGTTTTGTTGTTTTTCTTTCCATTAAGTTATGTATGAATAAAGTTGTGTGTGTCTATTAGTCTATCTGTACGGATTGAGAATGTTTTGTTTAGGAGGGTTCTTTCATAGAAGGAACGTGTTTTTTAACTGGGAGGAGCAGGTTTGGGAAAAACTTGGCTTTCTACATAAAGTTCTCCTGTAGAAGCTTACAAAAAAAACCACTATCTATATCATTCAACCACTAACAAACAGTCATGTATACCTAACCGGATAAGCTGTGAATCCTATTAAACTCATTAAGCTACTAACAGATAGACCATAAATTAAGCTTAGTTAGCTCAAATTAAAAGTAATAAGACCACTCTAATTCGTGTATCTTGTCTTAAAAAGTGTATCCTTTTTTTTTAAAGTGTCCCTTGGGTCGTACGTCCTGACGTAAGGTTAGAATTCTAGCTCTTCCAGAGTGGTATCTCACTGATGGCTCGGACCTCCCCGAAAGGAGGCCTTCTTCGCCTTCCACCTAAGCTGCGCAGGAAAGGCCCAAAGCCAATCCCAAAGAACAATGAAGCTTCATAGGGTCTTTCTGTCCAGGTGCAGGTTGTAACACCCTGAATTTTGGGGTTGGGTGAAAAGTTGACCGTTACCCAAAGTTCAGGGGGGTTAAATGTAACTTGGGTTATATATATACAAATCAATGTTTAGATATTTTGGAAAAATATCTCAGATCAGTTTCTTGGTTTTGAAGTCAGCGAGATAGAAAAGTAAGTGGAAAAAAGAGTTCGATCGATTCGGAGAAATCCAGGTACGAATCTAGCTTAATGCTTTGATCTGAATGTTTCTAGTCGTGTAGAATCTCGTTGTGAAGGTTTTTAACCGTTCCATTTCGAGATCTGAGTATTTTCGTTTTTGGATCTGGGTTCTGTATCTCCGAGTGTTCTTGGTGAGCAAGACGACCGGAAGATGCATTCGACCGGTAGGATGTATTCGACCGCTAGGCCTTCGACCGGTAGTGTGCATTCGATCGGGAGGTTGCATTCGACCGGTAGGCCTTCGACCGGTATGCCTTCGATCGGTAGTCCTTCGACCGGTATGCCTTCGACCGGTAGTGTGCATTAGACCGGGAGGATCGTTCGACCGGTAGGATCGTTCAACCGGTAGGATCGTTCGACCGGATATGGTATTCGACCGGACTAGCTTCTGTTATCTTTAAGTTTTAGTCAGGAAGTGAGAAAGTTATCTATGTTTCGACTTACCGATTCTTTCGGTGTTGTCATAGGTAGCATTCGTTAGGAAGAAGGAATCCGAGGTGAGTTCCTACTATCATTTTAAACTTTATACATATCAAAAGTTACCTTTTGGAACTCCTATATATCTCAATGGTTTCAGATTTAAGTTTTCTACATATTTGATATAACTTGAGTTTTGGGAGATTATAGGGTTCCCGATCATTTGTGTTTACTAAAATGATGGATCTTATCTTATTGAAGTAAAATGATGTTTTACTTGCACATTATGTGGATATGTGAAAATAATGTTTAAGAACTCCTTTTTAATGATTTTCATTCTTACCAGAAGTTGAACTAGAAATGACATTTTGTTTATAAAATGTGTTTATACCATATGTTTATTTATGGTTGGTCACATATGTTGTTGTGACGAGTCTGTACCATTACTAGCGGATCCCTAGGTTTTGAGTCGACTGTATTGTTGGGATGTCATATTCCCCATTTTGTAGCTATGGATGCATATGATCCTCGGGGGCAACTTGGTACGGTTATGTGAGGCCGGATACTATCCATGGTTCATAGTGATCCTAGTGAAGGAGTATACATTGGTTTTGCTTGGGGGCTCGATCTCACGTTGTAGCACGGACCTACGTGTTCGTATCCTTGGACTCTAATTGTTTAGCTCATAACTCGGATTTTGGCCTACTTTGTGTTACGCCACAATCCTTGGTAAAATGTTTTATTGTTGGTCCTTTGATGACATGTTAATAACAGAAAAGCCCGGTTGTGGCAAAGGTTTCAATTGTAAAATTTAACCTCTTTGGAAATATTATCTTATGATACAAATGTTTATATCTCTTGAGCTTTATAAACTGTATGTTCTCACCAGGCTTTAAGTCTGACACTTTTTCTCAAATGATATGTATAACAGGTTTCCCTTAGCGGTGAGATGCACTGGGTTTTGAGAGACGAGTTAGGTCTCGGGGCATTTTGAGATGACTAAAGTGTTGATAGTTGGGCATTGTTAAGTCCCATTCTTTTGATGAATTTTGGATTGTCAACTGATGTAATCTAGATAGTTTTGTTTAGATTAGTCTGTTGATGAATTCTAAATCCGTATAGGTTTTTGTAAAGTCTTAAGGACTGATACACCTTTTGAGAAGTTTATAGCAATACAGATGTCATGTTGCCAGGTTTTTTCCAGGTTTTAATTTACAATATTTTTTCGGGTGTTACAAGTTGGTATCCAGAGCCCTAGTTTAAGTGAACTAGGCATGAATGTAAGATGTCTAGACTTAGACTGAGTATGTAAGTATTAATTCGTGAGATTGGGTAGAACTTCTAAGATGGGATAGTCTTGGAGTCAACGGAAGTTATGTTCATCAAGCGTTGTGACGATGGTAACGAGAACCCTTATGTGTTATATGTTCATAATATCACTTAGCTAATGTTATTATGAGGATATTTTACGTGAGCGTCATTGTTTACTAGTGTTATGGCAATTGGTAGATATAGTTGTACGTTTCTTTCGTGCTGGGTCAGTTAACCTCTTTCTTACTCTTCCTCGTGCTTGTGAAGCAGCCTTCATTCTGAATGGTGAGAACTCGCAGTCATCAGCTAGACGTCGATGAACTTCACGATGACAGCTCGCCATAGCAGAACCAGGTAGTCAGAGGACCGGCGGTCGCTATTCCCGGTATGCCGATATTTACGGGAGAAGTGGAATAGGTGACGAGAGTGAACCTGGCATCCGCTAACCCGGCGGTTCAGGAGGCAAACCCTCAAGCTGCCATGATGGCCAGCATAATGTTGGCAATGAGGGAAGAGATGGCTAAACAGCAGGAGTTTCTGCTGAAAGTGATTGAAGATCGCGATGTAAACAACCGGAGGAGCGAAACGGTTGTGGAGAACATTGCGAGTGGCTCTAGAGGCATTGGTACTGGGATCAGGAACGAGGAGCGCTTGGTTGTTAATGCTCCGAAGAGTGTGAAGAGTTGTTCCTACAAGTCCTTTCTAGGTTGCGGACCGCCAGAATTCTCTGGTTCCGACGACCCAATCTTGTGTGTGAAATGGATCCGAGCGGTTGAGCAAGCTTTTGGATCTTCCGAATGCGGAGATGATCAGAGAGTGCGGTTCGGTACCCAACTGCTGAGGGATACTGCACTCATTTGGTGGAATGTCGTCCAATCCACCCTATCTCCTGCGGTGTTGGCTCAGTTGTCTTGGGTCGAGTTTAAGAAAAAGTTGTTAGAAGAATTATGCAATGAAAGAACAATGGACCGAATTGAGAAAGAATTCCGGTCTCTGGTAAAGGGAAGCCTGACGGTGAGGGAGTATACCCGTCAGTTCATGGAGAAGCTTGATCTGGTGGGGCACGCTGCGCCAACAGAGAAGGATAAGATGAAGGCCTATCTGAATGGTCTACCCGCAGACATGCAATCTATGGTCCACAATTCTAAAGCTTCTAACCTCCGCGAGATGGTTGAAGAAGCTCAGTACATGGAAGAGATGTTCACAAGGAACAAAGCTGAGAAAGTTGTGGTGGTGACTGATAAGAGAAAGTGGGAGAGCAATTCTGCTCATCCCAAGAGATCACGACCTTTTGGTGGAAACCGAAACTTCAGCAATCAGCAGGAAGCTAGGTGGTGCCACAAGTGTCGAACTAAACACCACGGTGACTGTAACACCACTTCTCAAACTTGTTATAAGTGTGGGAAGCCTGGTCACACTGTCAGAGATTGCCCGGTCAGAGGACTTGTCTGTTATGAGTGCAAGGCACCGGGGCACATGAGAAGAGATTGCCCGAAGCTTGTGTCGGGTAGCACGCCAGCAAGGAAGGAGAACCCTCCTAGGGTTCCGGGTCGAGCATTTCAGATGACGGCCGATGAGGCCAAGGCATCCGCTGATGTGGTATCGGGTACTTTTCTTATAAACTCTGTACCTGCTCGTATTTTATTCGATACAGGTGCCAGTTTCTCTTTCGTATCTGAATTGTTCCGTCAGAAAATTTCTATGCCCACTACTAGTCTTGAGGATCATTAGTGGTAGAAATAGCCGATGGTAGTTAAGTTCTGATCCACGATGTGCTGAAGCAGTGTACTCTTAGTATCGAAGGGAGAGAATTCTCGATCGATCTACTGCTGATGTTAATCGGAGGTTTTGATGTTGTGGTCGGCATGGATTGGTTGTCAAACAATCATGCCGAGATCGTATGTTCCAAGAAGTTGATTCGAATTCTCAACCCCTCTGGCGAAGTCGTTGTCATCTATGGTGAAAAGAGAAAAGGTGAAGTGGCAATAATCACAATGGCGAAGGCACGCAAGTGTTTAGTAAAAGGATGTTCGTATTTCCTAGCCTATGTGATCGATGCCAAGTTAGAGAAATCTAAGGTGGAAGATGTGAAGATCGTGCGTGAGTTTCCAGATGTCTTTCCGGACGACTTGCCCGGGTTACCACCCGATCGTCAGGTAGAGTTTCGGATTGATCTTGTGCCTGGAGCAGCACCAATTGCTAAAGCTCCTTACCGTTTGGCACCGTCAGAGATGGAAGAAATGATGGCACAACTCTAAGAGCTTTTGGAGAAAGGCTTTATAAGACCGAGTTCGTCACCTTGGGGAGCTCCGGTCTTGTTTGTAAAGAAGAAAGATGGCACAATGAGAATGTGCATTGACTATCGTGAGTTGAACAAAGCTACAGTAAAGAACAGATATCCGCTTCCGAGAATAGACGACTTGTTCGATCAACTTCAAGGAGCGGGTTGTTTTTCTAAAATCGACTTACATTCGGGTTATCACCAAGTGAAGGTGAGAGAAGAAGATGTTCCGAAGACAACTTTCAGAACGCGTTACGGCCATTACGAGTTTCTTGTAATGCCTTTTGGTCTAACGAACGCACCAACTATGTTTATGGACTTGATGAATAGAGTGTGCCGACCATTCCTCGACAAGTCGGTCATTGTATTCATTGATGACATACTCGTGTACTCCAAGAGTGAGTTAGAGCACGAGCAGTATTTACGTGAAGTTCTGGAGGTGTTGAGAAAAGAAATATTGTACGCCAAGTTTTCCAAGTGCGACTTTTGGCTTAAAGAAGTACAATTTCTGGGTCACGTAGTCACTCGGGACGGACTGAAAGTAGACCCCTCCAAGATTGAAGCTATGATAAATTGGGAGCCTCCTAAGAGTCCGTCCGAGATCCGAAGTTTCTTGGGTCTGGCGGGATACTACAGGAGATTTATCCAAGACTTTTCAAAGATCGCTTCTTCCTTGACAGTTCTGACTCGGAAGAATGTGAAGTTTGAATGGACCGAAACCCAAGAGAAGGCGTTCCGGATCCTTCAAAAGAAGTTGTGTGAATCTCCGATCTTGACGTTACCTGAAGGGTCGGAAGATTTCGTGGTTTACAGCGACGCTTCAAAGATAGGACTGGGTTGTGTGTTGATGCAACGAGGCAAGGTGATCGCTTATGCCTCGAGGCAGCTTAACATACACGAGCAGAATTATCCAAACCATGATCTGGAGTTAGCAGCGGTGGTGTTCGCTTTGAAACTTTGGCGACATTACCTCTACGGCACGAAATGCACTCTATACACGGATCACAAGAGCCTGAAATATGTCTTTGATCAGAAGGAGCTGAATATGAGGCAAAGGCGGTGGCTCGAGTTGCTTAAAGATTACGACTGTGAATTGCTTTACCATCCCGGTAAGGCGAACGTGGTGGCCGATGCGTTGAGTCGGAAAGACTACAACGGAAGTATTCAGACTACCCATTCGAGAATCGAGCTAGTGTCTAGTCTTGTTGAAAAGATCAAGACATCACAGGTGGAAGCACTGTTAGAAGAGAATCTAAAAGATGAAGTCATGATAAAGCAACTTTTACTCTTAACGGAAGATAGCCGTGGAGTAAAACTGTTCAGCGGTCGTGTGTGGGTACCCAAGCTTGGGGGTAACCGTGAGATGCTGCTAGAAGATGCACACAAGTCTAAGTATTCCATTCATCTGGGGAGTACAAAGATGTACAGGGACTTGAAGCTGCACTATTGGTGGCCGGTAATGAAACTTGACGTGGCGCGTTACGTTGAGCGTTGTGTGACGTGTTCGCAAGTTAAGGCCGAACATCAGCGACCGTATGGGAGTCTTCAGTCTTTAGAGATTCCCGAGTGGAAGTGGGAGCATATCACCATGGACTTCGTGACGAAGTTGCCTAAAACTCTTCGAGGGCACGATACCATTTGGATGATAGTTGATAGATTGACAAAGAGCGCTCATTTCTTGCCTATGCGCGAGACTTTACCGATGGATAAGTTGGCAAAGCTTTATATCGCTGAGGTGGTCTCGAGGCACGACATACCATTGTCGATAGTGTCGGATCGCGACAGTCGGTTCACTTCGAACTTTTGGGATGGGTTTCAGAAAGAGCTTGGTACTCGAGTGAAGTTGAGTACGGCTTACCATCCGCAAACCGACGGGCAGAGCGAGCGAACGATCCAAACTTTGGAAGACATGTTGAGGTCATGTGTCATCGATTTCGGGGGTAGTTGGGACTCTCACTTGCCTTTGGTGGAGTTTGCTTACAACAATAACTACCACTCGAGTATTGGAATGACACCTTTTGAGGCATTGTATGGGCGAAAGTGTCGGACTCCCGTGTGATGGCTTGAAGCGGGAGAAGAGCAGTTCGCTGGACCTGAAATCGTGCAAGAGACTGCCGATAAGGTCAAGTGCATTCGTGATAGAATGAAAGCGGCTCAGGATCGGCAGAAAAGCTATGCCGATAAGAAGAGGCGACCGATGGAATTCCAAGTGGGCGACTGCGTTATGCTTAAGGTGTCGCCGTGGAAAGGCATTATACGGTTCGGAAAACATGGGAAGTTGAGTCCCCGTTTCCTCGGACCTTTCAAAGTGCTTAAGCGAGTGGGTTTGCAAGCCTACCAGTTGGAACTGTCACCGGAGTTGAGCAGAATACACAACACGTTTCATGTTTGCTACCTCCGGAAATGTCTGGCGGTAGAAGACAGCGTCATTCCCCTTTCAGAGTTGAGGGTAGATAAGGGTAACCGTTGTGTGGAAGAACCCGACGCCATCTTAGAGAGAAAGTCTAAGAAGTTACTTTGGTCAAGGTGCAGTGGAAGCATCACCGAGGAGCAAATGTGACTTGGGAAGCGGAAGAGTATATGAAGCGTAGATATCCTCATCTGTTTGTATAGTTGGATTTCGGGGACGAAATCATTCCCAAGTTGGGGAGGATTGTAACACCCTGAATTTTGGGGTTAGGTGAAAAGTTGACCGTTACCCAAAGTTCAAGGGGGTTAAATGTAACTTGGGTTATATATATACAAATCAATGTTTAGATATTTTGGAAAAATATCTCATATCAGTTTCTTGGTTTTGAAGTCAGAGAGAGAGAAAAGTAGGTGGAAAAAAGAGTTCGATCGATTCGGAGAAATCCAGGTACGAATCTAGCTTAATGCTTTGATCTGAATGTTTCTAGCCGTGTAGAATCTCGTTGTGAAGGTTTTTAACCGTTCCATTTCGAGATCTGAGTATTTTCGTTTTTGGATTTGGGTTCTGTATCTCCGAGTGTTCTTGGTGAGCAAGACGACCGAAAGATGCATTCGACCGGTAGGATGTATTCGACCGGTAGTATGCATTCGACCGGGAGGTTGCATTCGACCGGTAGGCCTTCGATCGGTAGTGTGCATTAGACCGGTAGGATCGTTCGACCGGTAGGATCGTTCGACCGGATATGGTATTCGACCGGACTAGCTTCTGTTATCTTTAAGTTTTAGTCAGGAAGTGAGAAAGTTATCTATGTTTCGACTTACCGATTCTTTCGGTGTTGTCATAGGTAGCATTCGTTAGGAAGAAGGAATCCGAGGTGAGTTCCTACTAT